>KN805372.1:427711-555963 GCA_000818945.1 Schizochytrium sp. CCTCC M209059
GGGGGGGGAAGAAAGGGGGGGGCAGAGGTAAGGGTAAAGCGGGCTTGGCCCGGCCCACCAGCTAGGGCCGCCCGACTTGTCTCCTTTCCGTCTTTGGGAAAAGTAGACCATCAAAGCTTGACTTGGCACCTTTCGCATCTCGGAGAAAAAGGAGACCATCAAAGCTGGCTGAGATTAGATCCTTCATGGAGCCCGCGGAGGCGCGGCGGCGTCCGACTGCGAGGCGCCAGCAGCCCCAGATGTAGAGGACGCCGAAGCCACTGAAGCTGTCGCTGATGACGACGAAGATGGAGAAGCAGCGGCGACCTGATTGCAAATCGCGTCCCAAAGCTGACTTCGTTCGACGGCTGCGTCCGCGCGTTTCTCCGAGGCAGCTTTCGATGCGCACTGTACCTCGTCGTAAAACTGCTTGTCTGTGTCCTGGAAGGCCTTGAGGACATTTTTCGAAAGCGTTTGGACGTTCGAGTTCCAATGTTCGTCGGCGTTTCGCTTGAGTACGTCAAAGACCAGCGGCAAGATTTCGCGGCGGTTCTGCGTGACAAGCGTAAAGAGATAGTCGTTGTTCCAGAGCAAGAGCGTACGCTCAGCAACCTGAAAGTGTTGCGAGTCCAGACACTGCGCAATGCGGCGAAACAGGGGAACCATGATAACCCGAAACTCTTGCAGCTGAATGAGCTCGAGAATCTCCTCGAGCTCGTGCAAAAATTGGCACTGCTTTGGCGAGTTCACCTCGGGCCAGTAGCGCAAGAGTCCGCGCACGACGGGCTCTGCCATTTTGTTATCCTTTTCCACGAATTGGGTCACGCAATACTCGAGCTGCTGCTGAAAGGTGGCCAGTCCCTGGACCTTGTGCAGCGGGACGAGGGAGGTGTTCAGAAAACGCTTGTGCTCCGCTTTGAGGGGAAGAGCGAACCCATTGATGATGCTGCCGAGAATCTCGAGAAGCTCTGCAATACCATTGTGGTGATCTCCAAAGTAGATGCACCCGAGGAAGATGTTGGCGATCGCCTTGCGGATGAAGGCTCGCAGCGCCATGAATTTGCCGTAGATGCGGTGCAAGATGGTCTTGAGGTAATCGCGCTCGCGCAAATCCTCCGAATTGAAGAGTCCTAGCAGCTGGAGCACAAAGGCGTGCGAGATATACTTTTTCGCAGGTTTGGGCTCCACGTCGCCCGAGACCACAAAGCGCAAGAGAAATTCGTATACAATCTGCAGGTGCGGCCAAGCCAGCTCCACCACGGGTTCGTCCTCCTCGTCGCCCCACAAGTCGTTTCGCGGGGGCAGCGCGCGAAAGAGATTAGCGCTCACCATACTGATGATATCCGGAAACATGTATTCGTGCACGTGCGTGTTTGGGTTGTTGAGGTAGTCGACGAGGCCCAACAAGAGAAGTCGCTTGGCCTCTTTTCTTTTTTCGTTGAGGTGAGTCAGCTCCTGAAAATCAAAGGTTTCATGGCAAAGCTTGAGGTGTCGCACAAAGAGACGGGGCTGTTCGCTGGGACTCACATCCTTCAAGGACATGGCCGACAGCAACGTCAGCCCGGCAAAGCGGTCATCGCCTGCCGCGCCGGAGCCGTTCGCGCCCGCGCTCCCTGCGCTAGCGTGGGATCCATGTTGGCTGCTATTACTGCGTTGATGCTGAGATTGACTTGTGCTGCCTGACGCAGACGAGGACGAGGAGCTTCCGGATCCTTTGCCGCCGCCGGCCCCGCTGCGGTGGCCTAGTTTTGACGGGCCCTGGCTTCCGCCGCCGCTGTTGTTACCACTGTTGCCGCTGCCTCCATTTCCGGAGGCGCTGTTGCTGCTGCTGCTGCTGCTGTTGCTGCTACTGTTTGCGGCAGCGGCCGCAGCAGCGGCTTGCCGGCTTGCCTTATTCTTGTCCTTTTTGCGAAAGCCGCCGAACATTCTTACCACCCCGGCCCACCCGGCGCTGGCCTCTTCCTGCGACTGCTTGCTGATTTTGCTCGCACGATCTGCGACGCCGTGCAGGCGCCAAATGGATCTCTATGCAAACTTGCTTTTGCTTCCTCGCTCGCTTCTTGCCGAGCAGCAAGGCAAGACAAGGCAAGGCAAGGCAAGGCAAAGCACAGCAAGGCAGGGCAAAACAAGCCCAAAGGCGAGCTAGTGCGCTTTAGTTCGTGTGCGCGGGCGAACGACCAATTCCCCGCAAGTCGAGATGGCGGCGGGCGCGCTCTCGTCAATCGCCTGACTGACTGAAGACTGATTGACTGACTGACTGACTGACCGACCGAGCGATAAACTTGCCACTACTCTTACTCCTCACTCGCCTTGTGCGAGGAAGCCCGGCAGGTCCCTCAGCGAAGGAGAGCTCACCCCCGCGCTTGCCCGGTTGCGAAATCTATACCGAGGCCGTGCCGTAGGCCTCGTCCAGGTCCGAGACCAGTATCCAGGTACCGCCTCGCTCGTCACGGTCGGCTCGAGGCAGGCAGGCAGGCAGGCAGGCAGGCAGGCAGGCAGGGAGAAAGGGCCTCTTCCCCTCTCTCCTGCTCCCTTGCGCGCGCGCGAGAGGACTCGGTCTCCTCGCGCGGCTGCGACTCCCACCCGCTGCCGCGCGCGGTCTGCAGCGGCGCTGCGCGCGCGAAAGATAGAGCCGCCGTGGGCGTCCACGCACGTCCGCTCGCTCGCGCGCTCGCTCGCTCGCACGCACGCACACGAACGCGAGGAATGATAAGCCTGGCGAGGAGGATGGATGAAGATGAAGACCAAGAGCAAACCGCGCGCGACGCTTCCACGGCTCGGCGCGGCGGCGGCCGGCGGGGGGGAGGGAGGCGGGGAGGGGCACGGGCTTGGCCGCCTGCCGCAGGCGTCCTCGCGCGCGCTTGCTCGCTCGCTCGCTCGCTCGCTCGCACCCGCGCGGGGAGCGGCCGCAACAGATTTTAAAACTGCCTTTCTTTCTTGGCGCACCGAGCGGCCCTTGCGCGGAAGGGTCTGCAAGTGCGCTCTTCCCGCGCGCAAGTCGCGTATAGCGCCGCCCAAGTGCCTATACAGCGTCTGTCTATCCATCTGCCGCCGCCTATACCTATCCGCCCGCCCGCCTGGCAAGCCAAGCCGCAGCGATCTTTTGCCCCTTTCCCACAAGTGGCTTTTACGCGCCGCCGCAAGTGAAGAAAACCCGCGCCACAGTGCAGCTACGCGCTGGCCACGTCTGCCAAAATGATACTCCCATGGAAGTAAAAATGCGTTGCGCACCTGGCCGCGAAAGTGGGGTTGCGCACATTCGTCGCGCGCCTAGGCCTAGGTAGTGAGCGCGGCAAAGTAAGAAGAGCCGCTTAGCCGGGTCTGACTGGCGCGGCGTGGGCGGAGAGGTTTCTTTCTCTGGGGCGGGGTGGAGGGAGGGACATAGAGAGAGAGAGGCGCGAGGGGCACGGGGGGCGAGGCGACCTCGTCGAGACGACCTCGCCGATCTTTCTTGCTGGGCAGGCGCCAACGAGGAGATAAAGTTATAGCTGCCTGCAGTACGAGGACCATGGCACCGCAGCTGCCGCCGCCGTCGCCGCCGCTACCATTGCGGCCCACCACTTTCGAGGATACGGTCGCTGTCCACGACGCAGATCTCGCGCAGGTTCTCTTCAAGAACAGACTGCTCTCGGCAGTGTACTCCAAGAGACCGCCGGATTTGAATTCGAAAAAGCGTAAACTGCACGAAATGCGAAAACAAGTTCCCGATGTCGACGCGCTGGCGCGAAAACGAAAGCTCGACCTTGAGGGCACTGCGGAAACTTCCAATGTGGAACCAGCACGCGCGCGCGCTTTAGAAAAGCAATCCACAGCCTTGGACCATTTGCTAGACGATGGCGCCCTCGACCGACCGAGCATGGCAATGCGCAACTACAAAGCAATTGTTGTCATGCCACTTCGCATGACACACGAGGAAGCCAGACTTGCTGCCCTCGAAGGGATCATTCATCTTCGGCGAGCATCTCCGTCTCTAACCAGCGGCGCCGCTGCTTCCACGGTCTGGAAGGCTGAAGCAAAACCGATACCCTCGCCGATACAAACATCGCTTGTTTTTACGTTTCCTCAAAATTCCTATGAGCAGAGAAGTGCCTTGGTCTTTGAAGACCTCTGGCGTAAGGGTTGGATCATCACTCGAGGGTCGAACTTTGGCTGCGACTTTATGATATACACGAGTACGTTTCAATCTCACAAATTCCGCAGGTAAAATCACGACTGACATTTCTTCACGTTTGGCCAACAAAAAATATCAAAACATCCCCAAAAAAAGGCGATCCAGGGACCTCACATGCACGCTTCATGATCTGTATTGTTGACGAAGAAATGGAAGAGGCGGCAACGGTCAAGCTTACGTCTATCACAGCGCTCGCCACTAAAGTGCGCAAGCGCGCGCTCCTTGCACGCGTTTCCAATGACGCCTTGTCCTCTTTTAGCACGGCTACCTCTTCTTCTTCTCCTCCATCTGCTTCAAAGTCATGCTGTGCCTGGACACCTGGATGCGTGTCTTACACATTGGTGGAAGGTTGCCTTTTCCGGAGATCAGACTTCATGGCTGGCCGTGCTGAAGAGGCCAATGCCAAGAAGCTAAAGAAGTCCACTTCAGATACCAAAAAGCGATCAGACGCCGATGCGGATGACGAAATGGGCGTCCGCACGAGCGTTGCAGTATAAAGTGATAAATTCTGCGACCTCGCGGCCAATCGATCGATCGAACAAACCAACGAACGAACGAACGAACGAACAAACAAACCAACGAAGACTGCGCACATTGTTTCTATAGTATTGAGGGTAATATCCAGCAACCATGTTCAACGAGAATAAAAACGCTTTTCTTGGTCTTGGATTTTATCCATTTCGATAAGCGTACTTTGCATTCAAGGCTTTGCTTGCATGCGGCCTTTGGTTGCTCCATCAGCGCTTAAGCTGGCAATTCGCAAAGATGATGGGACAAACCAAATCGAAACAAATACCCTTTAGGGACAAAATAGTTCTGTCCCTTGCGTGCAACCGCCGGTTTCCACGCTTGCGTCCAAACCTGCTTCGCATTCCATCTTCTTCTTCTTCTTCTTCTTCTTCTTCGTCGTCGTCGTCGTCGTCGTCGTCGTCGCGGGCAGGTGGCAGCGCGGCGGTCGCGCTCGGTCTGCTTGACGAGCTTACCGTACGTCGCGTATTCCCGCGGCCCGGGGCGCCTGTGCGAGGCCGCAAAGGACCAAGGCACGAGGTGAGACTGAGTTGGGGCGGGGCAAGCGGGACCCAGAATGGCCGGGACCGCGACAGTTGCAGGCGCTGCGCGACGAGGCCGCGCGGTTGCGTCTCAGCAGCAGCAGCAGCAGCGTCAACGCCAGACAAAGAAGAGAACGACCAAGGCTGGTAACGATGAAAACGCAGAAGTTATGGCAAACGGAGGCGGCGGACCGGGCCACGATGCCGCTGCAAAGCTAAGGGCCTGCTTTGACGAGTGTCAGCGGTCCGCATTCACTCATACCAAGGTGGTCCAACGCATTGTCGCTCTCCAGGAAACAGCGCCAGAGGCAACGGTCGAAGCCCAATTCAAAAAGCTTCTTAATCACATTATGCGCGTAGGCAAGCGCGAACCGGCCGTGGAGCGCCTTGTCGCCTTTGTGGGACTTTGCTGCTCGGCCCGCAGCGATAATGCAGACAATGCCAACATTGGCAACGCGCTTCTTGAAAAGCTCCTAGACCACCTCTTGGACGCTCTGCAGGCCAAAGACAAGTCTGCGAGGATGCGTGCCGCTCAGCTTGTTAGCAACATCCTCGGCGTGATCCCTCGCGATGGTGACTTTCTTCAGGAAGCCACGTGGGACAAACTCGAGTCACGCATGTTGGGCCGTCTTGACGACAAGGTCGCCAACGTGCGCGCCCAGGCCGTACGGGCCCTCGAGCGTCTCCAAGACACCGAGGCCTGTGCACATGGCAAAGATCCAATCTGCAGCAAGCTCACCACGATAATGGAGTCCGACTCGAGCGCCGAGGTCCGCAAGGCCAGCGTTCGCGCCGTGGTCATCAACAAGGCCTCTCTCAAGGCTATCTTGCGCCGCACGCGTGACACCAAGGACGACGTCCGAGCTGCCTCCTACGAGCGCATTGGTACACATGTTCATGTCAAGATGCTCTCCATCTCGCACCGCGTCGCGCTTCTTAACGAAGGGCTCAATGACCGCTCACAAGTTGTTCGGCTCGCCTGCGAGCGCATGTTCTGCGAAAAGTGGCTCGCTCTTGCAGGCGGAAACCCTCTTTCTCTGCTCAAGTATCTTGATGTGGAGGCTTCCTTGGAGACTGTGCTTCTGGCTCTTCGCGTCCTCTTTGACGCCGCTTTTGACAAATCACGAGCCCAAGAAGCTTCGGAGGAGCTTCGTCGCGCTGCGGACTGGGACCTCTCTGGCCCTAACGCCAAACTTGTTCTCACACCCGAGGGAGCGGTCTATCTTCGCGCAAAATGCGAAGCGCTCTTGCGCAATGGACGTGACGACGATGTCGAGGCTCTTATCCCGGACCTTACCTCCTTTGGCGAGGTCATGGCCGTGTGCCAGTCGCAAGTCGTTGAGAGCGCTGCAACGAAAGCCGCCGAGGACGCCGACCGTCTCGCAAGCGCGCGCTTTGTACTCGAACAACTCCTCGAGACCGCGCACGGTCTCGACGCCTCGCATGATGTGGCAGGTCAGCACGCTCTCACGCAGTTCATTACGAAAATGCTCGACACGAGGCGAGGGCCCAACCTCAGCGTCGTTCAGGCGAGCCTCAAGCTCTTGCGCTCCTTTGTCGGAGACCACATGGAGGACCAGTTTGTGCGCCAGGGTGCATCGATTGTCTTTGACTGCCTCGAGCCTCTCGAAGCAAGCGCTGTCGAGTCTTCATCCCCGGGAGCAGACGCGGCCAGTCTCGCCCAGCTCCAGGCGCAGCTTGAGGCCGCCGTTGCAAGTGAGGACTACGAGACTGCGGCGCGGCTCAAGAGGCAAGTCGCGGACCTGGAGCAGAGCCCCCAAGCAATTGAGGCTTGGCGCATGGAACGCGCGCTGGTCATTGCCGTTAGCGTGCTGCAGGCAATTCGCCGCCCCGCGGTCATCGCTGAGCTCCAAGGTCTCATGGATCGCGTCATTTTGCCCAACCTCCAAGAGCGCGAGGACGACCACTTGCGTCACCTCGCGCTCAAGGGCCTTGCGCTGTACTGTCAACTTGGCGCCTCGCAAGCGCGCAAGCATTTGCCCATTCTGAGAATGTTCCTCACCGCAGAAGAGGAAACCCTCAACATTCGTGCCGACGCGCTGCGCGGCATCTTTGATTTGGTCATGCTCTGGGGGCTGGCTGCGATCGCTGATGCCGATGCCGAGGAAGGCGCGACACCTTCCGAGGCTGCGGCAGAAGATCTCATGTTCATGCTACTCGGGTACATGGACAGCGACGACCACACGCTCCGGCTTGTAGCGGCAGAAGGTTTCGCTAAACTTGCCGTGGTGGGTCGCCTCGTCGACGTCCGCGTGCTCCAATGCCTCATCGTTCTTTACTTTCACCCCACATCTTCTTCGGACGTTCGTCTGCGCCAGTGCCTGGCGGTCTGTTTTCCCATTCTTGCAGAGAACACTCAATCTGGCCGCGCGGCGATCGAGGAAATGGCAATTCCTCTGCTCGAGACAATTGTCTGCCCACCTCCTGACTCGCCTCTGGGTGAGGTGCCCGTTGAGAGTGTCTTGCAGTACGTCGTGTTTCTGCTTAGCTTTTCGGCCTCAACCGTCCAGACTGCTTTTGCGCAAGCACTTCTTGTAGAGCTTCTCGCTGCACCGACAGGGCCGCACATTCGCGTGCTTTCGCGCGCTCTCAACAACGTCAAGCTCGACGCCGATTGTGACCTCGCACTCCTCGTCAAGGTGGCCAATACGCTCGAAAGCAACAAGTCCTTTACGGATGGCGTGGCGGCCCGCCAGCTTGACAAATTTCGTGCGCGACTCGCAGACCTGCTCAAGGCGAGCGGCGGTAAATCGAAGCAGATCAACTCGGAAGACCACGCGGAGGATGCTGCTACCAAGTCCGCCCACGCCAACTCCGGAGCGGAGTCTCATCAGGGAGTTTCTTTTGAAGGAGATGAAGAGAAGGCAAATCCGTCTGATGAGCTTGCCGTGATCCTTGCTCGCGTCAAGGCACGGGCCAGTGTGCACGAGGAGGGCGCAGTCGATGCAGAGGCTGCTGGTGCGTCCACATCGGCATCACAGACAAAGGAGAGCAAGGCGCGCCGGAAACTGAAGCGCAAGTCCATTTTTAGGGCTGCTATGGCTGTCGACGATGACGATCTGGAGGACGAGGATGACGAGGATGACTTTTCCGTGGCTTCGGACTCTGAATGAATGAGGGCTCAATTATTGGATCAAACCCCTGTCAGAGAAGCATTTGATGAAAGATGTAACAAGGCGGCCGGCCGTCTTTGTTTGTTTTGTTTGTTTGTTTTGTTTGTTTGCTTAGTTTGCATGAGAAAAGAGGTTTGGCGTGCTTTCAACTTTCGCTACCCTACTATTACAAACGTTTCCCTTGCTTTTTCTTGGTCGTTTTCATTGCACGAGGCCAGAGAGACTTGTGGGACCGGCCTCTCAAACATTTGACCCGTCTCGTTCCGCATGGATCGATAATATGGGAAAAGCTGAATGATTGGAATGGGACGACCGGACCCTAATCTTTTGTCTTCTACTACTACAGCTGCTTTTCGGCGCCACAACCCACGCCGGACTACGGCTCACCGAGGCCCTTACACCGACTCATTCGACACCCTGGTGGATGTGCTCCTTCGAGTTACTGCCAGGCCAGTCTTTAGGAGAAGAGACTTGATCCTGCTTGCGCAATGCGAGCCCATCCACCCCTCGAGAAGAATGTGCGCTAGGCACAGGCAAGCGCAAATCGGCGCTAAGCGACGTCGTCCTCTTGCAAGTGACGTGGCCACTGGCGAGCAAGCAAGCATGCAAGCATGCAAGCATGCAGATAAACAGGCAAACAAACAAGCAGCCATTGATTAGCTCCTGATCATTGTCACCGGCGAGCACTGGCGAGCACTGGCGAGCAATGACAAGTAATGGCAAGCAATGGCAAGCAATGACAAGTAATGGCGAGCACTGACAAGCGAGCTGGAGGACGATTGGCTGCCGCGCAAAGATCCTTGGACCGAGGCGACGCCGCGGGCCTCTACCAAAAACTGCCGTAAGGTACTACGCAGCGTGAGTGAGGTAGGTTAGGTAAGGTATGTCTAGCGCCGCTCGCGGTCTCGACGTCTCGGCGTCGCTCGCCTCGGGCCCGTGCCTGTACCGTCCGGGCGTCCGACCTGCGTCTGCCTGCCAGGCCTCTTGGCCTGCCTGCCGGCCTGCCTGCCAGCCAGCCAGCAGCCGCCTGCAGCGAGCGGGCTCAAGGTCCGTGCCGGGCGGCAGTCCCCACCGGCGATGCGGAGTCTGCGTCTGCCTGCGAGTCCTCTTCGCGCATATCCTCTCTCTCCATATCCTCGAGTGGCACGGCAAAGCGCGAGAGCAGAGCGAGCGAGCAGAGCGGCAAAGCGAGGAGGCGAGCAGCCGGGCACGCACGCACGCAGGCGGGCGGCGGGAGGCAGGCAGGCGGGCAGGCAGGCAGGGCTGGCGCCGCGCTCTGTCTCCGCGGGAGCGAGAGTCCGCTCGCGAGCTGCGGCGGCGGCGATCGTGGGAGCCCCGGGGCCAGACGCGCTCGCAGGAAGCTAGCGGGCGCGCGGGCGGCGCAAGATGAGCGAGGAGCGCGAGGGGCGCACGCAGCTGCGGCAGCGCAAGACGCAGCAGCGCGCGGAGAGGGGCCGCACGCCGGAGCGCAAGGGGAAGAGGGACGATGCCTCGCCGGCGTTCAAGGCCCGGCGTGACGAGGTCGAGCGCTCGCTGGAGCGCTCGGCAGAGAAACGGAGGGCCAGGTCTTTGTCGGCCTCGTCGACGCTCGAGGCCGCGAGCCCGGGCAACATTCAGGAGGAGGGCTTCATTGACGCCTTTTATCAGCCGCGTACCGTGACGGGCCTCGTTCTGCTGGTCTTTTTCATTGTGTACCTGACGATCTGGAAGGAGGAGGAAATCTTCACCGAGGAAAACCGCCTCCAGCGCGGTCTCTTGCTCGCAGCGTCAGCATTTCTGCTCTACAGTATGATCCAGCTCCGCGACGGCCACTTGCTGCGTCCTCACCCGGCCGTCTGGCGACTTGTGCACGGCACGGGCCTCCTCTACTTTATGATCCTGGTCTACCTGTTGGCGCAGGACATTGACGGCATTACCCGTTTTTTGCAGCTCTTTGACAAGACAGTAGGACCCAAGGAGACGGAGCACTCGTATGGTGACGACTGCCGTCTCTACGCATCCGATGATCCAGAGAACCCTTATAAGAACATCAAGAACCAGCTGATGGACCGCTTCGTGATTGCGCATGCTGCCGGCTACGCGCTCAAGGCGCTGATTCTTCGGGACTGGGCACTGCTTTGGATTGTGAGCGTCATGTTTGAGGTGCTTGAGGTGACCTTTCAGCACATGTACCCGAACTTTAACGAGTGCTGGTGGGACCACCTGTTTCTGGACGTTTTTGGTTGCAACTTTATCGGCATGATCGTTGGTATGGCGATCGTGCGGTACATGGGAACGCACCAGTTTAACTGGACGGGTCGCCGCATCGAGTCCTTCCATGGTTACTTTGGCAAGATGAAGCGCGTCGCGCTCCAGTTCACGCCTCGCTCTTTTGAGACCTACGATTGGCATCTATTTGAATCATGGCGTAGGTTTGCGGTGTCAATCTCTGTCATTTTCATTTTGCTCTTGGGTGAGATGAACGCATTCTTCCTCAAGTCGACTTTCAACATTCCCATCAAGAGCGACATCAACCTCTACCGTCTTTCGTTCTGGGTGTTCATGACGTACATGGCCACCTTTGAATTTCATCGTTATGCAGAGGGCAAGAGTCGCCGCATCGGTGTCAACTCTTGGCTTGCTGCCTCGCTGGTATCGCTTGAGACGCTTTTGGTCGTCAAGCACACGTACCAGCAAAACCTCTTTCGCCGCGAGCACCTTGCGCCCGCAAGCTACATTATGCGCGGGTGGACGGCGACGCTTGTCCTGGTTCTGCTTATGGGTGCATTCAAGTATGCGCGATGGGTAGTCGTGAGACTCGCCGGCGCCAAGATTCTGCGTGACGAGACGATCATGGTCGACACAGATGACAAGGAAGCCGCTGCCGCGGCAGTCGTTGTCGCCGAGGCGCGTCGCGGCAAGATTCGATCAAGCTCGATTGACCTGATTGAGGCGGTCGTCCCTGGATCGGCAGTCTATATGCGCGCTGAGCGGACGCTTACGATGTTCTCGCGTGTGCTCACATATTTGATCCCGCTTCCCCTCGTTATCGTCCTGTTGATCGATTGCTATCGCACGGCGGCTTTCCACCCGCCTCCGATGCCTGGAAAGACAAACGGCTGGTGATGATGGGCCGACCCATCTGCACCGGGATGCTGGAGTGGAGACCTTTTCCCTCCCTACCTCCCAAGTTTAGTGTCTCGAATTTTTATATAATCGAATAATCATGGTATCAACATTAATTGACCACCTACCTCCCTGCTGGCGATCGAAAATACGTCTTTCGCTTTCATCACAGCGCTCCTCCCCCCACTTAAAAAAATAAAGTGAAGAAAGATGAAGTCTCGGGCACAAGTTGTGTGGGAACGTAGGCGTAGAAAAGACGAAATCGTTGGCTTTGGTGCTCTCATGCAATTCAGCATCAAAGCGTGATGAACGAACGAAGGGTGAGGATCATTATGTATAAGGAGAGTCAAAATCTTAAAGCACACCAACATTGAGAGAGAGACATATTTCATGCAGCTGTAGCCACTTGGCTTTCACTCTGGCCAAGTACAATCAACGAGATACGGGCAGAGGCGTCTTCCAAGCCAGGCGCTACGTTTCCGAGCTTTTCCTCGAGCATGCCATTTTTATCTTTCAATTACAAGGAGATCTTGTGGTGATGTCCTTGGCAGCCCGCAAGACATAGAAATTGGAGAAGAAAGGGAAAATATCCGTTGCACGAAACAACTGCAAGGGACTATTTACAAGTGTCCCCTCGCGCGCACGCGAGAGATCACGGTCGCGCTCAAACTCAGCAAGGCAGTCAGTCTTCAGGCGCGCGCAAGGCGGAGTATAGCGCATCGGGGCGCGATTTCGAGCGCGCCCGTGCGCACGCCCTCAAGAGCAAATTAAGAAGCGTGCGTAAAGGCAAAGGCTTGGGTTGATTGTGTGACCTGACCCATCCACCCCTCCCATCTTGGGCACGCTGACGTGCGGTCGTCAGGCAGACAGACAAATAAACAGACAGACAGAGCGACAAGACCGTCGTCCACTATGCAGAACACTCGGTCTCAGCACGAGACCAGCGACGAGCTGTGCAAGAGACACCCATACTACCCGGAGGATCCGGTCAACGTGGCTCGCTTTGCCAAGGAAATCCGACCCGACGAAGTTTTCGAAGCGTACGGTGACCGATGCTTTCGCAAGTTGGTTCGCGTGTTTAGCAACAATGATTTGCCGCACGAAAAACATGTCGAAGCAGCAAATGTAATTCTCGATGCCAGCAAGGCCATCGATAAGAGACAGGATGCGGTCACCGCCGGTACCGTCGAAATTGCAACACAACGTCTTGCCAGTGCCTCGGGCGATGTACGCGAGGTAGCAGCCTACGTTCTTGCAAATCTTTTCGTCTTACGAGAAGCGCGGACGCGGGCTAACAAGGTAAGCGCCGTTCAAGCGCTCGTGAATCTCTTGTCTGATGCATATGGCTTTGTCCGCAGTGCGGCAAGTCAGGCGCTAGCGACGCTGGCAACGAGCGCTGACGGGATCGAGGCGCTTTGCGCGCTTCCGTCGGCCATTAGCAACATTGTGCGCGCTCTGCCAGACGTGGACGGCACCGTCGGCGTGCACCAAGCTCTCCTTCAAACCCTGTACTCTGTCTCAAAAACAGCTCATGGTGTGGAACTCTGTCTCGCGGCGCATTGCGAGCAGCAGCTCATGGAGCTTGCAAGTGTCGAACCTCTGGCCATGGTGCGGGTCGCCACGAACCTATCACTCTGGCCTCAAGGCAGGACGCAACTGATCGACATCGAGATGATGCACGAGCTCGGAGTAATTACACGCGATGCCGGCGACTCGGAGCTGCGGAGACTGGCTACGAGCTGCATTTTCGCTCTAAGCGTGCACAAGACTGCCAAGGAACAAATTGGAAGTGACAAGGTGGTGAGCGAAAGCCTGATGCAGTGTCTCAGCGACGCAAGCAAGAGCGTTCAGGTCAACGCCATCAACGCTATTGTGTCTGCGTCCGAGATTCCGGCGATCCAGGACCATTTCGTACAGCTCGCGCTCTTCGAGGGCGAGGTGGAGCGTATCTTTGGAAGCGCTGCAGCAAGGTCACTTATCCCGCTCATTCGGGAAGCGCAGCGCGCGGGGCCGGAAAGGCCCATCGTCGGGCCGGCGGCCTCTTTGGGCCCGGCGGGGCAGCCCGAAAACATCATTGTCGCGGCTGTGGACGTCCTCGACGCCCTCGCGCATGTTTCGGACGAGGCGCGCCGCGATATTTTCGACGTCTTGCACTCGGTGGAGACGACGGCGAGTTTGCTGGGACACGAGAATCCGCTTATTCGTAGGCACGCGCGCGAGCTCGCCAAGGCGCTCTGCGTCAACGGTCCGAGCGCGACGGCCTCAAGACGTCTTCGCCACTACATTCTCAAACACGCGGACACCGAGGGCACGAATGTTTTCGCCCGCATCGACGACGCTCTTTCCGCGGCCCCTGACGATCTTGCGGCCGCCATCGACGGCCTCGCGAGTCTCCCAATGTACTAGTATTCTTCTAACATAACCAAGCGATCGATCGATGGCTTTGGCTCGTGACCAAACTCGGACTGTGAGTGAGTCTTGCACGATGACGCGTCCCACCAGCAGCAGCGGTGCGGCAGCTGCAGGAGCCTTGCCGCTAGCAGCTCCGCTCTTCACATCCCCAACCCACGCATGCACGCACGCACGCACGACCTGTATACTGCCGCCGCCAGCGAGTAAGAGTTGCGTCCGGATCTTGAAATGCTTGCTTGCTCCGCACGGTCGACGCGGACCCAGCCCCGCGCCCTCCTCGTCCGCGCGTCGCACACCGGAGTCCCCGCGGCTCGAGGTAACGACGTCGCCAGCCTCGGCGCTTGCGTCTTGCGCTCTCCTTCCGGCTTTGCCGCGCCCAGGCCTGCGTCCCAGCTCAGCGTCCCATCCTCGTGTCCTGCGCCGCTCGCCCTCTTCTCCACGCACGCGACGGTCTCCGCGGCCGCCGCTGCTGCTGCTCTTCTTCGCCGAGTCGCCCTCGATATCCTCCTCGTCCTCGTCCTCGTCCTCGTCCTGGTCCTCGTCGGCGTGTGATCGTCAGCCAGTGAGAACAGCATTGCACGCTTGCACGCATGCTCTACGAGTCTTGCAGCAGCGACCTTGACCTCGAAGCCAAGAAGGCGGGCGCCTGCTGGGCCGCATCGAGATGGCGCTTGCCCTCGCTCGCTCGACGTCGCTGGGACGCTGCGCTCGCACGCAGCCGCGACCTCGTGCTCGCTCGCTCGCTCGGTCGGTGAGCAGAGCTGAGCTGAGCAGAGCTGAGCTGCGCGGGAGGGCTGGCTTGGCGGGAAGCACGTGAGTGAGAACGCAGCTAGCTGCAGTGCTTCTTGCAGTCGCCATGGTCAGTGCGAGCGAGCGAGCGAGCGCTGGAAGCCCGGGGTGGATGAGAGCGATGGCCGTGAGCGACAGAGGCGGCGGCGATGAGAGGGAGGCGCGGATGATGACATCAGCGGCGGCCTCGTCGTCAGCAAACCAGGAATCGGACTCGTCCGGCCAGCCAGCAAGCCAGCCAGCCAGCCAGCCAGCAGGGCCAGGGCGGGCGCGAACCGCGACGCGAACAAGGGACGCCAAGCCAAGCCGGGCCAAGCCCAGCGCAGCCAGAGCGCGAGCTCGCGACAATCGAGACGCGAGCAAACTGCGAATAGACAACTCGAGGACGCCGACACCGACCCCTTGACGCGCATAAAGCAGAGCAGGGCGAAGCAAAGCAAGGCAGAGCGCAAGAGGAGCTAGACACAGGGGCGAGGCGTGGCGAGGCGTGGCGAGCGCGAGCAAGCGCGGAAGTGAGCACCAGCCAAAACAGGAGCAGAAGGTCACCCGCCACTGCCGCTTGACTTGGATCGAGAAAAATGCTCGAGGGGATCAAGAACATTGACGTGGCGCAGCTGGCGCCGCTGTACGATGATCTGTACATGCTGGTTCCGATCTACGCCCTGGGCGTGCCCCTGCTCAGGGCCCACTACAAGGGCGTGCCCTTCAACGCCGGGCTCTGGAAACCCATCATGGTCGTTTACAATGCGATCATGACGATCTTTTCGGCGGCATGCGCTGTAGGCATGGCATACATTGTTTGGGGTAAATTCGGCGGCAACATCAAACGTAACGAGTGCGACGCCTTCGCCAAAGACGAGCTCTACGACTGGATTGTGTGGGTGTTTTACATGTCCAAGTACATCGAGTTTGCCGACACCTTTTTTCTCATCATCAAAGGCAAAGGCGTCTCGTGGCTCCACTACTACCACCACATTGGCGCTGCGATTGACATGGGCATCCTCTGGAAGTCTGGTACCGAGGCGACGTGGATCTTTGTCCTCTTCAACGGGACTGTGCACACGGTCATGTACGCATATTACGGCGCCGCGCTCGTGGGCTACCGTCTTAAGGGAAAGAGCATGATTACCGTCATGCAGATTGCCCAGTTCATCGTCGGCATGGGCACCTTTTACACGTACGCGAACGTGCCCTGCTTTGCCAGCAGCAGCCAGCTCATGTTTGTCTACTACTTTACCAACGCGTACGTGTTTGGCGTCCTCTGCTTCTTTCTCAACTTTTTCCTGCAAAACTACATCAAGAAGGCCCCAGCCAAGACGGGCGCCGCCCCGGTCACCAAAAAGGTCGACTAGACCAGCCCACGCCAGGCAAATCTAGGCCAGGCTAGCCCACGTTGGTGACGCGACGCGGCGGGTGTGCTGTGTTGCTGCCGCGGCCTCGCCTTCGTCCTCGCTCTCGCCCTCGCTTGCCCTCGCCCTCGGCATTTGGGCTTCCCCTCGCTCGCTGGAATGAGTGAACGAATGAATGCACGCACGCACGCACGCACGCATCATTGGGGCTTTGTTGCTCGCAGAGAGGGAGCCCTAGCAGCCTAGATGATGATGATGTGAAGAACAATGTGATCGATCTCCTGAGTTCCATTTGCAATGCTCTTACCGCGTACGTACCGGTGCGCCGGTTCATGGCGTCACTTCCTGCGAGTCGTCTGGACCCTGCCAATGCGCGGAGAGGTATCGCGCGCCTGGCCTGCCGACCGACCGACCGACCGACCGACATTGACCGAGCGAGCGAGCGAACGACCGATTGACCGAGGCGCTTGTCGTCATCCTTGGTCCAAGCTCTTTTCTTGGCGGAGAAAAGAGTTGAGTTGAGAGATGAGATGAGATGGCTTGGCACGAGATCTCCTGAGGCAGCCAGCCAGACCAAGCCAGGCGAGACAAGGGGCTGGACTGCGCGCAGCCAGGCCCGCCCGGGCTAGCTTGCGTGTTTTTGCTTCGGCAGGCATGCTCTCAAACTGCTTGCTCCTTGCGTGCGCTGGACCGCCTCCCGAGCCCGTTCGGGCCCCTCCCTTGCCTCGGTCCGTGACCGGGCCACGAGGCGCAGCACCTGGCGCGCTTTTCTTGGGCTCGCTCGGCGTCGCCGTGCCCAAGCAGGCGCGGGATGTGCGTACATCGTCACATACATACATACATACATACGTACACGCGTCCGTTCACATGTCAGACATCATCATCTGACGCACATCCGCCTCGCAGGCAGCAAGCAACGTGCCGAGCCGGTGCCTGCTACACGAGGTGAGGGAGGTGAGGTAAGGGGGCGAAGGCGTTCACGTGGACGGTCTCATGGCAACGTTGGGCGCTGCTGGTGGCTTGGCTTGTGCATTCAGGCGAGAGCTCAGCTCAGCTCAGCTCAGCTTACGAGGCTGCACCATCTATCTATCTGCCTCTTCTACGTGTAGATAGATCCATCAGGCTCGAAGCCGGCCGTGCACCTACCGCGCCGCCGTCGTGCAGTACACGGCGTGCAAGTTGGTGCAAGGCAGGCACGGCACGGGTAGCCGACGCCCTTGCGAGAGGTTCATGCACCGCTGCCACATCATCTATATCCTATCCTCAGCTCATCCATCATCCACCCCCTGCAACGCCATGCAATGCGATGCAATGCAAAGGAAGGAGACCCGGCATGAAATGAAAAGAAGTGAAATGAAATGGATCGAAATGAAATGCGGCCCGGCGCATCGCTACGCAACGCAAGGCAACGCAATGGAGTGCAGCGAGTGCACTGCAATGCAGCGAGTGCACTGCACCGCACTGCAGTGCAAAGCGAGGCATTGCAGAGCAATGCAATGCAATGCAATCCAATGCAGAGCAATGCAATGCAGTGCAGTGCAATGCAATGCAATGCGAATCGCGCCTTCCTTCCTGCTTTTCTTCCAAGGCAGACAGACTCTTGGGCAGAAGCAGGGCGAAAAAGAAAGAAGAAGAAGAAGAAGAAAGAAAGCAGATTGCAATCGACGACCCCGCGCCCAGAACCAGCGAGCCGCGCAGGACGCACGCACGCCGCCGCGGTCGCGGAGTCCGGCCGCCGGCACTTGCTGACGCCCGCCCGCCCGAGCCGGGCGCGACCAGGCCCGCGCAGCAGAGGCGCAGAAAAAGGGGCGCAAAGAGGCCGTGTAAAGCGGTTTCCTCGGCAGGCCCGGGCAAGCCAAGGCGAGGCGAGGCAAGGCGAGGCAAGCCAAGCCAAGGCAAGGCAAAGCGGTATCTCGGCGGCGAAGGAGACTCGCGCAAGCGCGGCGAGAGAAGATGGCGGAGGCGCGGCAGGCCACGGACGTGTACTACGTGCAGAAGCGGCACCTGCGCACCCGGCATGAGGGGTACATCACCCTGACGCTGTCGGTGCCGACCCTGAGCACAGCGGCGGCCCAAGTGGGACTGTTCACGCACAGGCTCAAGTATGCGCTCCTCAACAGGCTGTGGCCCGCGTCGCCGCTGACGCTGGTCACCGTCATGTCCGGCGTGACGTACATGACCGTCACGGCCAAGGGCGAGTCTTGGGTGCGGTCCGGATGGCTCGCCGAGGCGCTCTGGCGCGTTGACACCCTCGTAGGCCGCCTCAACCCCCTGCACGCCCGCCTCTCCACCGAGGTGCGGGTGGGCTACCTGGCGGCCACCGCCGCCTTTGTCGGCATGCTCGGCATCGTCTCCGTAGAGCGTCTCATCCTCCGCTTCCTCCTCAGCTGGCAGGGATGGCTCTTTGGCACCAGTCCCAAGTGGGTCACCACGATTTGGGGCATTCTTGTCAAGATGCTCACGGGCAGCAAGAACCTCACGTACGCCTTCCACATGAGCCTCCCCACGCTCCCGGTCCCCAACCTCAAGCGCACCTGCGAGCGCTTCCTCTCCTCGGTGCACGCCCTCTACGACGAAGCCGAGTACGCCAAGATGGAGGAGCTCGTGCGCAAGTTCCTTGCCAACGAGGGCCCCCGCCTGCAGCGCTACCTCTGGCTCAAGTGGCTTACTAGCTCCAACTACGTGCTCGACTGGTGGGAGCAGTACGTCTACCTCGCCGGCCGCTCGCCCATTGCCATCAACTCGAACTACTACGCCCTCGACTCCAAGTACCGCCCCACCAACAACCAGCTCGAGCGCGCCGCCAACACGTGTTACAGCTTTTTGCGCTTCAAGGATCTTGTGGAGAGCGAGACGCTCGAACCCATGACCATCCGCGGCCTCATCCCGCTCTGCATGTCCCAGTACAAGCGCATGTTCGGCACGAGCCGCATCCCGGGTCGCGACATGGACGAGCTCCAGCACACGCCCTACTCGCGCTACTTTGTGGTCTGCTGCAAGGGTCTCTTTTACAAGCTCCCCTGCTACCATGGTGCGACCGGCACCATGCTCAAGCCCTACTCGCCAAAGGAGATCCTCACTCAGCTCGAAATGATTGTCAAGCACGCGAGCCAAGCCGTCAAGGAGCTCCCCGACCCGGCCAAGTCCTCCTCGAACTCGCCCTTTGGTCTCCGCCGCGGCAACCGCATCCAGTCCTTCGAGGACCTTGTCGTCATGGACCAACTTCGCCAGCAGCGCGGTCACGGCGGCCTCAACAACTCGGCTTCGACGACCTCGCTCCAGAACGCTCTCCACGCCGGCAGCGGCAGCAACACCGCCTCGTCGACCAAGCAGTCGCGCATCGGACGCAACGTTGCCGCCTTTACGGCGGGTCCGCGCTCGCGCTGGGCCGAAGTACGCGAGCTGTACTTTTCGGACGGCATTAACCGCAAGAGCCTGGACACCATCGAGAAGGCGGCCTTTGTTCTGCACATCAACGACGTCCAGTTTGACGACCTGTCGGAGAAGGCCCTCTTTGCCTTTTGCAAGAACCCTTCCAACTGGTATGACAAGTCCATCAACCTTAACGTCTACACGGACGGCTACATGACGATCAACTGCGAGCATGCCTGGGCCGATGCCCCGGCAATTGCGCACCTGTGGGAGTACAGTCTCCTCTCGGAACTTCAAATGTACGAGAACGGCACGCACGCAGCCGCCCCGGCCCCGGCGACTGACAAGAAGACCCCGCGCCGCAAGCTTATGCCCCCGACGCTGCTCAAGTTCGCCGTCGACGACGAGCTTCAAATCGCCATCGACCAGGCCCACTTGTTCATCGAGGAGCTTGCCGCCGATGTCGACCTCCGTGTCGTCGAGCACCTCGCCTATGGCAAGGGCCTCATCAAGAAGAAGGCTAAATGCTCGCCGGATGGATTCATTCAAATGGCGCTCCAGGCTACCTACTTTTCGCTCACCAACCGCCTCGACCTCGTGTACGAATCGAGCATGACCCGTCTCTTCCGCGGTGGCCGCACCGAGACGACGCGCTCGCTCTCTGACTCGTCGGCGGCATTCGTGCACGCCTTTGACGCAGTCCGCAAGGGCAGCAGCGGCGACAAGACCGAGGTCATCAAGCTCCTTCGCGCTGCCACCACCGAGCACGCCAACCAGAACAAGGAGTGCATGGCCGGCAAGGGTATCGATCGTCATCTCTTTGCCCTCTACGTCGTCTCGCGCGGCCTCGACGTCGATTCGGAATTCCTCAAGACGGCGCTCAGCATTCCTTGGACGCTCAGTTCCAGCCAGCAGCCGCAGGAGCAGACGGACCTCCGCAAGACGCTCAAGCCAGAGATCGCCAAGCGCTTTATTTCCCCCGGTGGCGGCTTTGGCCCCGTTGCCGAGGCCGGCTACGGCATTAGCTACATGTTTGCTTCCGAGGACCAGTTCTTCTTCCACATTAGCTCCAAAAAATCTGCCGAAGAGACCTCCTCGGATCGTTTCGCTGACGAGCTCATGCGTGTCCTCGATGAGATGTCCAAGCTCTTTGACTAAATGTGAGCGCCCAACAAGACAATCACCTCTCCCACCTGAGCCCCTCAACCCCTTCCTCCCCCCCTTCTTCACATAACATATTCAAAAAAAAGAGAATAGGCGCCGAAAGGAAAGGCATGTGATGCTCGAATCGGTAGTCCTTTTGTGTTCTTCGATTAGTTGTCTTTCTTTCTTGTCGTTCTTCTTCTTACTTCAATGGCGTCTTCTTGTTCTTGTTCTTTTTCTTCTGCAGCTGCTGTTGCTGCTACTGCTGAATTGCGTCCGTTTTATGGAAGTGCGCGTTCTCGTTGGTGTCCTGCCCGATTGCCGCAGTCCCGTATATCCTCGACGCGACGCCTCCAATGTCCCCAATGTACATTTGAAACTTGCGCGCGCCAATGCGTAGGGAGCAGCTGCAGCTACGATGAAGTCTGAAGATGTTTTGTTGAAGGCTGATAATAAACTGTTAAAGGCTGACCGTGCATTGAAGCAAGTGTCTTTATAATCATGTAGATGATGCCAGCCTGCTCTATATCACTCCAGCAATTACTTCGCCCATCTAAAAATAAAGGCAGCAATCGACTTGCTCATCTTGAAAATAAAGGCAGCAAACGGTTCGCCCACCTCCAAAACTTCGGCTGCAAGCTGCTGAATTGCAAGCGCTGTTCCCGCAGAGGCGGTCGAGATAAAGGGCCATGGTGGCCACAGCCAGCACAAGGTCGTCGCAAAGGCCACGGTGGCTATAGTCAGCACAAGAAATACGAATTGCCAAAGAGGAGTGACGCTGTATTCGGCCGTAATGTGCAGCGGCCCTCAAATGCGCAAAAGCTCCTTCTTTAGCGCAATAGAAACCCTGCCGCTCGTGAAGGATATCTTATCTTGGTGTGCTGCCGAAATGATTTTTCGAGCAACTTGCTGCTGACGAGGTCGGCTACGGTTCGGAAATCGCTAAAGCGGATAATGTCCGATGAGAGCTTCTCAACATGACGCGCAAAAAGACTCGGCACAAGCGGAAGCTCTGTCCGTTAGCCCGTGAGCCGGACGATGCAACTGAGGGCCTCGACCCGAGCGGCTCTTGCGGCATTTGCTTTGTTGCGGTCTTGCCGACCGACTCGTAGACCGCTCCCTTTTGCCTATTTTGGGGAATCTCGCAGCACGACCAAGACGCAAAATTCGCCATTATGCTGCGTTCGGATCCTTTCCACTTCAAAATCAGTAGGTATCCGTAATCGCTTCAGCGTCAGCCAAGGAACTGCTGCTCCTGCTACCGCTGCTGTTACTGTCGTCGTCAGTGGCAAAGCTATCTATCTCGGCGAATAAAGCCGGTTCATTTTTGGCGGCGGCCTCTTCCGAGCCCGACATCGACTCGTGCCTTGCAGTTGGCGTGCGAGAGCGCGTGGTTTTCCCCATTCGCGTCAGTGTTACACGGTTCTCGAGCTCTCCCGCGTCATCTTTTCGTCCCTCCAGGTCCCTAGGGTTCACTCCATCGCCAAAAAAGCTTTGCAAGTCGTCCGAAAAGGTTCTTCTCCGCGGACATCTCAGACGAGCCAGCGCGACTCGATCTCACTGTCAGGTCAGGCGGGGCACGGGCACTCTCTCCGAGGGGGACAATTGCCTGCTGTGATGAAGACCCGCCAGGCCGGCGTCCCGAGCCGAGGCTCGCAGGTCCCGGCCCTTTCGTTGGTTCCTGACGATCCCCTCGAAGACCAAAGCAGGCCCGTCGAGCGTCCCTGCATCGTCCTCTCGCACTTGTCGCTCGCCTGCTTGCTCTCATTTTTGCTTTATACTTGCTTCACTGTCAAGTTATCGCGATTTATTCCAGCACGTGCACGCGCTGCGCGCGTGCTGCACAGAAAGTATAGTAGTAAGTTGGAGTGGATACAGTACAGTATAGGAAATAGCGCTCAGTGTAAATGAGCTAGAGGCACTTGCAAAGCGAGCGAGTGAAAAGGAATGGTGTGCACTCGTCGTTCTCCTTTTTGTCAATGTTGTTGCTGCTGTTTTTATAGTTGATAATAAGGTTGTTGGGCAGCGCGTGCACGAGCGCAAACAATAAATAGTAAAGCAAGCACGCAAGCAAGCAAACAAACATGCATGCACGCACGCAAGCAAAGCCCCAACTCCGCGCGGGTGGGTACGTACGCAGGTACCAGCACGAGCTGGGGCCGCCCGTCGGTCGTTCGGTCGGTCGGTCGGTCGCAGCCGCGCGAAGGCGAGGCGGGGAGAAAGGGCGGAGTGTTGGCTTCGGGGCGAGCGAGCGTCCCGAACGAAGGTGGGTAGGCTAGGCTAGGTCCCGCGAGAAGGTGAGGGTCCTGGGGTAACGCGCAGAATGGAGCGCCTGTCGAGCCTGTCGAGCTGGTTCTCGACGTCTGAAGAAGATGCACGCGCGTCGAAGCGCAGGAGCAAGCGACGCAGCAAGCGACGCAGCGCGCAGTATGTGCCAGGCGTGAAGATCCTCCTGGACCGTGCCGAGAACCTCAACTCCGCCGACAGCAATGGACTCTCCGATCCGTATGTCGTCTTCCGCATCGGAAAGCTGAGCAAGTACAAGAGCAGCGTCATCAAGAAGACGCTCGACCCGACGTGGATGGAAGAGTTTTTCATGCCTTGTCCTGACCACACGGCTTTGCCTCTTCGAATCGAAGTGCGCGACAAGGATGCGCTAAGCTCGGACTTTCTTGGCGAAGCGTCAATTGACATTTCGATGCTCGAAATGGGGGAGTCCGCCACCACCTTTGAGGTAGAGCTCGAAGACGACGGTCACCCGGCAGGTTTAATCGTTCTCAAAATCGAGCGCGATGAGCAGAAACTTGACAATATCCGAAACAAGGGTAAGGTGAGTCGCTGGGCGATTCCCACGGGCGAGCGCAGAGTCGTGGTGGAACTCATCCAGGCGCGCGAGATCCTCGCAGGGGACTCGAACGGATACAGCGACGGCTACTGCACACTGAAATTGAACAAGGTCAAGCACAAGTCACGCGTGATCAAGCGCAACTTGAACCCCAAGTGGCGTGAGCGCTTCGAGTTTCCCCTCGGTCCAGACGAAGATACTACTCTGAAGGTAAAAGTCTATGACCATGACTACCTGAGCCGGGATGACGCGCTCGGTAGCTTTGACGTCGACCTTGATGATTTGCAGCCCAAAATTGTCAACGACCGCTGGTACGCCATTTCGCACAAAGGCCGCCCCGCTGGACATGTGCACATGCTCATCACCGTTATCGACCTGGACGAGCTCGAGCTCACGCCCGAGCAGCGCGAGGAAATGGTCGGTAGCGTTCGCGTGCACTGCGTCAAGGCAAACAACCTGCGGTCCGCAGACATGAACGGGTTCTCTGATCCCTATGTGGAAATCAGTCTCGGCAACGCGCGGCTGCGCACACCGACGATTCGCAAGAACCTAAATCCTATCTGGGACACGGTTCTCGAGCTCCCGGCCAAGGACATCTTCTCGTGCCTTGAAATCGATGTCTGGGACGAGGATCGCGGATCCAAGCCGGACCATCTCGGCTCGATTCAGGTGCCGCTCTTGGACATTCGCAACGGGCAGACCGAATGGTTTGCGCTCAAGTCTCCCGACCTGCTTCGCAAGGGCCAAGGCGAGATCCAGCTTGCCTTGGATCTCCAATACCAGGTGCCTCAGGCCTACCTTGGTCTCATCAAGCGTAAGGACGTTGATTACATGGAGAAAAAGCCACCTTTTAGCGTGCGCCGCCTCCGCAACGCTATCAATCGTCTCAACGCAAGCGGTCTTATTGCCCTGGATGGTCTCCTTATGGTAAACAATGTCTGGCACTGGGAGTACGGTCCCTGGCCGAGTTTTGCGGGCATTTTGGTTACGATTATCACGTGCCTGTTCTTCCGGCCGTTTATGGTTCCTGTCGCAATCGCGGCTGCCATCTCGGTGCAACGCTTTACAAACTACCAAGGTCGCGACGTCATTGTTGACGAGCGCGGTCTCGTGGTCACCTCCTTTGACGAGCGCGGAATGGCCACGTCGGAAGAGACGGACCACATGATCATTGGCAACTTTGACGAGCTCGGGGTCGATGATAGCCTCGACGATGACATGCTCAGCGAGGAAGAGGAGGATCAGGCCAACGAGGAGGATGAGATCAGCGGCTCAGCTCCAAAATCCTCGCAAAAGAAGAAAAAAAGAGGGCCTCGCAAGGGCCTCATGGACCAAGTGCGCATGCTCCGGAGCATTGGCCAGGAGGTCCAGGCCAATCTGGAATTCGTGGCTTCCATGTCAGAGCGCGTTCGTAACCTCTTCAACTGGTCTGTGCCCCTGGCGACGGAGCTCGTTATGGTCGGCCTCGTCCTGCTTTCCGTGATCACATACATTGTGCCATGGAATATCCTTCTCATGTTTTACGTGCTTTTCAAGTTTGCCAAGAATGCCTATCGCAAGTACGTCAAGGCGCGTAGCAAGTTCCACCAGCCGATCATCGAGGCGATCGAGCTTCTCAAACGGATCCCGTCCGATATTGAAAAGGTGAAGCGTCAGCGTATTGTGACAGAGGATATGACTGTGAAGAAGTCACCTCGACTCTTTTCACCCTTTCTTCGCCGCTAGTCCCGAAGGTCTGTCTGCTCACGAAGCCGCCAACCAGAGATGATTATTCCTTTCCTATCGTTGTTCATTTTCCCTGACATTTTGATCTCTTGTTTATGATGCGAAGGTGGTGGGCATAGATTCTGATTGATTACTTTCCCTCACGAATCCGCATAGACGCCTTCGGCTACATTACCGTGACTACCTACAGAAAACAAAACAAAACAAAAAGAAATCCATCATCAAGTGAGTTAGTAGTGAGTACAATTCGCTTTGAGCCCGCCTCAGGATGACGCAGCTAGAGCTAGCGGGCGCCTCTCGCCTTGTCAAGCCCGGCCTGTGCCTTTTGCACGGCCATGGTAGCTGCTGCTTTAAAGCCCTGCTCCTCGTCGTCCTTTGGCGTTTCAGCGTGCGGATCAACGAGGCGAACGCTAGAATTAACCAAGCGGCTGCTCGGCATGAAGAGTGGCAAAAGAGCCTTGGTGAAGACTTGGTCCTCGAGCTCGTCGAGGAGCTCGTCAAAGAGGTTGTCACGCGTTCCGCGCGCCCCGTGCAAAGCAATTCGCACACGCTGAATCTTTTCCATGCTCAAGTTGAGCGAAATGATGGAGTCATCGGCGAGGAAGACATCGTGGATCTGCTTTGCACGCTGCAGCGCTTCGCGGCCCGCGGCGCGCTCGTGCGCATTCTTGAACTTGCCCGTAGCCTCGAGGAATGCAATTGTTTCTGGAAAGAAGGCGCCCTCCACAAAGAGCTCAAAGTCGTCCTTGAGGTCCTGATTTTGGTCAATGTCATTCAGCGTGATCGCACCCGCGCGCAGGCGATATGTGTAAAAGACCTGCAAAGGGCATTGTACTGCAAAGAGAACTAGAAGCGCGACGGCGCCAACGTGGGTCCAGTCAAAATCCCCAGAGGCGCGTAGGTGGCCTGGGTCAATGTAGCTCAATGCAAGCGAAGAGCCAAAGACACACATGCATAGCCAGCAAAAGCGAATATCGCGCAGCAGATGGAGTGGGTCAGGCGCGTTGCGCAGCCAAAAGAGAGCAATGAGCCCAAGTGACGCAAAGACGACCGCCTGGATGAGCACTGGTTCGAGGATGTCATCGTCCAAGCCACAACCGTAGCAGTCCTTGCCAAAAGGTCCATCCTTGGAGCCCGAGCGCACGGCAGCGATGAGCATACCGGGGGCGCTGAAGATTGCAGTCACAAGAAGACCCATTGCGTCAGATTGCGCAAAGTAGGCGGCACGAATTTCCTCGAGCACGGACTCGTCGTGAACTACCTTGTCCAGTTTAGAGTCTTCGCGCTCAAAAACGTTACCCTCGTGGTCCATTTTCACGTCAATGCCGACCTGGATCTCGGAGCGGCCGCGGGTGCATCGATACGGCGAAAGGTAAGCACCGATGAGTATGAGAAGGCCTGGACGTCGAAACATGTGCGCTCGACCCCCAAGCTCGACGCCGACGAGCTCGTCTTGCAGCAGGGCAGCAAATGTGGCGCGGTTTTTGAATGCGTACATGCGCGCTACGGTGGGGCCCATGCCGAGCGGCACAAGCAAGAGCGTGAGCCACAGAAAGGCGTCGCAAGGAACATCGTCCGGCCCAAAGATGAGAAAGAGTTCGGACCAGACGAGGCATGCGCAGAGCCCAATCGTGGAGAGGACAATGAGGCCGAAGTTTCGCTTGCGCAGCAGCGGGTGCGAGCGTCGCTTTACCCACCAAGCGAGTCCGGCGGCAAAGAATACCACCCCAAGCACGAACACCAAGAGGCCGATCTTGCGGTTGTCAGAGTTTAGATCTCTGTCTGGTTGCGGACAAACGTCCGCCGCACTGTCGCCCATCCTGGCGCCGCGCAAAGGGAAGGCTTGCTCGCGCGCGCGCGCGCGCGCTACGGACCTTGTACACCCCCGTGCGAAGGAGCGTACGCCCACGCACAAGCAAGACAATCGCTCGCGTTTACTTGCGACTTACTCGCGGCACGTGCCAAAAGGCTCGCTCGCGCGCGACTGACAAAGAAGGTGCAAATGCACGGATAGATCAGAGCTCGAAACGCGCACCTCTGGTTAGCAGATTGCGAACAACATGCCATCGAGCTATGACTGAAAGCGCACGCGCTCGCGGCACTGGCGTCCTGCCTGAGGATGGCGTCGGTGCGCCTTTCCTGGTGCCTGTACTGGACGAGGAGCTCGCAGGCGTGGAAGAGTGAGACGAAGAGAAGCTGGCAGCCAAGGTTATTCGTCCTAGGATCAAGCGGAAGGCTGTTTTATTTCAAAATAAAGGTCCAAAGGATCTTGCGGTTCGTTCGAGTTTCTGCTGCGGCGTCTTGATCTGGTCCCGGCAAGAGCGTCAGCGATAGCCTTGGAGATATGAGGGATGAATGCGTCGTCATCCCAATGTACAAGATCATGGCACCCTTTGCAAAATGCAGGGGCAATTCCATACCGCGGGATGTCCTCGCTGTTGTGCGAACGCCAGAGCTGCAGGTACACCTTCACAGTGTGGTGGTCTCTTGCATAGCCATAAACTTCCGCGTGATCCGTACCCGCGTCTGGAAATTCGGCGTTGTCTTCTACACATGCAAATTCCATGTACTCGGAGGGGAGCGCATGTAGATGAGAGCGCCACGCCTGACGACATCCAAGGGGAACTGTAACAGAAACTACCTGCCTGACTTCCTCCGGCGTCGCGTAGACGTTTTGACATTGGGTGCTGCGAAATGATGCACAACTTGTGCTCGATCAGCCGGAATTTGGCACAAGTCGTAGACTGTGTAATCGCAACGCACGTGCATAAAGGAACAAGAGTCTTCGTAGAAAGTATCGCGCAAATCGGGTTCACAAGAGGGGCCTTTGCAAGCGCATTACCCAAGGGCGCTCTTATCACATAGTGCCTGACGAGCGCAGCCGCACTGTAAGGCACAGACGGCTCTTTGGCGGTCCTCGATTTCACAAGACTCGTGGGTGGCGTCGACGCACAAAGTACTGACGCAGCTCATCACTTCTTTTCAAAGCGGCATTTACGTGCACACGCCGGCCCCGTAGCCAAAACTAGAACAGAGGAGGCCACAGAGGGAGTCATCCTCCTGGAAATTGCCAAGAGGGGCTGCAATTAGATCCACTGTCAACGAATGTTTACGAGCTGCAGATGTGGACAGCCCCTACGAGATCACCGATGCGGCGGAGTCAATGTTCACAACAACAAGTGCAACGCACGCACCTATCGCACAAAGTGCGCCTCTGGCAGCTGCCGCAACTACGTCGTGCCAGAACTGAATCGACACAGCATGATTGTCCAAGATCCTATATTTACAACGAGAACGACGATTTGTGGCCTATTCTAGCAAACAACTCACAAGCTCTTATTAACAAGGTGCAGGCTGTCTTTGACGCAGTTGTCGTTCGCTACTGCGAAGGCAACTATGACAGCATTCACAAAAAGTCATTCCTCATGATCAAAGTCGGTAACACATTCGGTTCGCCCGACACGGACAACTCGCCAACATTTTAAAATCGCGCGGATGCTGCTCAGGCTGAAAGATGCGAGAATTGATACCTTTTTGATCTCGTTGCGGAAACTTTCCAAAAGGAATGATCGCCGGACATCTTCTCTTTATGGTACTGAATTGATACCTTTTTGATCTCGTTGCGGAAACTTTCCAAAAGGAATGATCGCCGGACATCTTCTCTTTATGGTACTACACGACGTTTCATTCATCAATCTTCAAGGTGTATGTGACAGCGAGGACAAATGCATCAAATATCGCTCTAATAATAATTGCAGAAAGTGGGAGAGAGACGTTGCGGCTCCACGCATGGTTGATTCCTTACTTACGAGGGCGGGAGGAGGGCGGGCGGTCGCCAATGGAGAAGTCGCTCTCCTCAAGGGTTTGCACGACACCCTTGGCTCCACCGACCCATTGAAGCATGTCAGAATCACAAAGCATGCCAAATGACGGAACGCCACCGACGGAAGACTTTTTCACCTCGACAGCGTTGGCATCCTCACCGACCTTGGCGCCAGCGGGGACGATAGCGCCAATGGTGGCAACAATGACAAGGGATCCCTCGGAGACGTGCTTGGCATTCGTCACGACCTGAACGGGTTCTTCCTTGCCGAGGTCCACCTGGACTTTTTTCAGGTCCTTCTTCGGCACGGGCTCGACACTGAGGACCTTGCCGACAATGTACCCGGCGTACTTTGCGGCCTCGGGGTCTACGAGCTCGAATTCTTCTCCGCACTCGAGGCAAAAGACGGTATTCCCGTCCTCTTCGACCTTTTCCACCTCGCGTTCCTCGTCGCAGGCCTCGCAGCGCGCCTTGAGGGTCTTCTCCTCGTCCTCCCCGGCATCCTCCCCGGCACCTTGCGTGGAGCCGGCGTCCTGCGCCTCTGCGGCCTTGGCTGCGGCGCTCTCCTCTTCCTTCGCCGCCGCCGGCTGGGAGGCGTCCTTGGTCTCGCTCATCGTTCTCTCCGCCAGCCGCCGCGGGTTGTCCGGGTTTGTTGTGTTCTGCTCTGCTGTGCTCTGCTCTGCTTTGCCCCGCGATATCTATCGCCAAGCGGCTGGCTGCCAGCTAGCTAGCCAGCTAGCTCGCTACCTAGCTGGGCGGGCAGGCCGCGGCCGGGTCGCCCGCCACGCAGACTGCGCCAGCCACGCAGACCTCGCCCTCCGCCAACGCCTCTCGCCTCCTCTTCTCGCCTCTCCTCGCCTCTCCTCGCCTCTCCTTGCCTCTTCTCGCCGCCGTCGCCGTCGCCGTCGCCGTCGCTGCCCGCGCGTGTCTCGCTCACGCCGGGGGCGGGGCACGAATGTGGTGTTAGGGCGCGGCGGCGGCACACGGGGCGGCACAAGCAGGCCCCTCTTTGTGCCGGGTAAAGAACGCTTGGTCGCGGCGGCTCCGAGTCGGCTCTTGTACAGTATGTGTATGTACGTATGCATGTAAGTATGTACTGACCAACAGTAACAGTAAAGAGCACGTCCGGGTCCAGGCGGAGAGGGAGGGAGGGGGCCCGAAGAAAGGAAAGGAAAGGAAAGGAAGGGAAAGGAAAGGAAAGCAGGGCAGATCAAGAACGCGGGAGGTCGAGGCGAGCGAGACGCGAGCGGAGCAGCAGGAGCAGGAGCGCGGGCGGCGGAGGCGCGAGCGAGCAGCCGCGTGCAGGCGAGGCGAGCGACGAGAGGAGAAGAGCTCCGGGTTTTCGCTGCGTCGCGCTTGATCAGTACCGGCCGGCCGGCGTGCGTGCGTGCGTGCTTGCGGGTAAAGCGAGGAAGCCGCCACAAGGGAGGACTCGGGAGCGAGCAAGCTAGCAAGCAAGTGCAAGCAAGATGCTGGGCGTTCGCAGCATCATGGGCGCGTCCGCCGCGGCGGCCGTGGGCGTGGTGAGCGTGGCGACGGTCGCCAAGACGGTGGAGGAGAACTTCCCGGCGCCCAAGTTCTCACTGCAGGCGGAGCGCTTCGACCTGTCGACCATGCAGGGCAGGTTCGCGAAGCAGCTGACCAACTGCGACCCCTCGCTCCTGCTCGCGCGGGAGCAGGAGATCCGCGCGGCGGAGGGCCTTCTGCGCGATTTCTCCGAGGGCAAGGCCGCGAACCTCTCCAACAGCCAGCTCTGGTCTGCGCGCAAGCTCGTCGAGGCGACGGTGCAGCCCGACACCAAGGAGATCATCCCGAGGCCATTCCGCATGTCGGGCTACGTGCCCTTCAACGGCCCCGTGTGCGTCGCCATGATGGCTTCGCAGAGTACACCGGCGCTGCTGTTCTGGAACTGGGTCAACCAGAGCCAAAACGCGCTGGTGAACTACTTTAACCGCAACGCGTCCTCGCCCACCTCGAACGAGACGCTTTTCATTTCGTACTCTGCGGCCGTTGGCGCTGCGTTGACCATGGCCTTTGGCCTCAGCCAGTTCATCTCGCGTCGCTACAGCCCGGCACGTGCTGCGCAGCTCATGAAGTTCGTCGCTTTTCCCTCGAGCGTGGTGGCGTCGTGCTCCAACTGCTACATTATGCGCCGGCCCGAGATCGAGAGTGGCATTACCATTCTCGACAAGGACGGAAATACGCTGGCGGATGGCGCACGCTCCTCGGTGGCGGCCAACAAGGCTGTCATGGAGACTGTGCTTTCGCGCGGTATCCTGCAGATCCCCGTGTTCTTTCTTCCCCCGTTTCTCATGAGTATTCCTCCCTTTTCGGCCGCGAGCGCTACGGTCGCCATTCCCCTCACCACCATGTTTACTATCGCAGCCTTTGGTTTTGGTCTGCCTTCCACGGTGGCTATCTTCCCCCAGGTCGGCACTGTCAAGGTCGAAGAGCTCGAGCCTGAGCTCCGCGAAGCCGTCGGCTCGCAGCCGGACGGCACCGTCTACTACAACAAGGGCCTCTAAAGCATTTCTTGTTGCTGTCTGACTGATCTCCATTCACTTTTCATTCGTATGTAGCCGTCCTCCTCGCGTGTCTTGCTTCTCCTCCCGGGTCTCCCGTACTAGACGAGAGCGACATGGGAGCAGGCCTAGAAGAACCTTACCTTTAAAAAAAAAAATAGCGCAGCACATGTGAAAAACTTGGACGAAACCGACATATACGTACTAGGTCTATAGCCAGCCAGCAAGCCACAGCCAGGACGAACAGATCGATCGCTTGGGCCATCCTCATTTTGCAGTTATGGCGGCTTGGAGCTTGCCGCCGCCGGGGTCCTTTTCCTCGAGCAAGCCCGCTCACCCAAGCTTCCTCCTAACCCCACTCCACCCACTTGCCTCGTCATGGTGCCCGGTCACAGTTGCGATCTTCCAGGCCCCAGCCGAAATGGGACATTTCATTGGTTGGTCTCCAAGCCTTCAAGTTCAAGCTGGCTGGAACTTGCCACTCGTGGCCGAAGCTGGGCCCGGCACTCGTGCCCGAGGCCGGCCCAGCTTCAACAGTGAAGTCCCGGGGCCCTCGCGGTCTCGACGCGGAGTGCTGACCGCGCTGCGGCTGCGAGCCTCGAGGAATCCTCCTCCCTGCGTCCCTCTTCCCTCTCCATCCATCCAAGCTCATCACCGTCACGGCATGGCATGGCATGGCATGGCATGGCATCTGCATCTGCATCTGCACTGCCCTGCCGCATGGCATCTCAGGCTTCTTCATGTTCATGTTCATGTTCTTCTTCACGTCCTCCTCCTTCTCTACCAGCCTCCTCCTTCTGCACCTGCGCACCCGCCACGCTTCCGCCGCGCTTCCGCCGCCTCGAGCCCTGCGCGGCGTGCGCGGGGATGGACGGGCGCGCTCGCCTCGCTCTCCCGGCGCCGCCGGCTTCGCGCGCGTGGCGGGGCTCGCAAAGATGCGTCATCCGCAGCGATGGCGCGAGCAGGAGCAGGACGAGGCGGCAGCCGCGCCGGGAAGGGAGGGAGGAAGGAAGGCGAGGCGAGGCGAGGCGGGGCGGGGCGGGGCTGGCATGGCGCTCCTCTTGACTCCCTCCGAGCCTCTCTGCGCGATTCGATTCGATGCGCCTAGGGCGCGCGTGTGCATCTCTCTCTGTACGTACGTACGTATCTCCATACTACTCTAGCTTCCTGCGAAGATTGGGCGCGCAAGATCGAGCGAGCGAGCGAGGGCTGCGAGGGCTCGCTGGCGAGGCCGAGAAGGGTCTCCGTCGTCGTCGTCCTCGTCGTCGTCCTCGTCACCGTCATCGCAGCGGAGCAGAGCAGAGCTGAGCAGAGCAGCAGCTAGCTAGCTAGCTCCCTCCGAACTCTTGGCGCGAAGAAGACCGTTTGCAAGTTACGCTCCGCTGGCTGGGCCTCGGCGCCGACGACGGCCGCCAGGGCCTGGTCGAGCGAGGCTCGCTCGAGGCGCGCAGACGCAGCGCAGAGGCGCTCGCTCTCGCGCGGCAGCAGCAGCAGACCGGCGAGCAGCGAGGCGAGGCCGCTCGCGCCCCGCGACGACGAGCAGGCGGGGTCGCGCTCCTCGCGCGCTGCGCACCGGAAGGCGCAGGGAGCCTCGAAGCAGCTAGCTAAGCTAGCTAGCTACGTATACCTAGCTGGACGGCGGAAAACCGCGCACGCCGTCGATCGCAGCAGACCCGCTCCAGCTCCAGCTCCGGACGCGAGGCAGCTCCGACCCCGGCGAGCAAGCGAGCGAGCGAGCGAGTCGCCAGCTTGTGCTCGTGCGCGAGCGCGTGAACGTCTGCGAGCGGGGAGAGAACGCGGAGGGCGCGATGACGGCAGTTGATATGGCCACCGCAAACGCGGCCGAGGGGCTCGAGGTGAAGAAGCACAATAAGGCCAAGGAGGGCGCCGCGATCCACGAGGTGGAGGAGGAGGAGGTCAAGGAGGAGGAGGCGAGCCTCGCCGCGGCGGGCCAGCAGGACCGGTCGCCGCAGGAAAGGAAAAAGTACCACGCGCGCGTGCTCAAGAGATACCTGGATCAGATTGGCGAGAACAGGGACAAAACCGCAGAGCGCAAGGAACACCTCTTCCCCATGCCCGCCTTTGTCCGCACGCTCTGTCTGCCCCTTTTGGAGGACGAACGCGACTACATTGCCCTCGAAATGTTCCTCAATCTTGCCCTCACTGTGCCGCCGCTCATGGCCCTCTTTTGGATGTACCCCTCGCACATTGTTGGCGTCATCTTTCTCGTGTGGCGCCTGCTTACCTTTGCGCCGCGCTTCATGCTCACACTCCACGTGACCTCGCACCGCCGCCTTTTCAAGCAAAAGTACTGGCCGCTCAACTTTATGGGCACCATGCTGGGCTTCTTTCTCGGTCTTCCGCCCGGCTTTTACTACATTCACCATGTCATGATGCACCACGTCGAAAACAACGTCTTCCCCTACGATGTCAGCTCCACCATGCCTCATCAGCGCGACACCCGCTGGGCCATGGTCCACTACATTAGCAAGTACTTTACGCACGCCGTCTTTTACCTGCCGTACTATGCGCTCAAGAAGAAAAAGTACGGCCTCTTTGCCTTCCACGCCGTCTGCTGGGTCTCGTACTTTTTCGGCGGTGCCTACCTCTACACGCTGCACCCCGTCGCGACCCTGTGGACCATCCCGATCCCCTTTGTCGTCCTCGGCGGCGCCCTCATGCAGGGTAACTTCACCCAGCATGTCTTTGTGTGCCCGGACGATCCCTTTTCCAACTACCGTCTCACCTTTAACTACGTCAACCATCCCGACAACCAGCGGACCTACAACGACGGCTACCACATCGACCATCACCAAAATTCTCGCCTCCACTGGTCCGAGGTCATCCAGCACTTCGAGGACAACATTGACAAGTTTGCTGACAACGATGCCTTTGTCTTCAAGGAGATCGACACGCAGATCGTATACCGTCACGTTCTCAACGGCACCTACAAGGAGCTCTACAAATACTGGGTTCAGCTCACGCCGGATCTGACGCGCTCTCCCGAGGAGTTCGAGGCTCTTTGCCGTCATCGTCTCAAGCCCATTTACAAGGACAACAAAAAGTCTTGCTAGCTTTTCATCACTCGAAGAGAGCGCAGTAGTCGTCTCATTCAACAAACAGAAAAGCTAAACAAGCAAGCAAGCAAACAATCCTGTAGCACTCGTACTCTCTTCCATGGTGCTCTCGCCTTTTTTTCTCATGCGGCATGCCTCGGTCCTCTTGAGGTCATTTTCAATTGATCATCTCCGGGCGGGGCGGGGCATCACGCGGTAGCGTCTCGGGCTTTTTCTCTTTACTACCTATTTGGCTCTGGCTCGGTGGGTGGATAACGAGTATTGGCTCTTGGACAACATGTATGCATTCTGCATCTTTTGTGCTATGCATTGTTAGGTTAGATTGTATAGAATCGGTGTCGTTTTGTCCACTGTGCTTGTTGTTGGTCTCTTTGCGGTCCTTCTCTGTCTTTCAAGTTGTTGCTTTCCAACTTTGGCCCCCTTTTTTTTTGCTGCTCTGCTTGCTGATTTTGTCTTGCTTGCCGGAGCCCCACCACGGCCAAATAGTAAAGGCAAGGCGTCAGGCAAGACTGCCCAAGTCTCCTTTTTGTGTGGCGACAAGCGTCGAGGTAGCGCTCACGCTCGGCAATCCGCTTGCTCTGCCGCCGCCCCGCACGCCGCCCAAGATGCTCCGGGCGTGCTCCCCGCGGGGTCTCGCACGAGGCGCCACCAGAGCGGCCCATGGCAGCGGCTGGTCGCCAAGGACGAGGACGCGGACCTGCACGACAACGAGCACAGCGAGCTCGGCAAGCGCGACAGCAACTGTGCAAGACAAACCAAAGCAGCTGGAGCGCGTCCTGGTGACGACGCCCATCTTTTACGTGAACGGGAGCCCGCACATTGGACACGCGTACTCGGGTCTCCTCGCAGACGCTCTTGCGCGATGGCTGCGACTTGAGGGACACGAGGTGCTCTTTACAACCGGGACTGACGAACACGGCGCCAAGGTGGAGCGCGCTGGCATTGACAAGGGCGCGGCGTCCACAAAGGACTACTGCGATGGCATTTCGCAAGAGTTTCGCGAGCTCTTCGAGGCCTTGGGCACCTCGCACGACGACTTTATACGGACCACAGAGCCGCGCCACGGCGCAAATGTGGCGGCGCTTTGGGAGCGGCTGCAAAGCGCCGGCTTTATCAACCTTGGTGAGCACCAGGGATGGTACTGTCAATCGGACGAGGCCTTTCTTACCGACAAGCAGGTCGCCGATCAGGGCGATGGCAAAATGGTGTCGCTCGAAAGCGGTCACGCCGTAGAGTGGGTGTCCGAAAGCAACTACGTCTTTCCGTTGAGCCAATTTCACGAGCGACTCCTCGAATGGCTCAGCGCCAACGAAAAGGTCGCTGTCCAGCCCAGCACGCGCTGGAACGAGGTCGACGCCTTTTTGCGTCAAGAAAAGGCGGATGGCAAGCCCGAACTGGTTGATCTCTCGGTCTCACGACCTCGTGACCGCGTGCGCTGGGCCTGGCCTGTTCCCACAGATGATCAGCATTCCGTCTACGTATGGCTTGACGCCTTGGCCAACTACCTCACGGCATCGGGCGTAAAGATTCCGGCAGACCCCGACCAGCCCGTCAGCTGGCGCGATGCTGGCGTCGATCGTGTGATTCATGTCATTGGCAAGGACATTTTGCGCTTCCACACCGTTTACTGGCCTGCGTTTCTCATGGCCGCTGGCATTGAAACCCCCGACGTCGTGTTTGCGCATGGCCACTGGACGGTGGAGCGGACGAAAATGAGCAAGTCCCTGGGCAATGTCGTGAATCCCATGGACCTCGTTGCGGCATATGGCGTTGACGCCGTGCGCTACTCGCTGCTCCGCAACGGCAGCATTGGCGCCGACCTCGACTTTAGCAACGAAATGCTCGAGTCACGTCGTCGTGACGAGCTCATCAACACCTACGGCAATCTGCTGGCGCGATGCACGGGAAAAAGTCTCGCTCCGGATGATGCTTGGCCTGGACCTGCGGCGAACACGCGCCCGCAAGACAGCGATCTTGCCTCGGACCATTTGAGTGGTCTGGCGGATGTCGTGGGATCCCACTTTGCACGCTTGGAGTTCGCCCGGGGTGCCGGTGAGATTATGGACGTACTCTATGAGGCAAATCGCGTCGTGACCGCCGAAGAGCCCTGGGTGTTGCGCAAAAAGCTTCGCCAAGACCCAGACGCCCCTGAAGCTGATGCACTGCGTGCGCAGCTCGACACCACCATGTACTGGGTCCTCGAGACGCTTCGCGTTACTAGCATTCTTTTGCAACCCATTGTACCTGAGGCGGCGGGCAGGGCGCTCGATGCGCTTGGCATTCCGGCGGCCCAGCGGAATGTCGTAGACGCTCGGCGCGTGGGTAACACGCCTTTAAAGTCGTTGACAATGCAACGCCCCAAAAAGGGCAGTGTGGTGCTGATTCCGCCATTGCCAAAAACCGACGCGTAAGCCCGAGATACGCGCGCGCGTGCAGCAACTCTGAAATGGTTTTTCTTCGATCTGTGTGTAAATGGGCCAAGACTTTTTCCAATCAGCTGTCATTCGTTTGTTGCCCGGCCAGTGTTGCCCGGCTAGGGGCTGTGCAACAACGTGATGCAAATTGGTTAACTCTTACAGAATGTGGTTCATCTTGTGACTCTTTTCACTAACGTCTCGGCTCATCATTCTTGCCATGGCGTCTACTTCTTCAGAGTAAGGCCTTGAGGGGAAAGAGGAAAAGACTTGGCGAATGGCATCACGAGGCGGGTCGTACAGGTGTCTCGCGCGTCAGTGAACGCGTATAGTTTAGAGATTCAACTGCTCAAAATGTTTAAGCGAAGCGCAACTCAGACTCAATTTATCTTGGCAATGACCAGTTCTCGAGCACAACCAACTCGTAAAAGGGGCAAGATTGACATTAATGCAAAACGGTGCAAGTATTGAGATTGTCAGCAGCCTTTGGCAATGAAATTGAAAACAATGCTTGCCTTTTCGAATAACATTAGAAGCGGTAGAGGGTTCTGCAGTGCTCCTTTGTTCCGTGAGAGAAAAAGTAAAAGATTAGGCAAGTCTCTGTTTTTTGGCTCTAGGCGAGTCTTGGGATTGCTCCGTAACCTTGCCGTCATTCTCTCTTTTGAGATATTCCTCGAGCGTCATCCTATGGGGCTTGGAGCGAACTTGTAAGATGATCGGCGAGGGGTTCAGGAGGATCCAATTTTTCGACTTGCCGTAGAGAGCGTGGAATTCTACATTGAGATCTGTCCTCCCTTCTTCGCGCTTATGAAGCCGAAACTTGGGGTCCACCAGAGCCCAAATTACGATCTTGACGGCTCCTTCGAGACATTCGAAAGAGATGAGCGCTTTTCCGCGACCATCTTTGTGCTTCAAGAAGCAGCCTCCTTCGCGTGGCGTGTACTGGAACTCATTATCTTCTTTGCGAAATTCCATGCTCGTCAAGGTCTGTGATTTCCCGTCCCTTTGCTTCTGAGGACCATGACAAGTCATCTTGAAGGCTTCCAAAATCGACACATTGTCGCAGGGAAGGATAAACTCAGCCTTACGCGTCGCACTCCATGATGTTAAGACTTTCTTGACGAGTGGGGAACGCGAGTTGGCGAAGGTGGCTTCAGGCCTAGCTTCTGGCTGTGCACGGCGTTGCAGATTGCGTTCTCGTTGCTGCTGCTCCAAGCTGGGGTATTCCGTCGATGTCTGGGGATCGGGATTCAACCCAAAGGAGATGCTCTGCGTGAGAGACTGCGCAGCGTCGGCCGCGTCAGGTTCACATGGGACCTCTTCAGGAGGACTGCATCCTTCTGCGTCATTGAGAAAAGTCTCGTTCTCGTGCGAGAGGCCAGGTTCCTCCGCCTCGGGCAAGGACGTGGCCGCGGTGGCAGCTGCATGGCCATCCGAGGGGTAGTCTGCCGAAAAGCTCGGTTCGTCAGTGAAATATACGTGTCCTGATTCCTCACAGGCTCCGGTATCCGCCGACATGTTTGAAACAGCTAGCTCTTGGTTCGTGGCTCGCTGGTTGACCTCGTCGTGCACATAGCTGACTTGCGCGGAAGAGCACCCGTCATTGCTTGGGTGCTCAAGGTCCTCCGCCTCGTTCGTCTTGTCGTGCGCGCCCCAGTCCTTCTCCTCTTGGTAGCCGTCAAATTTCCACATTTGCCCTGGTCCTGTATTTCCCTGCACTCTAGTCTTGTATTTTGAATATAGCGATAGTGAGTGGGGTGCAAGGAGGGTGATAGTGAGTGGCAAGGGTGCAAGGAGGGAGCCTGCTTTTCCTTTTTTTGGGGGGGGGGGGGGAGTTAGGGATTTGCTGCCGTGCGCCACGGCAAGGCACGGAGAGAAGCGATATCCCATGAGCAGTAAGGTGACATGGTTGTAAAATTCTGGACGGTGTCGAAAAAATATTTTTTCCGAGGCAGGGCAAGGCAGGGCAGGGCAGGCAGGCAGGACAGGCAGGCAGGACAGGCAGGCAGGCAGGCAGCGAGATGTGGACAGGTAGGCAGCGAGAAGCGGACAGGCAGGCAGCGAGAAGCGGCAGAGAGACGCAAGCAGACATGGAGAGACGCGTGACCGACAGGCTTGGCAGCACGCGCGCCGCTTCTTTGCTCGGGACCGTCCTCGCTTCCGGACTGCCCTCGCTAGCCCGCACGCTTCGAAGTTCACTGTTCGATGTCCTTGTGCCCCTCTCAGAAGAATAAGAATGCAGGCCTATATATCACTTAAAAGAAAGGAATCATAGCTTTTTATAAAGAATAGACAAGTTGTGAATGACTTTTATTTACAATATACACTCGTCAAACCCTCCACCAAACAAACTCCTGCTCTGGACGCCTCAAGAAAGTAAATTATAATTTTTTTATAAAAAAATACAAGACTCGGATTCCTTGTAAATCCGACTTTTGCAAATCGTAGGGAAAAATGGTATTCAAGAGACTTTTTCCCGAGGATGAGAGGGTTAAATTTAATAATTTTTAAAAAAATTAAAAGGACACGTTCTCTCGGTGAGCAGGGGTTTGGCCTAGCCAAGAAAAGACAAAGTGTCGCAATCTTAATTCTTAGGCTACTTAGTCGGCCATTGTGTAGTCGATGAAGCCATTCTTTTGATCACCTTGATCAATGATTTATGCATGGACAACAGTTCACCTTTGCTGCCTTTCTTTTCTCGAAAGAAATTGATACCCATTCGCACGATGCGCTCGAGCACGTTCAGTCGGTTCTGAGTTTTCTGGCCATGTGGGACATGCGCATTCAGGAGTCTGGCCTCGATCTTGGGATCATTGCGCTTGTGATATTTTAAGTGTCATTTACAGCCTTTGCCACATCCTCGCGAAGCATCGCACTCCGCAATTCCTCTAGTATCTCTTCTTTGTCTTTGACGATCCCAAGTTTCCCGGTCATTATTTGATCAAATACAGGATGGTCTGCAAGCCAGTCAGGTACCCTATCGAGAAGTTTCGCAAAGCGATCAACGGCACGAGAGCGCTTCTCTACTCGGGTCTTTTCGCGCCGGGCCTTGACTTCCTCATGCGCGAGCTGATGAGGATTGTCGCGCGCAAGCCACCGAAGATCCCCCGACCATCGCATATTGGCGTGCACCTCGTAAGGCCGACGGCGTATCTGTACTGTGTAGGATGGAGCGAGCTTACCCACTCGCTCCATGCAGAACTTGGGAATGTCCTTTTGTGGCACGAAGATACCGGCGTACAGACCTGAGCAAGCTTTGCATGCAGGCACATGAACATATTTAACGTCAGACGCCTCGCGCCCGCATCCTGCGCAAGCATTCCCCGCGAGCATCGTGATGAATGCACGAGGTGTAAAACCAGGCGGTGGTAAACGAACTTTTTATGTTAAAACGACACGACATGAACCCTTTTACGACATCAGCATTTTCCATTATCTTTTGCCAGTGTCTGTCGAAGAATCTGGCGTGCATCTTGCAGGTATCGGCGAGAACCAAAAGACTTTCCACATCACAGAGGTCGAGCAACTTCGAGAGAAGGAATTCTGGAAACGATGTGGATGAAGGGGAGAGGGTTGGTGCATTTTTCATTCTCTTTGCAGGCGTAGGGCAATCAGAGCTCACCGGCCTCTTTGCAAGCGCGAGGCAATTGGGACTGGACGGCGCTGCTTCTTCTTGTGAGTTAGCTCCGAGCTTTGGCCAAAAGGCGCTCGAGGGCCAGGTTTCGCCCTTTTCCAAGGCCTCCAGAGCGGCCTCAGCTGGACCGGACCATGCAGGCCGAGGGTGGCCGTCGGCAATTGCCTTTTCTGCAAGAGTGATCATAGGCCCAGTCGTGAGGCCAACGGCCAAGGCCGCCTTGACAGCCGCCTTTGCCGTTGGAGGCTTCGAAAAGGGCCTGTCTCGGGGATCAAAGAGACCTGTCACACGTTCGCCCAGAATCCGCGCGGGAATGAACTCGCCATCTTGAAGAAAAATCATCTGCGGCCGACCCTTGCACATCGCTGACGCAGCGGCAAAGGTAGCCGCGACGGCATTCGTGCTCGGAGGCGTCAGCATTGCGTGAGCTTGCTCGAAAACTGTGGCTGCGCAATAGTTCTTGAATTTCCTTGTTCGCGTACGACTGGGTCGCGAACTCCTGATTTCGCTGTCTTCAAGACGCGCGTGCGTGCTCGCCCCCGCACACGATATGTGGCGCGCACGCGCGCTGTACTCTGCGCGCAAGTGCGGTATCCGAACGGCCGACGCCGAGACGCCAAAGCGCCCCGTGAAGTGCTTCGCTCACTCAAAGTTTCTTAGGTTTTCGGTCTGCGAGGCCCACCATGGCATGCCTGCTGGCCAGCAGCTTGGATCCCTTTCGCCCACTGCCACCAACGCAGGCACGGTTGCTGGCTGGCTGGTAAAACGCCAGAACACAATCGCAAGACACGCGCGATGTCTTTTGCAGCCAGCCGGCAGCAGCGCCGCTGGCGATGGCCTCTTGCCGTCGCTGTCAATGTGTTGCCTGCCGCTGCCCCTGGTGGAGGAAAAATCTTTGGGGACGCTCGCGAGAACAAAGGGTGGAGTTCGTAATCATCCTAGAATCTTGGCCGGAAAAATAAGCTAGTTCGGGGAAATTAGAAGAAGAGGCCTAACCCTGATTCTGGTTTCACATGTCATCCGCTGGGAAGCGGGGTGTTAAGAGGTGGCCTATGAATTTTTTTGTACGGGCTTGGAGAAAAAACGTGTCACGGTGCAATAAAATAAAAGGCTTAGATAGGCCGGGATATAAAAATAGGGCCTAATCTATTCGGCGAACGTGACTCGACCGTGACATAGAAGTTACTTACAAAACATGCCATACCGTGACTCCCGTATCTGAGTCGATGTAGCTCGCCGCCGGCGAAGCGCTTGCGCGCGACGTGCGTAGCGCGCGCGAGGGGGCGCGTTGCGAGTGGGCGGACGCCCGCGCGTGCCGCCGTCTCGCTGCCGCATGCGGCCAGGCAAGGCTGCGTCGGGAACGGCCGTTGCCGCCACTCTCGACCGCTGCCGTGTCAACGACAGACAGGTGGACCGTCACGGTGACATGTTCCAGCCTCGTTCCGAAGTACTCTCAAGAGCGCAGCGCGCTCTCGAGAGCGTACTGCGAAGCTTTGCAGGACACAGACCGGCTCGCACAGAGGCCATCGGCCAGTATCAAACAAACCCCAATCGACGCGGCAGCAGTCGCAGCAAAACCTTATCTCAGGACACCGTCAGAAAGAACGAAGAGAACGCCCAGAATAGAACGCGTCGCGGTCAATACGTATACATCTATACCGTGACACTCGAAGCGGGCTGGCGTCGGAATAAATATCATGAGCGCAACGGCAGCAACCCAGATGCGCGAGCCTGGCGCCGAACAGGGCATGGCGGACGGCGTGTATATGGATCGGGCGGAGCAGAACACCCTTGGCGTCCAGAACGAGATATCGCCAGAGGCCGGAACATATACCAAGACAACCTTTGAGGATCTCGCGGATGAGCTGTCGCACATGGTCAACCCCTTTGCAAACAACGCTCCATCCTATTTTGATTCCGAAGAGGACCAGGAGCTTTTCGACTCTAGCTTCTCCTTTGAAAGGAAGACTCTTATCATTCCCCGGGAACCAGCCGATGTAGCAACTTTTCTTTGTCACGTGCCCCTTTCAGAAGGACTCACGCAGCCTAGTTGGACGAAGGTCGACTTTTTCGGACGACACATGCTGAAAGACGGGTCTGGTGAGGAATCGACTTCGGGCACGGTCTTTGCGCAGTCATCCATGGGAATTGATGGCATCGAGTACATTGGAGAAAATCTTCAAGCTTTCGGACTTGTTGCGGAACCTTCCCGCGTCTTTTCTCGCGACGGTACGCTAACTATCAAGATTTGTATCAAGCTCCAAGGGCTTAAACTTGCGCGATCTGGAAAGGAGGCGGACAGGAACAAGTTCCAGGTCCATGTTTCGTACGGATTTCGCAATCACAGCAAGGATGAACCCTGGTACGAGGATCATGTTTGCAATGTAAAAATCATCTCGAAGCAGAGCACCAAGAGGCGGCTCGAGAACAACGATGCGCCGAACGCAAAGCGCCAGCGGTGAACTTGTTTCAATACACTGCTATTTCTGGTTATTCATTTGATAGACAGAAAAATTAATCACTCGCACTCATATCCGATCTTCGTAGATCTCGACTCGCTGAAGCCCAGCGTGTTGCTAATTCTCTTCTTGACGAGCTTTTGTTCTCGAATTTTTTTTCTGAAGACCATAGTGTTGCAAATGGAGGTGAGCACCGATCTGCTTTTGGACCTTGTCTATGAGGTAAGTTCGAACCTCGCACATGTGAGACCCCATTTTGCCAGCTCCAGCAACTGCACGTCCCAGCTGTGTACGCCCGATGTGTCTTGGCCAGGGACACCCGTAACTACACTAAACATGGGCTGTCCTGATGGGATAGTCCAAGGCAGCTCTTGACTCCTCACCATCCCCTCTAAAACGCTGGGACTCGCGGAGACTGCCGGCTCGCTCTGCGCGGAGCCGGTGGACGCCTGTTGAGTTCTTGGAATTCTAGCCATGAAGATATCGTATTCCGCCTTGATAGCTTAAAATTGCACCTTGATAGATTCTAACTGTTCCTCAAGCGGCGCCAACGCGAACCTTTTCTCTTCGCGACTCATGCTCTCGTCTTCGATGATATTTTTGATCCGACTCTTAAGCAATTTCCTCTCTCTTATTCCTTCTCGCTTCCTTTCATCGACTGCAAGCATTTCAGCAATGAAATTTTCCGCCCTTGCTGCGCAGTTTTCCGTCTCAGTGACTCCGAAGCATTGCGCAAGATTTGCGTGTGCAAATTGGACGCCGGTGCCTCCGCCAAAAAAATCTTAAAACTACAATTGATCTCCAGCAACTCCGATCGACTAATCTCGTTAACTGATCAAACTGCAAGCTTTCCGTGCTCTTTCGCACGCCCTGCACGACTCCTGCAACCAAAACTTGATTGTTGATCGAAAACTGAATTTTCTAACATTGATGTTGCAAATCGGACGCTTTACACTATTTGCGAACCAAAGCCTGCATGGTAGTCTCGGGCGCCAACCGAACCGCCACCCGTAGCACGCTGTAGGGGTCTGCGAGGGCGCTGGCGGGGCGCAGACGCGGGGCGGGTAGGTGCTTACAGCATCGAGGGTGCATTGCTACGGCTCAAGCAGGGAAGTGACAAAACGTGTGGCAAATGCAGCAGGCCGCCATTCGACCTTCGCTCAGAAAGCGTCGCGGCCATGCACGCCCATTCCGATAGCGAAAATTTGCAGATGCGAACATATGCACAGCTCCTGGAAATCTGACAGGCAATGACCGTAACAAAGTGATCCTCGGGAAGAGTCCTCGGGTTGGCGAGGAGATCGTCGAGGCCATGCAAGAATATGCTTGTAGCGAAGGTGTTCAAGATCAAGCTTGCAAAGCTCTTCGGAAGCTTGCAGAAAATGCATTTTTAAAGAGCTCTTTTTCGAGAGCAAGGTTCTCTGCAGGCAGTCGAAGACACTATCGAGGTAATTCCGTGGCTTGACTACGCAGAGGACGCCAAATCGATGCTCGAAGCTCTGTAAGATGGTTCGAAATAGAAATAAAGAAAACTTTCACCTCCGCGGTTTCCAAAGTAAGTCGACACCGCAATCAAGCATGCACGCATGCATGCATGCATGCATACATACATGCTAGCAAGCCAAAGATTCGCCGCCTGGGCATAAAAACTGACATTGAAATTTCAAATGAATTTAACCTTCTTCTCGCTGTTTTGCACCTTCACCATTCGAGAAGCCTTGCGCCTCGTGCTAGCTTCAACCATTGCCGAGATGGAGGCGTGTCGGGAGCGTGGCAACGCCTTGTATCGCGCGGGGGACCATGCTGGCGCGGAGCGAGCGTACGGCGAGGCACTGGCGGCCACCGAAGCGGCCAAAGCTGTGAAAGACGAGATCGGTCATGAGGACTTGACCGTGTGGCGCGCTAAGGTTCTCGCGAACCGCGCGCAAACGCGTCTACAGCTTGGCTGGATCAAAGGCGCCATTGAGGACTGCCGCGAGGCCGTGATGCTTGACGGCACCAACTGGAAAGCTCAGCTGAGAATGGTCAAGGCGCTCGAGGCCAAGCTCGACTTTGCAGAGGCGCTGAAAACGTGCGACGGCTTGTGCGAGCGCCTTGAAACGCTGCCGCCCGGGGTACGGCAACTCGTTTTACGCAAACGTACCGAGCTCAGGGCCAACAAAAAGGTCTACAGGCCACCTCCGCTATCTGAAATGGAACGTCGAGCGCTCTTCAGCGAGCATCATACCTTGCGTCTCTTTCTCGGCGACTCCAGCTTGCAGCCCGTCGTGCAACAAGGCACGAACAAACGTATCCAGCTTGCAACCTTTATTGGAAACGAGTTTGGTCTTCTTGACCGCAGTATGCTCCCCGAGGTACCCTCTCTCGACGTCTCTGTCATTGGCCCACAGGGTGTCACGTTTGCAATCGAGGAGCGCGACTGCGCGACGGGAGATCACGGCCGCACTACGCTTCAAGGTACGCTCATGATCGACGATGATGCCTCGCCGGGGCAGCTCTTTCAGCTTCGGGTGTCTGCTCAGGGTGTAGAGCCCGTCTTGACGCCTCCTAGTCTTATCTCAAAGGACGATGAAGGCTGCCCTGAGCACGAGGCACGCTTTGCTCCCTATGGGGGTTGCCGCGAGGTTAAATTACGTTCGCAAAAGAAGACATTGTATCTGCTCGAAGCGACGTCGTCTCTGGGCATTGCTGGTAAGCTTTGGGACTCGGCGGCAAGAATGCTCGGAATTTTTGAGCAAGAACGTTATGCTGGCCTCGTTTCTGGGCGTCGCGTTCTTGAGCTCGGCGCGGGCACGGGAGCGGTAGGCATTGGCTGCGCTCTTCTTGGGGCATCGCATGTCAGCGTGACCGATCTGGAAGAGGTGGTGTCGCAACTGGAAGCAAATATTGTTATCAACAAGCTAGAAAACGCCCGGGCACTCCCTTTAGCGTGGGGTCCTTCTCAAGGGGCAAAAGAGCTAGAGTCGCTAGGATTCATCGATACTGTATTGCTCAGCGATGTTGTCTACGATCCAGAACTCTATTGTCTTTTGCTGTGGACCTTGGGCGAGCTTTCCGCGCGCTACCCTGCAATTGACCTTGTCTGGGGTCACCGACATCGCAATCCGGCGGACCACGAGTTCTTTGCGGCCTTTGCCGAACTCTTTGAAGTCACGCTCGTTGATGGTCCAGGCGCAGGTTTCCTCGTAGCCGAGGCGGCAATGACACCATCCCTCGAGGCCCTGCAGCAGACCTTCCGCCGTAGAGACGCTCGCTTTGTAAGCAATGACGATGGTGGCAACGACAACGAGAGCGTGCCAACACACGCGTCACGGGACGTTTCCATTTACCACTGCAAACCCGTGCGACGTGCTTCCGCATAGCGTCGCTTGAGCTCCACGATGCCATTGAAGCTGATAAAGAAGAGCATGCGATGCATGTTCCCTTTCAAGTAAACCAGGTTTTCACGAGATCCTTGTCCCCTAAATACACAGCATGATATTGAGAAGGCATGTGCGAATGCAAGAAAGCGGCGTGTCCATCGACGACAATGTCCGCATCGATTGGCCGTTCCTCCGCAGCAGGAACGAGTTTACGATTCGCATCAAGGTAGTACATGGACCCGAGATGAAACATGCGCACGCATTGGCCCTCCCAGGCCTTTTCGCAGTCCGGGTCAACCTGGTAATGCTCGTCGAGATCGACGGCTTCGAGCAGGGCGGCTCGCTCCTCGTCCCCAAGAGCCGCCGTACCTCGACGCATAGTACGCCACTTTGTCCAGCGCGAGATGTCTCCTCTTTTTACAGCCTTTTCGATGCGCTCGAGACGGTGCACAAGTCGGTTGGCGGACCACAGCGAGAGTCGCGGAATAATATCAGGCCCATTGACAAAATTGAGAATGGTCGCTCTGCTCAAAAGACCCGAGGCCTCGAAAAGCTTAGACTGCTCCGTGGGCGGGACCGCGAGCATGGGCGGCGCGCCGAATGCATAGCAAGTGAGATGTCGCGGCAGCGTCTTGCGCAATGTGAGCTCAAGCGTTACGAGAAGCGCCGTTCCAGCACCGAGCGAATGCCCGCACACACTGAGCTTGTAGTCGGGAAAACGCTCCGCTGCTTGCTTCATCTCCTCGCCCACCTCCTCAAGAACATTGTGCGCGCTGCGCAGGATTCCGTCGTGGGTGGGAATGTGCCTTTCAGGGCCATCAACATCGGGAACGCTCACGTACGCGAGGTCGCAAGCCAAGTCCGTAAAGACGTCCGAGATACTGCTTGTGCCGCGCAAACACAGGATGATGCGCTTAGCCCGGTGATCCGCAATAAGGTACGCCTTGGGCCCGTAAAGACGCTCGCTATACGATGAGATATGCAAAAAGTCAATTTCTTCCTCGTTGCGGTTTACATACTTGCAAAAGGCAATGCGGTCTGCTTTGGCCATCGTGTGCGGCGTTACGACAAGCTTTGCGGCCTTGCTGGGCTCGACAAGGCCCATGGCACCGAGGAATGCGGCTCCATATGCAGCATTTGCTGCACGAAGGTGAAGCTCGACGTCATCAGCGGACGGCAAATGATCGACGCTGGGTTGGTCTTCCTCTGTCACGTGTTGCGGGGAATGCGAGGCTTTGAGGAGCGTGTCGCCTGCCGCGAGCAGACCCAGGGCGCCCAAATGGGGGTGCATGTCAAGTTCGCCGGATCGCTGAAAGCGAACGAGCTCCACGTGGTCGTGGAGCGTTGAGACGGCAGCGATGGCCTCACGCCATTCCCGCGACACGAAGATGCCAGTCACGTTGCGCGCTCGCACAAAGGAGGGTCTGCTATGGTACACCGTGGACCCTGCGCGAAGTACATGCGGGCGGACGCGAGCGCGCAAGGCGCCAAAGGCTGCCAAAGTGGCCGCGCCGACCCCGAGCCCAAACGGCGCCGCGCCGAGCGGTCTCCATTCGAGCTCACGACGCGCGACTACGTATGCTCCGGCGACACCGGCGCCACTCAGGGCCAGACCGGTGCGCCACTGCGTCGCCACGTACCACGCCCAGAGCATGTCGAGGCGCGCCGCCCTTGCGGCTCTGCGTCAGACGGGCGTTCATCGTTTGGCAGAGCTTCGGGGTGCGCTGTGTGTGTAGGGCTATTATTATTTATCTCTTCTTTTATACTTTATAGCTTTACTACCTATCTCGCGGTAGCCTACTAGGCCTACTCTTTATCAATCAATTGCAGACTCTGCATCATCATCCCCATCCTCTCTTCGCGAGACTGTGCGACGTTTGCCCTGGCATGATGATCTTTTCTGACAAGAAAAAGACAAAGGCCTCGTCTTGAAAGAATAGTAAGGAAAAAGGCTCAGGCAGGCGAACGAAGCACCGCGAGCTCACAGCGCGAGCGCAGAGGGCGAAGTCGAGACGGCCTGAGGAGCCTCTGGTGCCGCAGCTCTTGATGTGAAACGGTCCCAAAGATGTGCGGAAACCTTTGCAGCGGACTCGACAAGGTTGTCCGGGAACTTTTTGACGGGACGATCCTTTATCTCAATCAGGTCGTGACTGGGCGCCAACGCGAACAAAAATTCGTCGCTGGTCTGCAGTATATCAACAAGCCCCTTCTTCTTACCCTCAATCGCCAGCCAGGCCTCGCCCGTGGCCACCTCGTCAATCGTGTCGCAAAGAGCTGGACGATTGGCCACAATGTGGTCCTTGAAGACTTGATGAATCTCCTCGAGCTCCTCGAGCATCTTAAGCTTGGCAGCCTCGGTCACCTCGCCCACTACATCGACTGTTCGCTTATACTTTCCCGCCGTGAAAACGTAGGTTGCAATATCGTGTTTCTCCAAAAGCTTTTGCACGTTTGGAACAATGCTTATGACGCCGATAGACCCCACCAACGCAAAGGGGGAGGCGTGAATCTCGTCCGCCATCGCTGCCATCATGTAACCACCGCTGGCGGCAATCGAGTCCACGCAAACGACAAGACGCATGCCACGCTTTCGCACGCGTGCTAGCTGCGCAGCAGCCAGACCGTACATGGTCACCGCGCCGCCGCCCGAGGATACAACGACGCACACGGTGTCGTGCCGACTGCCCATGACAAGGCACATGGAGATTTGATCGCGCAAAATGTCAATGGTGGAAACGTAAATATCGCCATCAAAGACAATCTTGAAAACCGTAGGTCGCCTGCGGTTTTGTACAGCCGTCGTAGTCAGGCCTTTTTCCAAGTCGGCCTCGACAGCCTTGTCCTCTTTGGTCTGAACCTCCTTGCGGCGCTCCTGGTTCCTTGAGCGCTCCTTTTTCGACTTTTCGCGAAAGGCTTTGTTCCTGTCGCCGACATAAAAGCGCAAGCCGTCATAGGCGTCAATTTCTGCGTTGAAACGGTCATTGAGACGCTTAAAGGACCACTTCTTTGTGTTTGACTTTTGCGAATTCAACGATGGGCCCTTCTGGCAGCACACGCCAACGGAAATGCAGCACAAAAGAAGCATGACAAAAAAGAGAAAGATTCCTACGGCGAGCAAGACGGTTCCTGCAATTTCGCTGCCGCTCTTTTCGGTCATATCGCCGCTCGCTTGTAAGAAGGCGCCGGCGATGAGCGTGGCAAAGCTCACGACGCAGCAACAGACGCAGCCCGCAGCAGCGGCCGCCACCTGGGGATCCATGTCCGGTTCCTCTCGCGCATACGAAACGTGTTGAAAGGGAACATAGTCCTCGTCTCCATATTCGTCATCCGTAAACATCCACGGGGTTGGCTTGCCATCCTTGCCAAACGCCACACGGTGATCTCCGGCTTCTCTGCTTGTGCCTTGCTCTTCGGCAGAGGCCGTCACGCCATCTTGTAAAAGTCCGTCTTCGGGAGTCTCGTCATGAGCGGTGACTTTGGCGTACGTGTAGCCAAAGTCTAGTGGGCGGTAGACGGCTGCGCGCCGTGATGGCTGCCGTTCTCGCGACGTCTCGTCGTCGGCAAGGTCCTCACGGGCGCCCGTTCCTGGGCCAAAGTCATCGTTACTATCTTGGCTAACGCCGCCTTCCTTGGCGAGCACGCTTGGCGGAGCGCGGACGGGGGCATCGAGCACGCTCTCGACCTCCTCGCCAACACTCGCGTCCTCCAGCGTGCCCACGGACGAAGACATGGTGCTGTTTGTCTCTCCAAGGCTTGTCGTTTTGCGATAGACTTGGTGCAAGAGGACTCGCCAGGGGAGTTGTTTCTACTAGGCCCTACCACCTTGTTGACCACATGAAAAGTTGAAAAAAAGGAACGAGGCAGACGACGTGGTGGAAATGCAACGTAGGAGGAAAGGGGGCTGACGCAATTGCGTACACGGCAAGAGACGGGCGAGACAGGGTAGTCATAGGTAGTTGCATTGTGTTATGTGAAGGGGGAAAAAAGGAAGGGAATGAACGGATGCGAGCTGCGGCGACTGCCTTTTAGTCGTACATGGACTCGGCAGAGCGCTGAGTCAGCCTACGGACCTGCCTCTTGTAGGATTTGATGTCTTCGCGATAGAGCTTTGCAGCATCGATGTTTGCAGGAGAGTCAAGGTTGGGCTCGTCGTCGGTGAGCATGGAAAGCACCGAGATGAGAACTGCCTCGACGCCAAGAATGGGCCGCCATCTCTCGTCGGCGCTCTCCTGCTCGTTGAACTTGTCTTCTCCTGGAGGGTGCAGAATGGAGATGCAAACCTTACCATCTGGATACACGTTGGGATGCAGAATAGGGGTGACGAAGCGCATCGTAGGCGGGTTGTTCGGGTAGTCTGGCGGGAACTCGAGCAAGGCCTTGAAAAAGCCGCCCTCATAGAGCGACCCGTTCGGCCCCATGAACATGCATTCCCAAATGTGGAGCTGATCCTCGTGCAGACCAATTGAGACGTTATCAGGGGGGGACTTTTTCAGCTCCGACAGCTGAGACATGAGATGGTGCTTGGCATACGAAGATAGGTTGCCGCCCATGGCCGCGCCGGTCGAGGTCTGCGCCATCTTTTCCTCCTAGCTGTCTATCCAGCTAGCTAGCTAGCGAACGCCAACCCACACGCGCGTACAGAGCTCTCTCTCTCTCCCTCCTCTCTTGCCGAGGTTGGAGTGTCTGTTTGTGCGCGAACAAACGGGAGGGAGGCTGCTGTCGAACCACCCTACCGGCAGTCGACGCTCGCTCGTTTACGAGGTCTCTGCGCGGTCCCGCGCCCGCACTGCCCGTGCACACTCGTGCCCGGCGGCTGCGTCGCGTACGTTTCCTCCGGGTCGCGCGCGCTCGCACGGAGGTCGGCCTTTGTTTGTTTGTTTGTTTGTTTCTTTCTTTGTTGCTTGTTTGTTGTTTGTTTGTTTGTTTCTAGCTTTCTTTTTCGCGATCGGGCCTCGGCCGTGGAAAAACACTCTCGCCGCAGACTGGCTGACGCGGGGGAGAGCGCGCGGACCGGGGGTCCCTCGCCAGACCTCTTGCGCGCTGCCGCGCCTGTGCCTGCACCTGCGCCTGCGCCTGCGCCTGCTGCTCGCCGGGGTGCGCCACGCGTCTCCTGCTGCCGCTGCCGCTGCTGCTCGCCCTCCCTCTTTCTCTTACGAGACTGCCAACGTTGCTGCACTTGGCGGCCGAAGCTCTGCGAAGTGCGCTATAGCGCCGTGCAAGTAGGTTATAGCGCGATTCCCCACTGTGCAAGGCTGCGGCGGTTGAGCGGCCCTAGCGTACGAAAGGTCAAGGATATAACGAGATTGTTGATCGAGGATCCGTGACAGAGAACTAGTAGGACGGTCGAGAAGCGGAGAGCAAGCTTCGAAGCGGAGCTCGCGAAGCTCGTGAAGCCCGCAGGTATGTGTATGTTCGACGGCTCAGAGGAAAAACGATCCCGGATCGTTTGGACGCTCGCCTGTCATGTCATCATGATGTGCAGTTGTTAGGCCAAGACTTGTTTCGAAAGCACTATCATCCGCAAATATACGATATACGTACCGAAGGTTCGAGACTAGAGTGGCGGCCACTTTGTCGCTTTTTCTGCGAATCACTAGTCACCCTAGGACAGCATACTCTCTCACACCAAACCAAAGGCCCTGCCTGATCTCTAACACTGCGAGCGCGGCATCTTCTTACGGATGATGACGATGATATCCAGGACCGGCCCCGATTCCCGCTCATCCCGCCTCCGAATATCCAAGTCGCGCCGGCAGTGCTGGCGAGTACGGCTGCGCGATCCCCGAGCCAGGCCTTGCGGCAAGCGTGGCTCCGGGTGGATGCCTCGACGGCACTGAGTCGAGAAAGGTCGCAAACCCAATCGACAAGTTGTTGCTGCTGTCGTCAAGCACAAGAATCAATCAATCAATCAATCAATCAATCAATCAATCAATCAATCAATCAATCAATCAATCAAACAATCAAACAATCAAACAATCAAACAATCAAACAATCAAACAATCAAACAATCAAACAACAAAGACGCGGCCGCCTTGCTTGCAGCACTGCAAAGTCCAAACCTCGCGCGAACTTGCGCCAGGCAGGCAGAGGCAAGGCAGAGGCAGGCAGCCCCGCTCGCCGCGACCGCTCAACCTCGACCTCGGCGCCCGCGCCGCGCCGCGTCGTGCCGCCCGAGGCCCGGAGGCGAGGAACGCGGCGAAGAAAGGAAACGAGGAAAAGGCCCCGGACGAGGAGTGACGTGCACCTACTGACCTGGCCAAGACCGAGAGAGCGGGAGGAGAAGCTCAGCATGGAGGTCGACGAGGCGCGGGCTCTGGCTCCTCCGGCTTTGCCGGCTTCGCTGGCTGCTGAGCGAGGCTGGCTGCCCGCTCGCTCGGCAGCGCGTCGGGGGGTGCGAAGAGCTCGCAAGGAGTGAAGAAATGGAGGAAGGAATGAACTGACGGAAAGAACTCGGACGTTTGCTCGTGTGCATATGGAAAACTATGGTTTCGCGCAGCGTTGTGAGCAAGAGCCTGGCAAAAGATGTCCGGCTCGGTCAAACGCGACTATGACTACTTGTTCAAGGTAAGTGAGAGTAAACCTGAGCGCCGTGCAAGGGCAACAAGACGAGGAAAACACACAACGGGGGGGCAGGGGCGGTGGGCGAAAGATAGGGAAAACGAAAGGGAAAAGAGAAACTAACCTTGAGCCGGACACGCACTTTTCCTTTCATCGAGATCTAGCTGGTCCTGATCGGCGATAGCGGCGTGGGAAAGTCATGTCTGCTGCTTCGATTCGCAGACGACAGCTTTACAGAGTCGTACATTAGCACGATTGGCGTAGACTTCCGCTTTCGAACCGTCCGGGTGGATGACAAATACGTCAAGCTGCAAATCTGGGATACTGCTGGCCAGGAGCGCTTCCGCACCATCACCAGCGCGTACTACCGGGGCGCAGACGGAATCATTATGGTGTACGATGTTACAAACCAAGAATCATTCGACCATGTACAAGACTGGCTGCAAGAAGTCAACCGATACTCGAACGAAGGCACGTGTAAATTGCTCATTGGCAACAAGAGCGACCGCGAGGACAAGAAGATTTCCACGCAGCAAGGCGAAGAGTTTGCCCAAAAGCTCGGTATGCCTTTTCTCGAGACCAGCGCCAAGACAGCCTCCAACGTTGAGGCCGCCTTTTTGGCCATGGCTGCCGAGCTGATCAAGGCGCGTGACGAGGCCGGCGCCGGCGCCGGTGGGCCGGAGCCGCGAAACGTCGTCATTGGGGACACTGGCGATGACGGCAAGGGCGGTTGCTGCAAGTAAATTCCTTGATCGATGATATTCCTTTTTCACCCCTTTTTGCATCTGCTGCCGGCCTCCCCACCCAAGACACATGACAAAGAAGAACCTAGCGTCCGCTGCCAGCGATAACGCAAAGGAGGCTCGCCGCCTGGGCATCTTTCGTGAAGCTAAATGAGAAAAGTCAAGCTTGTTTCACATTTCAATTCTTCTCAGCATCTCGTTGGCTGTTGTAAAAAAGTACTGCCGAAGGCACAACAGAAGAGCGATGAAACAGCAACACCGCGTGCTTTTCTTTGTCGTCGACCCCATTCTTGTCTCATCAACGTCGTCTATGGAAACGTTGTGCGCGCGTGTACACAACTTGTACACGCGCAGTTTCCAAATGAGCGCCTACTGCTGGTATCGTCGGACTTGCGCGAGTGAAATGACGACACGCGCCGTTTCTTTCTCACCACTCATAGGAGCTCTACTCTTGATATCTTCGTCCCGCCCATGACATCTGCTTTCCATGTCCACCACTTTACACGCTGGAAGCATCATTGTATAGCTCTCGCAAACTTGCATCGGCACTGCTCGAATAAGACTTCCCATCCTCGTAATCTGCATCGACCTCGTCCTCCTCGTCGTCATCGTCCTCATTGCCATCGTTGTCCTTTTTTATTTTGCTGCGTTGCCGTCCCTTGCGCTCTCCCTTCTCTCGAGTCTTGGACACCGCGTCGGGGCCAGGGCCAGTATTATCATTTGCCTCCTCCTTTTCACTGTCCTGGGCGCCTTCATCTTTGAACATTTGCGCAGCAAGCGCACGGTAGTCGACTTTCGGTCGCTGTCGCTTAAAATCAAGCACCAGTGAGGACTCTTGGGCATCCATTGCGTCGTCTTCCTCGTCGCTTTCAGCCTCGTCCAGCTCTTCTTCATCATCAGTATCAAACGACTCATCGGAAGACGACCCTTCCGAGTTGAAAGAGTGCGTGTCCCATGCAGCCTTGGCTGCAACCTTGGGTTTGCGGATGCGCCGCCCACTTCGTCGCGACCGCTTGGCATCAATTGTCTCTGCTTCGGCGGCGTCGAGCTTGGCCAACTCTGCCATCGTAAAGGAAGGAGGATACACCTCTCGCCAGTCGTCAAAGTCCGTGTCGAACACTGCATTAATCTCATTCAAACCCTCGAGCATGCACGTGCAACGACGGCAAAACCAGTCGTCGTCGTCCTCTTTGAGCTCCTCGTCCGAAATGACCGGATCGCAGCAGTTCTGATGAAACGCTTTGTTGCAGCCCTCCAGGTCGCACATGACGATATCATTCGTTTCATCATTCGAATCACCACCATGGCATTTAGAGCACAGGATATGCTCAAAGGAGAGGCCGTCGTCATCGGGCTCGCGTAGAGCGGCTTCTTGCTTGGCGTCTTCTCCCTCCATAAGGTCACGAAGCAGCGCGTGGATCTTGGCTTTGATAGCCACCACCTTGCGCCGCGCAGCTGCGAGCTCCTTTTCGGGCCGCATCTTTTCCAGGTTGGCGCTCCGCCACCCTTCGCGCTCGTACGTCTCGAGCATGGTGTGCTCAAAGCTAATCTGCCTCAGGGCGTCGCGTAGGCGCACAAAAAAGGGACGCCATGTCGGGCTCTGCTTGATTTCTTGCAAAAGACTGCGCTTCGGCCCTTTCTTCTTCTCCGTCGGCGCCACAACGCCCGGTCCAGAAGACGACGAGGAAGAGGATGAAGAAGTTAGCGGCACTTGCGTCACTCCCAACGCTGTCTGCAACGGTGGCGAGGGTACCTGCTCGGCCCCAGACTCTTGATGTAGGGTAGCGTCATCATCAAGGTCTGATTTAGGAACCACAACGCTCGTTATCACAGCTTCATGAGACGGGCTAAAAATTCCCTCGCGTTTCGTGAGCCAGCTGTCGCCATCTACACGGATCTTTTTCCGCCGCAGCCGCATTGGTGAGGCGTCCTCGTTCTCTGTGCGTTTTAGCCCCTTGCGCCCTGGTCCCTTCTTGACCACATTATCCGTCTTCTTTCCGTCTTCGAGGGGCTGCTCCTTGCTTCGTCCCCGTCGGGTCTCTCGCTTCGCTCCCTTCTTTACGTCTTCTTGCGTGTCGTGCGCCGCCGTTCTCTGCTCGCTTGTTCGTCGTGCGTCATGACGGTTTGGGCTCGCCATGCGACCATTCTCCTTCTTCATCGTCTTCTTCTTCGGGTCGAGGCGCTGCTTCTTTTCTTCTTGGGCCTGCTGCTGCTCCTGTTTCAAGTTTTGCTGCTCTCTCTTGGGCATCGTTCGACGCGTGGTCTGCCGCGAGCTCATCTCGCCTGCCATCGTCTTGCAAGAGCCTCGGCTTGTTTACTCCTGGATTGCGCGATTGGAACTGGCGGCATCCGACCGCCGCCGGCCGCTGACAACAATTATTGCCACAGTGACGTGTGGATGAACGAATGTCAACAAATTCGCGCTGGCTGCTCTGGGAGAGGGAGAGAGAGGACATGACAACGAATGGAGGAGGCTCGAAGCACTGACAGAAAGGATGGTGGACGTTCGAGATAAACCAACAGAGGACGAGTGAATAGAAGAAGAAGAAGAAGAAGAAGAAGCACGACAGCGATATTCGACAGTACAATGCAATCCGATGCTTGCTTTCTTTCTTTTTCTTTCTTTTTCTTTCTTTTTCTTTCTTTTTCTTTCTTTCTCGTTTGTTTCCGATTGTTTGTTTCGTTGTGAAGGATGAATCCGGCTGACACGCACCTCCATTACAAAGAGACGTAACGCGAAGAATAAATCTTAGATAGAATAATAAGAGAGTCAAATCGTACAGGGTCATGAGCGCAAGAGATTAATCAGCGCCTCCGCTCGGTCGTCTCAGGTAGCCATAGAGACAGCCGCAGCAGCCGAAGTAGCAGCGCTGGGGCCGTTCCACGCACGCTGAAGGTCGATAAAGCGATCAGAGCCATCTACAAGTACAGCTGCTTCAAGCAGCTGCTTCTTGCGCCAATACTCCTGACCTAGCCAGTACGTCATGGCCTGAGCAGCTTCATCAGTTGCTGCAAAGGGCTGCATCTGCTTCCAAACGACCTCGAGCTCCTCTACGCAAAAACGAAGCTGCTCAAGGGTCTCCTCTGCACGGCGGACAAGTGCTGCCACGAGTTTTGGCAAAAGCTCTGCATAAATGTCGACAAAGCTCGATGCATGGTCTACACCTGCACCTGGACCTCCACCTGCACTGTTGTCCACTGTAGCAGGTCGCGCAAAAGGCCCCGGCAGCGGCAGTCCGAGGTCCTGGTATTTGCGTGCCGTCTCGAGGCGCTGCAGCACCGCCACGAGCGAGTCGAGGAGCTGCGACCCGCGCGTCTCCACTCCAGTGAAGCGCTCTCGGAGCCTGCTGACTGCGCGCGAGCTCATAGTTGCAGCGCTGGTCCGTCGCGCCGGACCTTCTTCCCCCGGTTCGCGCGAGCCAGCCTGCGTCCGCGCGTGCCGCACGCGTGCGAGTTAAAGTAAAGGGTCTGCAGGTCTGCGGGTTTGGGCTGCCTGCAAAGTGACGACCACACTCCGAGCTCCAGACCCGGAGCAGCTGGCCCGCTCGCTCGCCATGGAGCGCGAGGCCGCGGCGAGGGTGCTCGAGGTGCTCGAGCAGAGGCAGTCGCCGCCACTCTTGGCTCGTCGCCTCGCAACGCTAGCACCCAAGGCCTCCTGGGTCAAATTCGTCGAGGCCCAACGCGGCATCGCGCGCGACGAGGCCCACGAAGACGAACACCAAAACGGGCGCGAGGACGAGCACAAGCAGCACGAGACTCTTCGCAGTGGCCTCTATCGACAGAGAGGGGGGCGAGGAAAGGGAGCGCAAATTCTGGACGAGGATGACGCTCTCGAACGGGCCGTCATTGGGATGCAAAATCGCGTGAGCATGTCGATATGGGCAGCCGTCCTGGTTTGTGAACTTACAAGCCTCAAGATGTTCCTGTGTGGCGTGCTTGATGTAGGATCTGCGCAGCTTGGATTCTGGCGCGACATTGAGGAGAGGCCCATGCGAAGCTCAATTCTGCGTATGGCTGCATGCCCAGTGCCTGATCTCGACGCTCTCGAAGTATCTCTGCTCGTACTAATGGAGGCGCTCGGGGACTGCGAGCTCGCGCTCCGTAGGATCGCGCAGCATTGGGCACACGCCTCGCCGCGTCGTAGACGTGGCATTGTACGGCGCATTCTCATCCTTGAGCTGCGAATTTGCACGCTCAATGGCGTCTCGGAGTCGGGATCAGGAGTTGGCGATGCAGAAAAACAACTTGCGTGCCTGGAATCGCATGTACCCTTTGTTCGTCGTACACTTCCGCAATGCGTTACGCGCTTCATGGAGAGGTGCTCGCAAAAGACCCAGATTCCGCGCTGGTGGCGCTATCGGTGGCCGGAGCTCGTGATTGCCGCGAGCGTAGGGACCGCATTTGCCTATTTAGCCTGGAATGGGAATGTACATTCATGGTTGGATAGTGCGAGTCTAGCTCGCCGAGGCATCGCTCCAGGAACAGGCAACGCTAGCGCAGCAGGTACAGGAGTGGCGCCCGCTGGGAATGCTGGCATTCGCGCTTTGTTACAGCCTGCAACATGGTCGGCGCTCTGGATCACGTGCCGCGACAAAGCATCGGCTTGGATCAATAAAAAGTTCCTTACACACGTGACATCGCCAACGCAGAATCTGATCAATGAACTCATCAACTTTCGCGAACTCGAAGCACGCATTGAAATCTTTAACAAGGACGATGAGCTCGCGCTCAACGAGTGTCAGCTGCGTTTGCAGGAACTCTTTGCCGCAGAGACGGCGCAGCGCGCTGCATCCAAATCCCCTTCGGCTGCTGCGCTGCCACCGAATGCAGCCACGGCGCGGCTTTTGGGAAAAGATCTCGCGCAGTTCACTTCTGCGCATGAAGCGTTCGTACGAAACCCGCACCGCGCAATCCTTGGCGGGACTCGAGCAATGCGACCGCTCTTGGTGAATTTGTACTTTGTCAAGGCCGAAATTTACTATGTGCTCAAGGCGATGCACGTGCTGAATCGCGGTTCGAATTTCCACTTTGAGATGATGGCAATGGTGCCGGCGATTTTAGCTTTTCGCGGTATTTTTCGTGGTCTACGGACGATCCTCTTTTCCCGAGGTCGACACAAGATCTCTCGCAGCGGGCATGCGATTGCAAAGCGTCTACAATACACTTTACGGGACCTCGAGCAGCTCGCTAATCGAGGAGCACACATTGGAGACGATGCGGCTAGTCTAGGGCGCTTCCTCATGCTTTCCCACCAATTAAAGGTCACTGTGGCAGAGCATCTCGAACCTACAATGCACACGGGTGAGCGTCTTCGGCTCAAAGCCTTTTGGCGCGCGCTCGCGTCCTTTTCCGCCACGACCCATGCTCACGATGGCCTTTTGGGACGCTTCCTCATGGTTCTTAATGATCCTGCACCCTGAGGACTTGGACCGAATGTGAATTCCGATGAGGTGACTTGTCCTTACAGTCCGAGTGCATCCAATGAATTGAGCGCAGAGTGCAAGACGGTCATGTTTCCGACGTGGTAAGGAAAGCAAAAATTTTTCCGGGAGACAAAACGCTCTCTTCGCTCCAAAAGAAAAAGACGACAATTGTGTAAACATGTACGGTTGCAACCCAATCACTTCTACATCTACGCGGAAGCCGAAGTTTCGGTATACGCAACTCAAAGCAAGCATTTGTACGTGCAGAAAATTCTCACCGCAAAATCTGGACCGAGCGGCGCGTGTGCTGGGAAGCTTCTGCAACTGCGCTAACTTGAGCAGTGACGGTATACAACTTCTTCTTACGTAAGCTTGGGGTGATACGACAATTGCCAGCCAGCGTGGTGCACGCTCTGTCTGCGCAGAACTCGCTAGCTTACCATGGATGACCGCAGCGAGCCTGTGTGCAAATCCTGGAAGGCCATTTGGTGTCGCTCATCAAATATCGCCGGTTAACGCCGATTGCGCAAATAGCAGCAAAAACAAATCGAAACAGAGCAGTTCTCGAATCTCGCAGCGTGACATCTCGCCTTGGCGGGCGGGCTGGACGTACGCAGAGGACGTCGTACGGCGCATGCCGAGCTGAGCTGAGTCGAGACCAACCAAAGGATCTGAGCGCGTGCTGCTCGTAGTCGCACACAAGGAAAGAGGAAAAGAGGCGAGCAAGCGATAGAGATTAGTTGACAGATAGTCCTGAGATTGATCATGGCAGGCCTCGTGCGGACGGCCGCGGCGGCGCGCAGACCGCTCGCGAGCGCTGCTCGAGCGCAATGGACCGTGCGTCAGCAGCCTCAGCAACGGCGGGCGCTCTCGATGGCCATTAAGCAGGCGAGCGCCGTGGATGCGGACGGTGTCGTGCGGGTTTCGTTCGCGGACGGCCACGAGTCGAGCTTCCACCCGGTCTGGCTCAAGGATCACAACCCAGACACGTTGCACCCTACATCGCTCCAGCGGCAGCTCGACTCGGCGACCCTCGACCCGGAGACCCCGCTTCCCGACGAGGTTTCCGTCGTCGACAATGGCGCCCGTGTCCAGCTTGCGTGGACTGCCGACGGGGAACGCATTACCTTTGACGCAGACTTTTTGCGACGCCACTGCTACGACGCGTCGGCGCTCGCCGAGCGCCATGAGCGGCTCGCAAAGATGCGCACGCCATGGGCCAGCAAAGACCTCCCCAAGGAAGCCGTCACTCGCGTGACTGGCGCAGACCTCGCGAGCTCGGATGATGCCCTTTGCAAGGTGCTGCAGGCGCTTGTCAAGGACGGCGTGACCATTATTACGGACATGCCTTCGTCCATTGATGAGACGGAAGCTATTGTCCGGCGCATTGGTCCGCCGCGCGAGACCTTTTACGGCAGCATGTGGGACACGGCTCCCAAGGCTGAGGGTGAGGTAAACGACACCGCGTACACCAAGGATGCTCTTCATGGGCACACTGACACCTCGTACCTTTTGGACTCTCCTGGTCTGCAGATCTTCAACTGTGTCGCTCAGAGTGACCCGACGACCGAGGATGGCCTCAATCACGAGGGAGAAGTCGAGGGTGCAACCAAGCTCGTCGACGGCTTCAAAGTGCTTGACGTGCTCAAGAACGAGTACCCCGAGACCTTTGAGTTCTTTGCGACGACCCCACTCAAGTGGCACTGCATCGAGGATGGTGTCTTTGTTAAGGCGTGGGCTCGCGTGATCGAATTTGAGCCGGGTAGCACTACGGCCATCAAGCAGTTCCGGTACAACTCGTACGATCTTTCGCCGGTTGATTACCTGGCGCCGGAAAAGGTTCTTGACTATTACAGACACACGAAGATCATTAATGACCTCTTGCGCGACCCCAAGTACATTTCATACATGCGCATGAACGTCGGTGAGATGGTTATTATTGACAACCACCGTGTGTGCCACGGTCGCACGGCATTTTCCGGCTTTCGCAATATGATTGGCTGTTACATTGGACGCGACGACTGGCTGAGCAAGCTCCGCACTCTTTTGCCGGCCGATGACAACACCCTCATCAACGACGAATGAGTCAGCTAGTGAGAGTGAGCGAGTGAAGATTGCGTGAGTGAGTGTCAAGTCAACTCGCGCGCAACCTCCAGGTCTGCCTACCACAACAAATGAAGAAAAGATGTCCATTTCTTTGCATTGTATATCTGTGATCAATCGCATCGCTGTAACTGATATCTCTGTGCATGACATTCACTTCCTGCTATGGAATGGTTTGATCGCGCGCAGAGGCTAGCATAGACAGAAGCTAACACGACAGAGAAGCGAGACAAACGTAAAACTTATTCCTCGAATTCGTTGGCGGGAAAAGCTGAGTCAAAAAGGTGTGTGCATTGCGTGGCAAAGCTCATGGTGCCGGCATAGGTGCTCGGGTACAGATTTACGGAGATCCAATTCCGGAGGGTTGACTGGCCCACTACTTTGTCGTATGGCAGCCTGTATTCCCATTCGCAGAGCGTTCGGGTTTCTGACGTGGAGACGGAATCCTCCGCGCAGGTCATAAGACAGCCTAGTTGCCGCGAGATAATCACATCACTTGCCTGCGCACTCAGGATTGCCACGAGCAGCGCAACAAAATGCAGAAGCACGGCTAGCCCAGTAGCGCCGTTGGTGCTGAAGGTCCTCCTCACTGACCTGCCTCTCCTTTTCTTCGCCGCACAAGAGCCTGCGCTCTGAGGCGATCTGCTATCGCTGCAGCCGCCGTTCATGCCGCGCCGTGCAGGTGCGAGCCACGACGCCATGACGGCGTCTCGGCCAGCCCACGGCGCGCGACCCGCGTTTGCTAACATAGCGGCTACTGCCAACCTACTTGCTTACTGCTTACTAGCGACCCTGCATGTGTTGGACTTGGACTCTGGAACTTGGCGAGCCAGTCAACGGCTATTGCGGAGCGCGAGGACTTGAGAGCGCGCGGCAATACATAATTAACTTGGCGAGGCCAGAGCGGGGGTTTGCGTGCGCGCGAGTGCGTAGGCTTTTGCTGTCGCTGACGCCAGCGAGAATATTTTGGCGTGAACGCAGGCGCGAGGGAGGAGAGAGAGAGAGAGGAGCAAAGAAGGATTGGACGTGCACGAGCTGCAGGCTGCAAGTGGCGCACCATGGAGAGCAAATTTGCGGCAAAGGAGGAAAAGTTTCAGGACGGAACGCGTGTCGAGAGCAAGCATAGCGAACAGAGCAATGCCGGCAAGCGAGTTAGGAAAGCAGACCTTGGCGAGGACGAGACGTGGGTCCTCCCTGGCACAGGAGAAGAGTCCTCCGTGTTGGCTCGCGCAGCAGAATGGTTTGGACGCGAAAAGAAAAAGGGCAAGCTTAGGCTTTTGAGCGAGTTTGCCGAAGACAATTATCACGTCTTCGAGGAGGAGGCAACCAACCAAGGTGCCTCGGAGGATGGAACGGGATTTCGGCTGGAGTACGATGAGTGCCACAAACGCTTTCTGGGTCTCTTTGAGGAGCAATTGGAATGCTTTATCGAAGAGGAGGGCTTCCGCATGGAGGACTTTGAGAAAGATTGCGAAGACGTACGCAATGGCAAGTCTCTCACGTTATTTGAGCACGAGGATCATTCTTGGTTTCTTGAGGCGCTCCTTTCAACCTTGGACTACACACATTTTCACAAGACAATGGTTAACACGGCCAAGAAGCACCTCTTTTCAGGTCGTCAGTCCAAGACTAAAAAGTGAGCATGGAGACTGGCAGGTCACATCATGATCCAATTGCTTGGCACCTTTTTCACAAAAACAAAAACAAAAAAAATAAACACACAAGAACACCACCAAATGACCCGGACTCAATAAACTCGTACGCACACGCTCACGTCAAGAACAAGAAAACAAAATCAATATTCATTCTCCTGCGCGCTGCCCATTCTCTACTTGCATTCATGTAGCCTATGGCGAGATGGTGAGTCCATGCACGCATCCTATATGCCAGGCTGAGCCAGGCCCTCGCTTGCGCACACGCGCACACACTCTCCTCTCCTCTCTCTCACACACACACACCCCTCTCGAGAGGAAACGTTGGAGCTTTTGAGTATCTGTCTCCTTGCGTGTCCTCAACCCGAGCTGAGCTTCCGCGCTGGCTTGTTCCCTTGCACGTCGTCTATGGTGGGCCAAAGGGAGCTTGGTTGGCTCATGTTAGGTTAGGGTCACGCATGTGAGATGCACACGTGCAAAACTCTGTTTCTTTCTCCCCTCGCGTTCTACCACGTCCTAGCGCCTGCTTAGCGGTTTCCCTACGTACGGACGTACGATGTTCTCACCACCACCACACGGCCCATCGTTTGTTTCCAGGCCGCGCACAGCGACGGCCGAATGGCCGCGCGCAACTCCGCGCGGCAGACACGCATCGCGGGCTTGGGGACCGGCTCGCGCGCGGAGAGGGAGGCGCGCACGGCGCGGAGGATGGGCGGCGCGCATTCGGCGCCCGAGCGGCGGCTCGGAACGCTCGACGTCGCCGTGGAAAGAGAGTACTACTACCCGGGCGAGCGCGTGCAGGCGTATGTGCAGATCGAGGTACGGAGGGCTGTCCGCTGCGCGGGCGTGTACGTGGACCTGCGGTGTCTGACAGAGACGAACATCAAAAACGTGGACGGCGTGGAGGCCAAGGAAACCATTGACGCCCTGCGGCCAAGCACGATCCTCATTACGCCAGAATGCACATTTGAGCCCGGCAAGTACCAGTTTCCCTTTGCCTTCAAGCTGCCGCTAGCAACGCCGCCGACAGTGGAAGTCAAGTCCGTGGCGGGTATCTTTGCGCGAACGAGCTTTGCCATGGCGGGGCGATTCCGCGCGGCCAAAGGGACGCGAGATCAGTCGCGTCGCTATCGCATTCGTGTGCTGAACCGACCGCAGCAACCGATGCGGCCACTCCGTGTGGAAAATACGCGCGTCTTGCACAAGTTTTGCTGTTTGCGAGACGGCGTCGTGCACTGCAAATTGACCGTCAACGAACCTGCGTTCACGACCGGTGACGAGATCAGAGCTAATTTTGAAATATCAAATAGCTCCATGTACACGGTCTCGAAATTGTCGATGCGAACAATCGTCACGTACGAGGTGTCCGCAAACGGCAAATCGATCGAGATCACCGGCGAAGGGAGCCCTGAGCACGTGAGCAGCGTGACCGTAGGTCCCTCTAGCACATCGCGGGGTAGCATTTCAATTCCCTTTGAGTTTGTCTACCCGAGCGTTGATGCACACACGCTCAAAATATTTCACCGCGTGGTTTTTCGAGCGCAAGTCTGGCGCAAAGGACAGGTTGAAATTGTCGTCCCCATCTTGGCGTACGGAGACCATGCCGATACGACGATTCCAAGCAAGCCCAGCAAGCCCAAGTCACGGCGTTTCTTGCCAGGGTCACCCATGGGATCCTCGCGACGGCAAGCAAATGTTGAATTGGAAGGTGCGCGGGGTTCTTCGCGCATCGGACCTGGGGACTTTTCGGTTGTAGCGACGGCTGTTCCAGATCCTTCGGGTGATACGGGAGAGGAGCTTGCGTTTGCGGAGCCGATTGCCTTTGTTCCGGATGCGCATGTGATCGAGTCTACCTCAAAGGAATTTGCGCTGGCGAGAACGCCTTCCGCGACCTTTGAGTGAATGCGCGTAAGTGCAGACTCGCACCTAACTGACCTTGACAATTACAGTGGGTTAGAAATCCATTATAAACTTGATGTGTTGTGCTTTACTTTTCTTTTTCTTCTTTCTAAACGCCCGAGGTGTCATCATGGCTATATTGTGTGCGCAAAATAGGAATAATTGCTTTATCGCGCAAAAGCATACTCGTTTGTGCGCGCAGAATAAGAAAAATTTGCTCTTGTGCACGAGGAGCAAAGTAGTATGGTTGTTTTACGACTAGTCTTTAAGCTTCTTCGCCTCGCGAGCGGCGCGGCGCTCGGAAGGCGACTGGGTCTCCTCAAAGGCCGCAAGAGTCACGAGGGCCTCGGCCTCGCGGAGATAGCGCCACTTGCCAAGCTTGCCAACCGTGTCAATGTGGTGGTGTTTGAGAATCTCATTGACGCGTTCGGGGAGGCCCTGCAGCGCGGACACAGGAAGGTCAATGATTTCCTTGAACGACTTGCTCTCGTGCTCTGCATCGAGGGCCTTGTCAGCGTTGAGCATGGACTTGGGCGGCCGCTTGCCATCTTCTTCGAGCTCTGCAAGTGTGACAAAGGCGCGCGCGATCTTGCCGAATTTCCAAGTGGCCAAATCCTCGACAGTCTTCACGTGCACGGCCTCGAGGATCTCGTCAGCAACCTCGCCAAGGCCTTCGAGAGCTGACGGCTTGGCTGCGACGATGGTGCCAAAGGTCTTGTCCTCGAATGCCTTGTCGACGGCCTTGCTCACATTCATTTTGTGGTCCGCGAGCCAATCCGCGTCCTCGTCGCTGGTCTTGGCTCTCTTTGTGGCAGGGGCTGTGACCGACATACTTCTCGACGCCTTGCTCGCGAGCGTCTCAGGCAGCAGCACTCGGCGCGAAAGCCTGGCGGCAGCGTTTGAGACGACGGAAAAGATGGTGTCGAGACGATGTAGTATCCTTCTTTGCGCGTTGGCCGCCTTGCGAATTCGGGTTCTGGCGTCCCCAGCAACAGCGGCCCGTGGGGACGCACAATGCTTCTCTTTTGGTGGCACTGCTAACCTTTAGTATAAGTAGACGCTAAGCTCCCTCTACTACGTACTACTTACTACTCGTATCAGTGGTGGCCAGCCGCCACGTGCAGCCTGCAAAGATATTTTCTCGAATGCATCAAGGCCCGTGATCTGCGACCACGCCGACGAAAGATCATGATAGATAGGTAGAGGAAGGTCGTAGGCGTGATCGCTGCAGCTAAGACGCACACGTCACAGATTGTCGATCTGGTTCGAGAGTCTCTGCTCGTGCAAGCAAGACGTCCAAAACTAGGATTGAGTCTGCTTTGGTATGGGAGGTGGCGGTGTGCACTAGCATTTGATGATGATGACAGGCGAGGAGAGGGAACCTATCAGTCAGACGACGATGGCTTCTATGGGCGGCAAAAAGCCTGACTAGTGTAGCAAGCGCTCATCCGTGGCCGGCGATCAGCTGGAAAAATGTGTAGATGATTATGCACGTTCGGGCTGTCAATTCGAATCACTTGTAGGTTCTTGTCTTTGTGATGCCTCTGACAAGGCGCAAATTTATTTCGAGAATTTGACTGGGGCTTCGTTGAAAGTAGAGCTGCCACCCAAGCTTTTCAGTAGTACAATGCATAGTAATAAAACTCTGTATCCCTATCAAGCGAGGGCGGCGTTCGAGAAAGTAAATCTATAGAACAACGCAATGGAAAACACGAATGGCTCAAACGTCCGTATGTTTCTCCGCTCCGTTTATCATGATACAACTTCTGTGCGACTCGAGGGAAATGCGAACGCAGAACACTTTCACCGAGCAGGCTACTGCAGTTCAAGATTCGGGAAACAAAAGCTCTTGCATCTTCTTCTGATACTATTGTGTACGTACAAGACAATGCTAAGCTCGTTTACATTGCACGAGCCTGGTTGGCAAAGGTTGAACCCGCAGATACGCAGGCAGAGCTGGCGAGCGGCGCAGAGTCAGCAAAAATACCAACTTAGAATCGGCCATCAAACATCAGTGCGGGGTAGTACCACGCTGCAATCAACCTTTGTGAGGTTCGACGTCAAGGAGGTGAGCCGACAAATGCTGGACATGCACATGGGCCCGGAGGCAGTCCGCACGACAGCCTCCGGTGCTTTGACCATTGACGTGACGGGCTAGCAGGCAAGCCTTCGAGTGAGAGGATCTCTCGGGTCGAGGAGGCAGACAAGCAGGCCGGCCTCGAAGCTGACGCACCGAGCCTTGAGACTGGATTCATTCCGGCATTTGACACCACAACAACACCCGAGCAAGCCGCGATCATCCATGTGGCGTGACCACGGCGTTGCAATTTCATCGTCCGGGTGCACGGTGCATTCCAGGGCAAGGCCACGCGGTAGTACATCGATCGACGGCTTTTCAAGGCGTTGTCTGCTTTTTTGCTCGCATGCACGGGACCCTTCGTTCTCCAAGCTCTCGCGGCCGCCAGCCTGCCAGCGACCAGGCACGAGCCTTTCAGATCAAAGTACAGTACACTGGCTGGTAGCATGGCTGGTGGCATGGCTGGCTGGATGGATTGTCTGCCTACCATCAGCCCCTGTTTGTGTATCTGCAGTTTTCGGGGTAATCGTTGACGAAGTCTTGACGACAGCAGCGATATAGGCTCGGGCCAAACAGTAGTCTTGAGCACCCGCGTCGCGCGTCTCGCGGGTCTCGTCCGCGTTCTCGGTAGCCTCGCCGGCGACTCCAGGACCCTCGCTCGCGGCAATGGTCGGCTGGTCGCAGTCGCTCTCTGTGTCTGGAAACCTGCACAAGGGCCTGCCTGTGCTAGTGTGGGGTGTTGTATCGATCGACGATGCACAATCTACGATTCCGCGCGCTCCAAGACGCGGCGACGACTCCCATCTACATGAAATCGTGCTGCGCTGCGCGAGGGTTCATGACAAGCCGCACCGCGCCGCCTTCTGCATGGCTGTTGTCGCCCGTGCTGGCTCCGTCATTATACACGTGTTGCGCGAGCACTCGTCTGTTTTTACAAGCGCGAGCAAGACACACGCGCGGTGCGTCGAGCAGCTTTGCTCAAGCACGGTAGCGCCTATCGAATGATCGTCTCGACGTCGCGGTGCACGGGTGCGAAAGTGAGGCGAAGCGACGCGGGGCTACTCCCTAGATGCGAGGGTGCGAACGCGAAGGTGCGGACGCGAGGGTGCAAGACGTAGTCAGACGCTCGCGCCAGACAGCCTCGTCACCACGCTTGCGAAGAGTGTGAGGGATGTGCTGGTTTGGCGTTATTTTCATAACGAGGACCAACTCTTGTTGTAGCGCAAGAGAGGGATGCAGTCAAGCTCACAAGACGAGGTATCGCAGTATTTCGAGGTATTATCGCAGTATTTAATGGATTTGAAAGTCGGAAATTGAAGTTGTAGCCACCAGTTCAAAGTTTCTGCCCGCATAGGTTTTCGCCGCAACCCTTGGGCTTCGGTCGCTCGTCATTCTTTTCAAGAGCAAGTTTGCCAAGGCCCAATCCACCCTCATTTGGCAGACCGACGGCACTTGGACGACTACACACACCTTCGTCTCGTCGCCATGCCATTTCTTGCGTTGCCTGATGCGAGAAGTCTGGCGACGAATTAAACAAAGCACAACAAGCTTATCTCTAGGGTCAAGTTTCTGGGCACCAGGACTTCCTGTCGGTCGATCGGCCAATGCGACTGGACTAAAAAGCGCCTGCAGCCGTGCAGCAAGCTCACCGCATCTTCTCGGACTGATATCAATGGGATGAACTGACGCCTGCAAAATTGACCGAGCAGCATCGTCGGGACAATGTTTTAGTACTCGAGAAGCGCGCTTGCAAATCTTTATTCTCTCTTTCTTGGCGCGGACTCGATGAAATCGATTCGGCGAAACGCAAGGCTGCTGCCACTTCCACGGAGACTTGCAAGTTCCGACCGCGAAAAAGCTTGACAAGATTCTCACTGTCAGTGATGGCTGGCAAAGGTGGCTTCAAGTGAAGAAAGAAGGTTCAGAGGTTTATTTATTGATTTGATTGTCGACGAAAAGTCAATTTTACGACGTCGGAGACTCCTTTCTTGATCGCTTACTGCATACTCTAACTTTCTTGATCGCCTACTGCATACTTTAAGCTTGACGCGCAGCGACTGAACCGCCAATCTCGACGCATGCTCGCGCAAGCATATGATAGGCCCGGCGACGGCAACCTTTCACTGCAGTGTCAAACGAGCGAGTGAACGAGCGACGGCATATCCGGTGGGCGCACAGACGGATGCCGCCTCTGACCTCCACTGCCTCCGCGCGCGCCTAGTGACAAGCCCTCTTTTCGCGCGGCACGCGTCCCCCGCAGCTTCCGGGAGAAGATTCGAGGCCAGCTCCAGTGGTGGCGGATGCTGGCAAGGCGGAGAAAATGGGGTCGCGAACCATCCTGACGCCTAATTGCGCTCTGCTGTGGGCAGGGCGGGTCAATCGTATGGCAGGGGAAAGGGACAGACCGCACGCGTCGGAGGGCGAGAGAAGATGCGGCGGCCCGGCGGCACTCGAGCGAGCCTTGGTGCATGGCCCGGCGTCTCCTTGAAACAGAGAGGACGGGAAGCCTCAAGGCTCGCTCGAGTGTCTGAAAGCGCGCTGGGCGATGCTACGATCGATCTCTCTCCGTTCGCGCGCACCGAGGGCCATCGAAAGGCGCGAAAGGCGCCTCGAGTGAAGCTGCGGTGGCGTGGAGGTGGAGTCTCGGAGAAGATGCGACGGCGAACATCAGCGCAAGAGCTCGTCGTTTCCCGCTCCGCGAAGGTACATCGCATCGCATTCTCTCGCAGGAGCCAGATGACTTCGCAACGACAGGCTGGGAAAGGGGGCCGGGAATCGAGTAAAGACGGGTGACGTAGCTCTTTCCATCTGTCCTCTCCGTCTCATCCGCCGGAGCTGTTGGCCGCTGCCGTTCAAGCGAAGTGATAAGCGAAAGCCGAAGAGCGCAATAGCCACAGCTGGCCGCCCCCGCAGCCGCAAGAGGTGCGGGGCGCCGAGGTTCCCTAGCTGTAAGATTGGACGAGGAGGCCGGATTTGAAACGCGGCTAGACAGACAGAGCGATCGATGGCGACGAACAGACAGCCAACTCGCGCCGCAGAGACAGGCGAGGCAGACGCCGGTCGAGCTCGAGCAGAGCAGCGCAGCGCAGCTTGGGACGGCGGAGAGAGCGCGGCAGCACGCGGGAGCAGGCGAGCGGAGAGGCAGCGCGGCGCAGCGCAGGGCCTCGGCGCCGTTTTGCAGGAAGGAGGAGGAGGAAGAAGAAAGCCTGGAAAGGAAACTCCGAGCGAGAGAGAGCGACTCGGAGAGGGCTTTGACTTGGGCCTGCCTGGCTGGCTGGCCTGGTTTGCATCGCGGCGTGCGTACCAGAAGTACGTAGGCATCGACTGCGCATCGCATCTCCGCAGCGCCTCAGGCCCTCGTCTCGCGCCGTTCTCGCGCGCTCCGGAACGGCGGGAAGCAGCAGCGGCAGCGAGCTGGAGACTGGCAAAGAGGTTTGAATTGTCGATCGCGGTTTCGGGACGGACCCGAAGTCTATCGATCGGTCAATCGAACACTGTGAAGCCTGAGCACGCACGGGCGAGTCAAAGTCCGCTGGGTTGTGATCGCATCTCCGCGCGCACTCTCCCTCTCTGGCTGGTGTGCCTGACGATTGGGCTCTTGGCCTGGCGCCGCCACCCGGCCGATCGAAACGAGAAGCAGCTGCGAATTCAAATCGCTTTTCAAACTCTCGACGGCTCGCAGCAGCAGCAGCAGCAGCAGCAGCAGCAGCAGCAGCAGCAGCAGGAGCAGGGCCAGCAGCAGCAACAGCAACAGCAACAGCAGGGGCAGCTTGAGTAGCGTGTCGAACCTGGCCTGCGCGCGCCTCGCCGAGTCCGTCGGAGTGCCAGACCGTGTGGCTTCGCACCTTGCTCGGCTTCTGTCTGCAGGGCTCCCAGGAAGGAGCCAAACTCGCTTCGACGCCGCCTGCTCGCGACCCGCGGACGGCGCAGCGCGGAAAGAATACGGCGCAGCGGCGGCGGGCGAAGAGCAGCGCAGCGCAGCGAGGCGCCGCGAGGCGAAGCGGGTCGCAGCGCGCGCGGAGTGCGTAGAGGAAGCGGCCAAGCGGACAGTCGACAGCGGCACATCTACGCTCCTCCCCACTCCGTTGCTTTCCCTCTCTCGTTGGTTGGCCGAAAGCCCGCGAGCGAGCGAGCGAGCGAGCCACGCTCTTGGACAGGCCAAGAAGGAATCGAGAGGAGACAAGAGACGCACGCGCACGCGGTGCGGGCTGTCCTTCTCTTTTTCGTGTTGTTGCTGTTGGACGCCACGCCTCTCGGCCCCTCCTTGTGATTCGCGTGACGTTAGTCACCCCAGTGGGCCTGACGAGAGAGAAGTCCTTGCTTATATATATCACATAAGGGCAGGAGCCCGGCAGACTGGAAAACTCCGAGTCTAGTCGTGCGCCAAGCAAGTCGAGCCAATCATAGCCAAATATGAAGTTTGGCAAGAAGATCGCTCATGCCGCGAACACATCCACGGAACTGTGCAAGCCCGAGTGCTGGCTCGACTACAAGCAACTCAAAAAGCTGCTAAAGACCTTTGAGGCGTCCTCCGCTGGCAAAGTCACTGCCGTTGAACGATGCTCCAACGTGGCTGTCGCAGAGCTCATGAAGAACGCCGACGAAAAGAACTTCTTTCTGTTTCTGCGCAAAGAGCTGGGCAAGGTCTCCCACATCTTTGCAGAGCTCGAGCGGCGCGCACTCACCCAGTTTCTTCAGCTCTTGCACGTCATTGAGGCCGCGCGCAGCGAGATGCGCGCTCTTCCGGCTGAGGCCCTCAACCCCATCGTTGAGCGCCTCACCGTTGTGCACAAACATCTCGTTCTTCTCCGCAACTTTGCCGTTCTCAACTACTGTGGCTTCACCAAGATCCTGAAAAAGCACGACAAGCTCACCGGCTTGGAGACCAAAGATAAGTACATGCTCAAGATTGTCAACGAGCAGGCCTTTGCGCAACACACCACACTGAAAAAAGCTCTTGAAATCCTTGCAGAAGAGTACGAGGCCCTCAAGTCCGGAACGGTGCTCATCGCCTCCCGTCGCCACGCCGTAGATGAGTTTGCAAACTCCATTCAAGACGCAAAACCCACGGGGCATGTGCGGAAAAACTCGAATGCAGAGGTCAGCAAGGCCAACTCGATGTCATCTGTCAAATTGGCTGCACCGCGCGCTCCCAAAAACGCCCCCGCGCCCAAGGTCGATGTCAAGCGCTACCGCGCGCAGCCTTCCAAACGCCAAACTGCAAACGATCAAAAGGAACAGTTTGCATGTGCGAATACAGACGCGGCCATCATCTGGGATCCAAAGGCCCGTCCAAGAAAGCGCTCGCGACTCGGCGCCGAAATGGCCGAGCAGCTCCTCCCTTCCGATCCGCTCTTTTCCCTCATGCATGCTGTCGAAATGCATTCTCAAATAGAGACTTCCAAGCTCGAGTCCAAGTCTTCCGCATGATTTTTTCCTGTACATTGCAACCCCGGTGTCACGGCTTTGGGGCCTCTTTGCTCTCTTTCGACGTCTGTATTCTTCCTCGGCCTCTGTTAGTCCTCTTGCTGCAGGTTGGGCCGTCTATGCAAGGCTTTTTCTACTCGTCTTCTTCTTCTCGGAAAGATACCAATTAATTAACCGTCAATTCCGATTCGTTATTTCGAGTCATACACCTCTTCATTTGTATTCGTTTCATCATAACGATGCTAGAAAGGCATTGACTCATGACGAACACGCCATACACACACACACACACCCAACACCCAACACCCACGCGATCGAGCCCGAATTTCCGGGCCCTTTCACGTGAACCTGAGGAATGCAAACCGCGCTCCTCACACCCGTAGTCTTTTTTGTTTTCATCGATTCCCCCTAGTAGTCCATACCACCATCATCACGAATGATTTATACCTGTCTTTGAAGCGTTGTAGAATACTTTTGGGTCGAACAAAGACTTGCGTGTTGAAAGAAGTGACTTTTTGCTTGATTGGCTGCGAGGAATCTAACCCGAGTCCGAATCAGAATCAGAAGGCGAACTTCAAACCATCGTCAATGACTTTGTTCGTATTCGAAGCAAGAGATGCAGAAAAATGCGGGGACGCAACGATCGACAATCTTGCGTAATGCATGAAATTCAGGCGCAAAAGCATGCATATATTGATCATATTTTCATAAATTGGACGTGGCTGGCTGGATGTGGTGAAATGAGGTAAAGAAGTCCGGCCACCAGCAAAAATTGTATAGCTATGTGCCGAAACTCTCGCCTCATGCGAACATTAACGCCTCAGACACTCGACATGCGTTTCACGCTAACGATGTGCAGAGGCCACAGCGTCGGCGCCCAACACAGACGCGCTTTCGTCGATCTGCATGTATGGCGCAAGCATCCAATGATGGTTGATACCCCAAAAGACTGCCTTGCTTGGTTTCTCACGCGTGCCAAGGTTGACGGTCACGCTAAGAAAAGGACCTCGGTCCTGGAAAATGAAGGTATTCCTCTCCATAACAGCCGCCAGCAGCACAGCGGACTGAAAATCCTTAGTCGAGCGCGCTAGCATGCCCATTGCCGAATTGCCGATGCTTTGCAGAATGCGCCCTTGCTCCGCCTGTGCACGCGCCCGCATTCGCAGCTCCGCATCCATTTGCGCCGAGACCTTGGGGTAGAACTCCTTCCTGAACCATCTCTCAAAAAACGGCACAAAGGTGTCCGGCTCTGGTTTCTGCAGCGCCATGTACACCACGATGCTTGCCAAGAGCGCCACTGACTGCTTCGGAAAGGCCGCTAGCGCCCCGTACAGTACGAGCACGCAAGCGGCCGTGCCGACAGCGCGCTTCTGACCTCGGGTCAGCTCATCGACCTGCAAGTCCATGCTTCTTTGCCTCGTGCAAGCCAGTGTCTGCCGACGCTCGATCAGCGCTCCTCTCTGCGTGCCGCGACAACGGTCCCTCCTTCTTCGGCCGCTCTTCGCGCCAGCCGTGTACGGGATTTACTTCGGACATCGATGGTGGCAAAGACGACCAAACTCTCCCTAACACATGAAGGTATTACAATAGGGTTTTCTGCATGCGTGAGCCTACGTGCACCGAGTCTAGGCCTAGTAATGAAACGCAATAATTGGGCAAGCATAAGGTAACAAGCATTGGTTTCATCATGGGCTAGACAAGATAGGGAATTTGTTGAGCTCGCCGCCAGCAGAGAAGAAAAGCAGCATAGCATAGCATAGCATAGCATAGCATAGCATAGCATAGCATAGCATAGCATAGCATAGCATAGCATAGCATAGCATAGCATAGCATAGCATAGCATAGCATAGCATAGCATGTCGAGTTACTCCATGAGGACGGCCAGACGCCCCCTGCTAATCAACTTGATATCGTCCTCGATCTGCTGCAGCTCGCGCTCGTAACGTTCCTTGAGCTTCTTCTTGGTATTGGACTCCGCCCCGCCGCACGCCTTTTGGTAGTGAGAATTGAGGACACCCCACTTCCGCTTGAGCTGCTTGATAAGCGCCTCGCGATCGGCTTCCGGCATACTCTCGGTCAGAGTGCCCTGCCGCGCAGAGAGATTCATCTCGTCCAAAAGCTCCTGGAGAACCTCTTTTTCCATCGCAATAGACTGCTTGACGTCGTCCAAATAGGCAGGTCGCTTGCCAAAGTCCGGCTTGTCCACGTACCTCTCAAATTCTTGGTTGGCGGACTTGGACCCAGCGCCCGACGATCGCCCTTTGCGGAACTTGTCGGCGCTGACAATCACCTCTACTGCATTTGCCACGACAAAGTTCTTGCTCGAAACTAGTCCGTACTTGGGCTGTTCTTTGCGCGTCGGGAGTGCCGCTTTGCGTGGAGGCAAAGCCTCCTTTGGAACTCCCGTCGACACATTCTTGGTGAATGTAGAGTACGTCGGCTGTTTTTTGGGGCAGTGCTTCGACTTGTACATCTTTCTTTTGCGCGCCTGGTCCTGCTGCGCCTGTTGTTTGCCGCTATCCTGGTCGCACTCGATGGCATCGAGCCAATGGCCGAGATGCTCCTGTTCAAAGGTCATCTTGGTTTTCTCGAACACGTCCGATACTCGTGCCTCGTGTCTTGCGCCTCGCGTCTTGGCGCCTCGCGTCTTGCGCCTCGCGCCCGAGCCCTTTTCCGCGACTACCCGACACGCACTCGTCAAGCGATGCCGCGCAATGCGTCCGCGCAGATTTATTTCCCAATCTGAAGAAGAAGATGATGAAGAAGAAGATGAAGGACACTTGTTTGGCTTACGAAGCACGAATCGAGCGACGCAGTCGAACGAACTGCGCACCGGTCGAAAGCACCTTGCGTTATGTCTGCCTTGCTTGCTTGTCAGCCTGCAACAAGTACAAGTTACACCTCTAAAAGTCGGCAATTCCACGCAGCACACACAAGGTGCAAGTGACCACCTTTTACATGGAGCATTTTGCGCCGCGGGCTCGGCACGTCCAGCCGGCTAGTTCGGGTCAGAGTCCGCGCCACCACACCACAAACGAACCTATCTTGTCGCCAAAGTGTGTGCGCTCCCAAGAAAGAAAATATAAGAGGTCTATCAATAGGACTAACGGATCTACCCGGGGCGCTTGCGTGGCCCAGCAACCGAGAAGGAGAACCGCCGCCCCTTTTTCTCTGGTCTCCTTGCACGCCCACCAGTGACCGTTTGCGCTGCGCGAGCCCCGAAGGGAAGGGGTCAGGAGCACGGCGGCGGCAAGCGCGCCGACGATCTTGGTTGTGAAAAGTTTGCCTCAAGCCTGCGCAAATTAGAGCAAAATACCCTTCGGACTCCGGGGGCGCCAAAGGTGAGTTTTTCGTTGTCTTTGCCTGCCGGGCACCAAGCAAGCATTCCGGGGGCCGATACCAAGGGGGTCAAACGCTTTTGCAGACCAGCTTGCTATACACCGCCGCCGCGGAGCTCGACACGAAGGCAAGAGTCGCAGCGCTTTGCATCGCTCGCCTCGTGTGCGCGCACTTGCCTCGTGAGCCCCGCGCGTGCTCAAGTCTATACGCTCTCAAGCTAACTTGTGCTGCATCAGAAAAACTCATACATTTATTTAGGGCCAAACAGTCCCGGAAAGCGACCACCTTACGCCACGCCGCGCGTGGCGCACGCGGACGTGCCTTGTGCATGAGTGCAGGCGCGGCGCTTATCGTGCTCGACCTTGTGCTCCTCTTGGCCCTTGTGGCGTGGCTCCGAGAAGGACAATGGGCGACGAAAGAGGACCTCTGGGCCCTGGCGCCACGGTCATGGCGCCGACAAGCGTTGACCCGGCGCATCCGCCGCACAACATTCTGGACGCAGACGACCGATATTTTTGGATGACCACAGGGCTTTTCCCTCAAGAGGTTGTCATTAGTCTCGATGGCGCCACCTCGCTCGATCGAATCTCTCTTCGCACGACGAATGTGCAAAAGGTTGCCTTTCTCGCATCGACTGAATCTTCCACACCAACGGAATGGGAAACTATTGCCGAGGCCAATCTTGCCGATGCCGATGGGCGCATTCAAATGGAGACCATTTCCGTGGAACGCGCACCGCATGAGACCCGTCACATCAAAATGCAGATCCTCAAAGGCTGGGATGACTTTTGCGCCGTGCATAGTCTTGAAATCAACTAGTATATACAATTTGTGTGTTCAACAAGCGCAAAGACCAGCTTTTTCTTTGCAAAGCCCCAACGCTTCGGGCGACCTCTTGCCTTACAGTCCCAAATTAGCATGTGAATCGTAATTCTTTCTTGAATGTGCTTATCCGTTGGATAATTTTTTTCGGACCTAACAACGCTGGTTCCATCCACACTGACCTTGTCACAAGAGAAAGCGAGAGAGAGATACACAAGAGAAAGAGATGGGTGCTCAAGGCAAGGTCTTTACGGTGGCCGCAGCGGCACTTTTAGCATCGTGCTGTAACAGACGTTGTTGAAGCTCAAGAAGTGCATGTTTAGCGTGCAAGTCTCGACCAAAGCGGGAATTCACCATGCGCAGGCGCGCAGAGAGGCGCCTTGTGGGCAAGCACAACAAAGCAGCCTCGGTAATTGCAGCTCACGATGAGGGGGCGTCTACGAAGCCATCGCAGCAACCGCCAGCATTTCCGAACTATGGAGGCAAAATAGCCTTTAGCGCAGCGTTTGGCACACGGTCCCTTCAAGAGACGCTATCATCGAGGACGCGACCTCCTCAAGCAAAGCAAGACAACCTACGCATCCCAACCCTTGCACTGCACAAACTTTCCAACGCTCGGCGAAAATCGCCAAACCAAGAGGAGGATGAAGGTCATGTCAACGAGGACGAACCGGCAATTCAAAGTGTGGCGCTACCCATGTCGCAACGACGTCGTCCACTCACGGCTCGGGAGCTAATGACCATCACACCTTTACAATTAAACTCGGGCGCGGAAGGAAATAGTGGACCCCAAAAAGTGCGCGTGCAGAGCGCTCGTAGCCAGAGTGCGCGCTCGGCTCGGATTCTCGCGGGTCTCCGACACGCACAAGAGGCTGGCGACGCAGCTCGTATGCGGCAAATGACCATTGCACATCGTACCAAACCTATTGCATGGCTTCGCGCGGAGCACGAGAGCTGGGACTGCGCTGATGAAGATGAACGCTATGAAACAGCGCAGAACTGGGATTTGCAAAGGGACAAGCAAACCCGGCCCAGCGCATACCTGTACTCGGCGCAACATGCCGCTCGTGTGCGAACGTGCAAGTCACAGCTTCAGCGCGTCGAGGCCTATGCGCAGGCAGTACGCACGCGTCTCGAGCGCAACGAGCAGGCTCGTCTAGCCTGCAAGATTGCACAGCGGCAAGCTTACAACAAGAGCGCCCAAGGGAGTGGGAAAGCCTTGTTGAGGGAAAAGCAAAAGTGTAAGTAAAAGTGAAAGAAAACGAATTTATTGTGCTATTGGCCTTTAGAAAAAAGAAAAACGAAAAACGAATAACGGGTGGAATGGAGGGTTACGACTTGGCCTACGAAGAAGACCTCGACGGTTCAACAGTAGATTTGAAGTCTTTGCCCTTTGCGCCGCTTCGGCGCCAAACTATTGCAATAACAGTTCCAATGACGCCGAGACAAAAGATGGCGATGAAAAGAATCTTGAGAGGACCCGATGGGCCAGGAGCAAAGTAAATTTCGAGCTGATCAAGACCAAGGATCACATTGAACAAGGCGAGAGGCACCAAAACCCGGCCAAGAATGTGATGCATCCACTCCCACGAGCCGCGGCGTCGCTCGCCCTTGGCTGGGCGCAAGGTGGCCAGAGCTGTGTGCATGAGAACGAGAATGACGATGGCGAGACCAATCTGACCGTGCGTCGTACCGAAGTTGTCGCCCGATTTGTACGTGACAATTAAGAAGAAAGCCACGAGCGTAAAAACAATGCCGAGACCCATCATGGACTTATGGGCAAGAAACCACTTTTTGTTGCCTTCTTTGTGTTTGAAGAGCAAGGGCGGAAGGGTTCCACTGGGAATGAGGAAGATCCATGCGAGGACCATCAAGATGCCGTGAATACCGAGCTGCTTTGGCGCAGAGATCATCCACGAACCAAAGCCATATGCAGTGTCGGCAGAGGACCCACAGCTGACGGTTGCGTCGTATTGAAGATGGAGCGGAGCAGAGCTTGACTCCACATCGTGGACGAGAGCCCGCAGTTCCGTGTCCGCTGCAGGGTAGTACATGAAGAGCCCCATGCACATTTCATCCTCCGTGGCGTCTCCACCCTCGGTCGTCGAGCTGCGCGAGGTGGAGTTGTAGACGCAGTGCACAGTCATTCTGTCGCCAGCATTGAGATTAATCTGGTCCTCGATGGACTTGGCCTCTTGCAAGTCAAAGTCATAATTTGGATTGCAAGAGGACAAAAAGCTCTCAGAGGCCTTGTCGCCAGGCGTGACTGTGGTCCAAATTTTGGTCGCAATCTTATGGCCATGCTCGAAGACGGCAAAGATATTGATGCCGCCATCGGGGAGAACATTCGGAAGCACACCTGTCGCAGACAACTCATAGTACGATTTACCTGCTGGAATCGAAATTTCGGAAAAGGCGGCACCGATCCAAGCCCAAGCTGCAGGCTGGAAAGTCTCGGAGTCAACTTCGCTCTCGTCGACGTAAAAGAGTTGCAGGCCAGAGGAGTCTGAGAGCCCCGCTAAGCCCGTAGGATTATCGTAGTGAACCTCGATGACCAGCACTCGGCCTGATGAGCTTAATTGGAATCCAACATTTTCTGGCAAGCAGAATGCCTCGCCACCCACTGCCCAAGCGTACACGAGATCGCGGCAACCGGCCATGGTACCGGCCTCGCTAGGTGTCTCAAAGGCCTCGCGTACTTCGGTGCTATCATCACACTCGTACAGGAGCATGTGGTGCACAACTTGCTCTTGCTCGACAATGGGCGCGATGCGCGTCACGTACGAGGTCCCGGAAGGAATGCTGTCAAAGAGATATTTGGCGTACGTAGTGTCTTTGGCAGGGACAGTGTAGCCTGGCATGGTCACGTTAAAGCTTTCGGTACCCGCGATCTCAGTGTAGTTATCGCAGTACGAAAAGGAGGACCTTGTCGTGCTAGCCACACCAGGGTGCGAGATGCCGGCATCAAAGCGGGGAGCGTCGCCCTCTTTCCATTCGCAGTCCGGATCGCCCAGCTCGACGCCATTGCTCAGCCCGTCCCCGTCGCTGTCCTTGTTGCAGAGCGCGACGGTCCACTCGTGGCCCGCGTCAGCAAAGTCAAGACCAAACTGATTTCGCGCGCCGCCGCCCGAGGTCCGCACGTGGCCTATGCCGCCGACGCTATCTCCGTTATCGTCTACGACCTTGTCGCCATTCGGGATGCTCTGTTGGTACGTCTTGTGCGCCGAGGTCGTCGCCGTCAGCGTCGCCGCCAGCGCCGCCAGCGCCGCTGCCGCCGTCTCGAGCCGCATCTTGCCTTCCGCTTCGCTGCACGATCTCCTCGCGCCGGGCGCGCAGGCGACGCAGGCGGACGGCCAACCAGCCAGCCAGCAAGCTTGTCAGCTTGTCGAAGGATGTGTCCCGCTCGCGTGCCGGCCCCTCGCGCGCGCGCGATGCGAGTCTGTCCCGCCTCGCACAGTTCGCTCGCTCGCACGGGAAGGCGTGCGTGTAGCACGAGTACTTTACGAAGAGGAGGTGGAACTTCAGTTCGTACTTTGCTCTTATCAACTTGGCGTCGAACTCCTGCCTCTTCTTCCTTGTGCGCTCCAAGCTGGTAGTAGTATACTACAAAGTGCGTGTGCAAATCCCAGCAAGAATATGCACAAACTTGTGGGCACGCGCCCATAAAAGTCGCGGCGCCGGAGGCGAGAAGACTGGCCGATGGGTGCAGCCTGACAGTGAGGACAGGAGTTGAGGAAAGATCAGGTAGGCAGACGGACTGCGTGGCTTGTGGCTCTCTGTCTTTGTTGTTTGCACATCTACAAATCTTGCTACATCCATCATAACACAATGAACTATATCTTGACAATGAGGCCGCGACCACCGCCGCGTTGAATGGAATAGGTAATGTTCGATTGTTATCGTGCAGCCGACCGCAACGCTTTGTCGCCGCGTCTCACTCTCTCGTCCTTGCTCTTTGCTAGTCCTGCAAGCCCGTATTCATGGATACAGATGCTATCGCCTCGCGGACAAGCTCGAACACCAGGGCAACTGCTTCGTGGTTAGAACGACGGACAAAGTTCAGATGGAGTCTTCGACCCTGTCCAGCGTCTGTGGGAAGCACGAGCATGCTCCGCGGCACGGTCATGTGGCCCATGCCAGTAGGCTCTAGAATTGAAGCCACTGTTTCAGCTCCAAATGTTGCGGAAAACCACGAGTCCGCAACCCACGAGTTTACAAGATAGCCGTCCTCGTTGAAAATATCAGCAAAAGCGCGGCTCATGTGCGCACGATGGGCCTCGCCCCGAGCGCGCAGAATAGCGTTTAGTCGATATTCGGCTTCAATTCGGCCCGGTTCACTCAGAATCTGCCGCAGCTCGCGGTGCACCCGACGCACAGCCTCGCCGATCCAATCAGAGGGAGTCCGTCCCTCACGAGAGCGCAAATGTACGTGAACCTTTTCTCGAACGAGGGGGTTTCCAGCTGCAAAACGGTCTGGAAACCACGAGGAGCGACCGCGGATGTTGACAACCTGCACAAAGGATACTCGACTGTCATGACGGGGCGACGATGACTTTGCGTCGGCTAGACCTCGAAACACAATCGCTGTAAGAATCTCGTGCGTGGTCGCCCACTCGTTTGACTCAAGACAATGTCGATGCACAAAGTCTTCGAGAGCGCGCAGCTCTGCAGGGGAGATATCCATCACCTGGTGAGATAGAGTAAGTTCTTGGGCTGCAAGGGACATTGCCTCTGCGATATCTAGATCGCCTTGTGCGATCGAAGTGGCATCGCTCGGATGAATCTGCAATTGCAAGAGGTCGATCAGTCTACGTTCTTCAGCTTCGTCTATGGGCTCAACCTCGTGAACAGATTCTGATTTATGCAATGGCCAGCGCTGTGCGGCGGCTTGGACCTCTTTTGAAGTTTTGGCTTGCGTGCAGTCCGACCAGAGGTTCAGGAAGTTACTCATGCTCATCGCGTCGAAAAGGTAATGACAAGCTGCAATAACGAATCGGGCGCGCGCAATTTTGTGCTTCCCATCGTCACTTAATATCTTCTGCACCTGTACTGCCGCAGAGAGTACGCGTGAGCCAAAGATGCTCGAGTCCAGGCGAGCTGACACGGGAAGTCGAGGGTTTTCAAAGGTTTGTTCTGGTGCAAAGATGCGTAATTCGGCGGCACATTCGCTGCCTGGACCTGCCTCGAGCTTCCACGTGCGCTCATCGGAGACCTGGGGAGCCATTAGACGTGCGCCAGCAAGTGGAAAGCATGACAACGCTCGCGCGAGTCCCAGACGGAGTCTTGCGGCTCCTTGTTCACCCAGAAGCGTATCCGCGCCATCGAGGATAACTTCCACCACGTTTGCAAACTGCCCGTTGATGATATCCGCGCCGTCCAAGCTTGCCTTCACGATGCGACCAGGAGCAAGCGGGGGATCGGCCTCAACCTCGCCGTGCCAGAACGCGGCGGTTGCCATCTTCTTTCGACCCCGGCGACAAACAACGTCGAGAGTTCTTAACCTGTGCAGGCAGGCACAAACGCTCAAAGAAAGTCGGCCTGTAAGCCGGGCTGCCTGGCTGTCTATAGTTGTCTAGACGCCTGGCTCTCTAGCTGAGGATCCCGGCCCGCAAGGTGGCAAGATTTGTTTGCGTCCCAGGACCACCACCAGCACATATAAATTTGTGCAGCGTCTAGCGCTTTTGGAACCTCTGGAACGTCTGGGAGGCGCTGGAAAAACCCACTTGCGTTGGCACGCGCCGCGCTCCTACGTATGAACGAGCACGTAAACAGACACAAGCCGACAGAGCGCGTGAACGAGGGAACTACGTAGCGCAGAGCTCGTGGCGAGACGGGACGGCGGAACCGCGTGGTTGGCAAGCGAACGAGCAAGCAAGTAAGCAAGCAAGCAAGCAAGCAAGCAAGCAAACGAGCAAGCAAGCAAGCAAGCAAGCAGGATGGAGGTGGCCAGCCTGGGCCCGGAGATGGCAGGGCCCGAAGAAGAGGCCGCCTTGGAAGCGCTCAAGGATGAGCTCGCCAAGACGCCAGAGGACCTGCCCGGTCGAAACTGGCTCGTGAACGTGGCTGACGACCTGACATATCTCCGCTTCCTGCGTGGCCACCAACTCAAGGTGAAAAAGTCGCTCAAGCTGCTCAAGCATTGTGCAAAGTGGCGTGTCGAGTTTGGCACGGATGAGATTCTCGAGACGTGGCCTCAGAACAAATCCTTTGGTGCCCAGCTCGTGCGCAAGCACTGGCCCATGGCCGTCACGGGTAAAGACTTTGCTCACCGCCCAATTCACTATTTTCACATTTCTTTGGTAGATTTTCCCGCCCTCATCAAGAACGCAGGTATGGCCAATCTTGTGCGACACAATGTCTTTCTCATGGAGACGGCACTGCGCGCTAATCCCCGTGGCGAAGCAATTATGATCGTGGACCTGGGCTCGGATCAAGGTCGCACGGCATTTTCCATTTCAAGTGCAACTCGGTGGCTGCAAAGCGTTGTGCTCTTTGTCAAGGCCATGGCTAAGATTGCGGATCCTTTCTATCCCGAGTCCTATCACCAAATCTACTTTACCCGAGTCCATGCCATCTTTGAAAGAATGTACAAGTCCATGAGTGGTAATCTGAACGAGGCCACTTTGAGCAAAGTCCAGGTTCTGCAAAAGACTGACATTCTCGCGACACTCATGGAGGACATGCCAAAGGAGAGTATTCCACCCGCTCTCGGCGGCGACTCGCAGGCGTCAATCGCCAGGGGAGGCTACATCACTGACGAGGACATTGCCGAGGCACGCGCGCTGGCAGATGAGAGCGGGCAGGTTGACCAAGAGGAGGACGTTTCTGTCCACGTTGAGCTCGACGCAGAACTCGACGCAGAGGAGGACTGTTTTGACGGTGACTCCGATGCATCAAAACGGATGTCCTTGCGGAAATCACTTTCACGCCGTCTCAGCCGCCTTTCGTCCCGTAGTTCGGGCAAGACAAAGTAAGAACCGAGAGGACTCGGCGTTCGTTGTGTATTTTCCCCGAAAAATGTTATTGCCGCAAGGCCAAAGTTTGTCAGCACATTTGTTTACAGGTCCGTCCAAAGGATCTACAGCTTGGTCATGCATGAAGTTCTACGAGAACGTTTTCTTCAAGGCGAATCTTGACCGTATCAAGGTCCGGTACCTGGCCGCCAAATCGATCCATGAGACGATGACCAAGGCTCCGTGTTTGTCTATTCTCTTTTTCTGCGTCAAGGCTCTTGTAGTCATGTCTCGATTTGCGCATGGCATCGCGTGCAAACCGCGCGTGCTCGTCCCTGACCCATGCAAGATGGTCTTCGTCGGCTGCAGCGGCATGAGCCGCTTGTAAAAAACACGCACTTCCGTTCTCGTACAAAGCGCAGACGTGCTGATGTTTATCAGACAGTGCAACTAACCCTTGACGACGAACTTGCAGAAAGGTGCGCACCGACGCACGGTGATGCGACTGATCCTTGACAAGCAACGCGTGGGCCCAGCCGCTGGCAAGTGCTGCGTCGCGCATTCCCTTGGCGGCATCCTCATTTGCAGGGTAAAATTGCGCTACAGCCTGGGCTTCTGTGCCCTTGGAGCAAGATGCGAGCGCGCGAAAGAATCGACGTCGGGTCTCGATCTCGCGAAGAAAGTGAATTGCCGAAACGCTGAGAGACCAATCAAAACTGGCGTCGCGAAAAGGCAGCCCCTGCGACATGTCGGCCTGAATCGTGTCTGCATAGTCGTCTGGAACCAGAGCAAGCATGGCCGGCGCACTGTCAAAGCCAATAACAAATGCTTGTGGTCTGGCCTTGCGCACAGCCGCAACGCAAATGCCCGACCCACAGGCAATATCGAGCACGACCTCTGCTCGTGGGTTTTCCGTCTTTTCGATGAGGTCCAAACATCGAGAGGTGAGTCGTTGCTGTGGTACGGCATTGTGCTCTGTATACTTCGCAGCACGAGCTGCATCGTAATGCTTGCTGGCGGAGAATTCGCGTTGTGCTTCGGCGTACCACCCTTGCAGCGCTGCGAGGACCTCGTCGAAGGAAGCGTATGGGCAGGCGTCTGAGGCGCGCAGCGCTTGCTCTGCGGCACGAGCGCGCTCAAGCGAAATTCGTGGCCGCTTGATGGGGAATGCCGTGCCTCGTGGATCCTCAAGCGCCTCGAGCACGCTGATCTTAGCTGTCATCTCGCGCTCACTCTCGTCGTGGCTTGTGCTGTCGCGGCGCTTACGCTTGGCAGTGGCCCGGTTGCCGCGCTTGCGATCGTTCACTGCGCGGAGCATCCACTGCACGATGGCGAGTGCATCGCCTAGATACGCGCCCTCTACCTCACCGAGGGCGCGCTGCGCGCCAAAGGCACGTACGCGGAGCTCTTTCCTGGCCATGCTTCTTGACCTTCGAAGCAGCTCTGCGCTCCGCTTTGGTCGACTTGGTGCGATGATGACTTGCTTGCAGGTGTCAAGCGGCAGTCACGGTGGTATAGGGGTCATTCGTCACCATCCATGACGCATAGTAACAGATAAGCTATAGGCCTAGGCCTATCTATACCTTTGCTAAATTGTTTAGCGCGTCGTCTTGTCGAATACGGATGACCAGCTTGCTGTGAAGAGGGAGGAAAACAAGCTCGGCGAAGTCCGACTGCCCTCTATTGTTGTCGATCCGCGCACAAGCTGTCACGGTAGTTGTGAAAGATGCAGGGAATTCTGAGAATAGAGCTCTTTAGGACGGACGATTCGGTGCGGGCACTTCGAAGAGCAAGAAAGCCTCTCAAATGGAACACATACCGAATTTCTAAATTTGGTAAGACGCGAACAAAACAATTCTTCTTGCTTTTAAGCTATTAAATTTGACAATCACTCGCTCCATCGGCTTCTTTCTCCTTGGCGGCGGAAACGTGGTTTGGCTCGCTGTGTTCTGGAGACATTTTCAGCTGAGATCCTGGACTTTTGGTTTCGATAGCTTTGTCATCTTACTTCTCGAAGATTACTTGCTCGCCCTCTGCTTGAAATTGCATCTCCTTGTGATCTTCGTCTCCAAGAGAAAAAGAATGTTCACGGCCTCCGCGTCGGCTTCCGCTTCGGCTTGCGCTCTTGATAATACTTGTCTCTGTTTTTTTAACAAGAATAATACCACCTTGAAAAAGACTTTCGGGCTTCTCCACCAACTTGAAGATCATATTACGCCCTACTCAAGTCAAGTCAGAAATTACCTATAAACCAAAAATTTCATGTTCACCTTGCGACCAGCTATTTTCGCGACAACCTTCGATGCTCACGCCGCCTCTGCGCGCTCGCGCCTCGCTATCTGCCCCGCCTTGCTCCGAGTCCGCTCAAATGCTCAGCGTTCCCTCTTTTCTCTTCTCTTCTTTTCTTTTCTTTTCGGTCGGGTCCGCCTGTCTCCGGGCCCGGCCCGTCTGCTCTGCTCTGTTCCGCTCCCCTCTCATTCAGAAATGAACAGTTCTCTCCCATCCGTTCTGTTCCTTTCTGTTCTCCCCGCGGCGGGGCGAGCGCTGCGCGGATGGATGGCTGGCTGGCTGGGCCCTGGCTTTGGCGCAGTGCGGGCGGCGCATTCTGCACAGTGCGCGGCGCGCATTCTGCACTTGCGCCGCAGAGGTCCACTTGCCGCGGCGCTCGCTGCAGCTGCGTGATCTTTCCTTTCCCTCCTTCCCCGCTGGTCTCCTCTCCCTCTCCCTGCCGCGAAGGAGCCGAGCAAGCAGGCAGGCAGAGAGAGAGGCGAGCAAGCAGGCGGAGAGACGCCAGCCAGACACAGCAGGCCGGGCAGAGACAGACGCCATTCCATTCCACTCCATTCCATTCCCGCGCCAGGCCGCAGCGCGCAGCGACGCGAGAGGCGACGAGGCGAGGCGAGGCAGCCCGCGCGGAGAGCCCGACCGGCGCCCGCGAGGCAGGCAGACCCGGCGCGCGCAGCGTGCGAGCGAGCGAGCGAGCGATTGAGGCGGGGCATCCCGACCAGAAGCTTCGCGAGCGAGTCGTGGAGCGCGAGCGAGGTGCCGCGCAGCTTCACAGGCAGCGGAAGGCGGCCGGAGGAGGAGAAGAAGAAGATGATGCGCGAGGATAACAACGGCGCCATGCGCTGGAACCTGCTCAAGGGCCTCATGCCGACCGCGGAGTGCGCGTCGGCGGCGGGCATGACCCCCGTGGGCGAGCTGCAAGCCGGCTCCAGCGACAAGGCCGCCGCGGAGGCCGCGCAGGCCGCCGCGCAGGCCCGCCAGGCCCGCGACAAGGGCGAGGCGATCGGCACTGCCAGCAACGTGTCCGCCTCGGACCAGCTCGCCGCCGAACAGGCCCGCCAGGCCGGCCTCGGCGCCGTGCCCGCTGCTGCCGCCAGCAAGCGCGAGAACCCGGGCGCCTTTGACAAGGCCGATGCCGAGATCAAGCGCGTGCTCAACCCGGACCTCTGGGACGGCTGCCGTGTGATCGTGAACAAGCCGCTGAGCCAGCGCTTCCAGTCGTCGCACGAGTTCTGGCTCGGCAGCAACATGCTCAAGACCGGCAACTCGTACCACTTTGGCGTGCACTGCTCGCCGTCTGACGCCACCATGCTCATGGCGCGCGTCGACCCGGCGGGCCAGGTCGACGCCCAGTGGCACCAGAACATCAACCCCATGGTCACCACGCGTCTTATTGCGTCCCTGGGCTCGGACCCCTCGCGCGGCGTTGTACAGGCAGAATGCGAGGTCAAGGGCGCCGACTTCACCGGAACCATCAAGACCTCGCAGGGCCCGTACCTGGGCTTTTCCTACTTTCAGGCGGTCACCAAGAACCTTGCCATGGGCGGAGAGGGCTTTTACCACCACTCCCAGGGCATGTCGCACGTGCTCGCCCGCGCCAAGTACCAGGACGAGAACCAGGCCGCCACCGCTACGCTCACTACCCTCAACACTGTCTCGGCCAACTACTTGCGAAAGGTCAACCAGCGTGTCAACCTGGCAGCTGAGATCGAGGTCAACCTCGCCAACCGCGACTCCATCGCCAACGTCGGCTGGGAGTTTGCCCTCCGTCAGTCTCGCGTCAGTGGAACCTTTGCCCTTGACGGCTCCATCGTCGCCGCCCAGGTCTTGCAAATGATCGACCCCACCGTCTCCCTCTTCTTCAACGCCATCCTCGATCACAACAAGGACACCCACCGCTTCGGCTACGGCATCCAGATCGGATAAATTATAGGTATAAACATTCGAGAAGATCACCTTAGGCTACCATGAGCTCCCCCCTTTTCCTCCTCCTTTTTCCTTTGCGACCTTTGCAAGAGTCTAGTACTATACTCATGTGTATTTCGATTTTTGAGCTCGAAAAATTGCCCGCCTATGAACGCCAATGTCGATTGGGTGTGACCATCCCATCAACGCAGCGAGCGATGTGATCCAGAGCAAGGATTGCATCAGATGAGTTGGCTCGAACGCGATTTCGCCCGTCCGTATTGAACAGAAAAGAGAAAAAGCATCGGTACTTTGCTTTGTCCTCGTCTTGCGTTCACAGATCGCCAAGTACTTGAACTGGACGTCACCCTTGCCAGATGGCAACAAGCCAAGCCGAATATATTCTACATTCTCCTTCTCTCGCGAATCCCGCAACGAAAAGACAAATCGAGTAATCGAAACTAGAAGCTGCTCGCCAGTACATCTGTTTGTCGACATTGGCGATGCGATTTCTCGAACCCTTTATTTCCGACTCGACATCACCCCAAAACATCCCTCCTCCTCCCCCCGAAAGTGTCCTCATCGTCAGGGTCAGATTCCGCAAATTGCGTTGCGCAGACGAGACTCTTGGTCTACCTTAAAGCCATAGCTTCGCTCGTACCGCAAGCGTAATCTACTTAAGGTAAGTTTGGTGGCTGCTCTTGCTGACGCCATGAGCGTACGTCAGCAGACAGGCGCACTCGAGCTCCACAAATCGACGGGATGCAATCGACAACTGCCAAGTCGGCAATCGTCGAGGCTGCTGGAAGGGCCGGGGGACGTACGCAGGGCGAAGAGCGATGGCCTGGTAAAGAACCGCCCTGCCTCGGAAGGAAGACGAGGGGGGGGCAAACTCCAAACGCAACGCAAGCCGGGTCCGGGCCTACTATCATCTCTGTGTGTTCGTGTCTGTCACCCAGCTTAGGTTACGAGTGCTGGCTGTAGCGGGAGTTGAAGGCTCCGAGACTCGAGCACAATGGACGTGGCCATGGAGCACTGGAAGCAGTTCGTGGAGACGGTGGATAAGGGGATTGTAGACTTTATGGAAGGGGAAAAGGCCAATAAGATGAATGACGGCAAGCCGCTCATCTCCACCAAAGAGATGATGGCCCTCATTGTGGGCTACCTCGCCTTTGTTGTTTTTGGCTCGGGATTCATGAAGGTCTTCGTGGAAAAGCCTTTTGAGCTCAAGTACCTCAAGCTGGCCCACAACATTTTCCTTACGGGGCTTTCCATGTACATGGCCACCGAGTGCGCGCGCCAGGCGTACCTTGGCGGCTACAAGCTTTTTGGTAACCCCATGGAAAAGGGCCACGAGGCGCACGCACCGGGTATGGCCAACATCATCTACATTTTCTACGTGAGCAAGTTTCTCGAGTTCCTCGACACTGTGTTCATGATCCTCGGCAAGAAGTGGAAGCAGCTCAGCTTTTTGCACGTGTACCATCACGCGAGCATTAGCTTCATTTGGGGCATCATCGCTCGTTTCGCTCCTGGCGGAGACGCATACTTTTCCACAATTTTGAACAGCTGCGTCCATGTCATGCTCTACGGCTACTACGCGTCAACCACGCTCGGCTACGGCTTCATGCGCCCTCTTCGTCCGTACATTACCACGATTCAGCTCACGCAGTTTATGGCCATGGTCGTCCAGTCCGTCTATGACTTTTACAACCCTTGCGACTACCCGCAGCCTCTTGTCAAGCTTCTCTTTTGGTACATGCTCACCATGCTCGGCCTCTTTGGCAACTTTTTCGTGCAGCAGTACCTCAAGCCCAAGCCGGCCACCAAGAAGCAAAAGACCATCTAAATTGATCATAAGTTGTTGCAGACTTGCACGTGTTGCAATCTCCATTTCATGCTTGTAATCGCTCTCTTTCTCGTTCCTGATAAGACTTACTCGACCAGCTTGCTTGACAAGTATCATTTTCCGTTGAATCCCAACTTTGATTTTGTGGGCATCGCGTCCACTTCAACGCTTTTTGGTCGTCGGCGTGATAGCTCGCTTGGTCCTGCCTGACCTAGACCATGGCTGCCAGGAAAACCTTTGGAAGGAAGCCACACGCGCAAAGATTGCTTGTTTGTCGTCATCGCAATCCCTGAAAGTAGAGACCGATTATACGGCAGCCGTAATGCCAGCAAGAAGTACACACCTTCGTTTCGCTACAACTCTGTTTTGTTTTCTCAAGAGCGCAGCACAAGTGCAAACCTTCGTCCGCGGCAACGCGCGGGCCAGGCCTCATGGCGGGCACCGCTGCCGGCCCCTCGGCCCTGCTACAAAGGCTTCAGACATTAACGCAGCTTGCCGAGGCGCAACAGGCCGAGTTAGAACTACAAACGAAAGTCTTGCCTGATGGCGCCAAGTACGTTGGTGACTTTCGCGAGGGCCCAGGACGCGTGCCGCACGGGCAAGGTGAGCTGTGGAGACCTGGCGGCGTGCTTCAATATGATGGAGAATGGCACGATGGCCTCATGCATGGCAAAGGCACCTATTACTTTGAGGACGGATCACAATGGCATGGCCAATTTTGCCGCAACGAGTTGCATGGCTTTGGCGAGTGGCGCCCGCCCTCGCAGGACAACAACGAGCTCTTTGGTAGCACAGCAATCATGTCACCTATTGAAGAACCTGAGTCGCAGCAGACGCGAATGGACGCGCGCCGCAAGCTCCGCGAGATCGCCAAACGCAGACGGGCGGCTGCAAACGGAGACAAGGTAAAAAACACGCTTGCAACTACATCACAGACAGATCAACCCCTTGTTCTCAAATCGCGAGAATCTACAAAATCAAAAAACGAGCCGCCTCCGAGCCGCTATTCTGGGCCGACCGAGCCTTGTGAAGTTTTCTTTCGGCATGGACAACTTATTTGTTCGCTGCAGAATCTGGAGAATGCTCGAATCGAAGTGCAAATTGCCAAGCAGATACACCACGGGACCATTGTGGACGTGCGTAGGCGAAGAGGGCCAAAATCGCGTCCGCAGCATCGCGTGCGCCTGGATCATCAGCCGGAAAAGTGCATGTGGATTGATCTCGCATTGTATCACTTTCGTGTCCTTCGGGCTCAGGGAAAACACTTTCATCTTTTCGATGCCCAAGAGTAGAAAATAAGAAAGATTGAACCATCCACTGCCACTTTTTGCGATTCTCTTTTTCAGCAAAACAGTTGATCCATTTGCGCGTGCCAGAGCTTTCAAATGTAATCTATTTTACTTTATTTTTTAGCAAAGGGGTCAAAGAAGTATGTATAACCTTGCAAGGCTGCTGCTGCTGCTGCTGCTGCTGCTGCTTCTTCTTCCTCCTTAACGTTATCATGGTCGTAGTGTCGCAAATGTCAAAAGTACAAGTGCCGTTAAAAAGAATTGCATCACTGTGCGGCCTTTGTCTCAGTGTCGTCGTCGACTTTAAACTCGCCTCGGCGACTTGTCATGTGCATGGCAGTGGCCGTTGCTAAACCGGGCGCCGAGCGAGATTCCAAGCTGCTCATGACCGATTCGAGGCCCTTGTGGTTAAGCGAGTTCAGGAACTCACGAAAAAGACCCTTTTCCATGTCACGAAAAACATGACGTTGCGCCTCGACAAAAATATTGTCCGAAATTTGATTGTCCTCTGTCTCGTAAAAGATGCGATTGCGCAGACCGTCGAGCATGTCGCTCGGCACGCACACCTCTGTAGGAGCATCTTCATCGAGGTACTCTGTGAAGATGTGCTTGGCATGCAAGCGCATATCCGCCGCCGATGACCCAGTGATACCCAGCAGCCGATTGGGTTTCCAATTCATGTTCTGGAAAGACTCGACAGCATTCCAAAAGAGAATACCCTCGTTGACAAGTCGCACCGTTGCGAACGCGTAGAATAGCATCGTGGCGCGTTCATTTTGAAGAATGCGCTCCAGAGAAATTGCGGTGTTCATTTCACCTTTGGAAGAGGCATCGCCGACTGCATGGCCAATGTGCGTCCCTGTGACGCGGGACGTCTCAATCTTGGTCTTAATCTTGCCAAAGTTTGCGACGGTATCGGTGCCCTTCTTCGTGCCAGAGTCGTTCTTGCCACCAAAGTTCTCGTCATAGAGCTCTTGAATTTCCTCTCGGGTGAGCTGATCGCGCAGCTGCTTTCGCGCCGCAAAGCCGGCCTCCAGCTTGCTCACGCGCCTGTCCATGATTCTCTGGTTCTGCCTCGTACTCGCGATCTCGCGGCGCGCTCGCGCTTGCAATCACTGCCACAGATTTCTGTATTCCCCTTGCCGACCGAGACTAGGCCGAACAAGACTACGTCAGGTCTCGCGCAGCGCGACAATGCAAAAGCTCGATCGATACAACAACAACAAACCGACAGTAAGAAAGACACACTGGCAGTCTGAGTTTATCAAACATTCAGTCCACTTTCTGTGAAAAGATGGATTCCAAAGCTACCACCTGCGAACCCGCATGGTACAGATAAGGAGCAGAGGCCATTTCCAGGAAGCAATGTCTGTTCACTTGATCCATTCATGCTCCCTTCGAGGCTTAGGCTTAGTGCTGTGATATTTGCTCAGGCTCAACACTGTGGCGCGTCAGGCTATTCAAAGTGCACTTTACTCACTGACACGGACGCGAATCAGGCTGGAGTCCAAGTAAGACTTCGGTGATTCACGGAACGGATATATTTCAACGGCTACATTTAGTGAGTCGAAATCCGTGCGCGAGCAACACGATTCCATTCCACAGCTCGGACTCATGAGTCGAGCCGAGAACGTAAGACCAGGTGGGAATCATGAACGCTGCCTATGAGAAGCTTCTGAATGAGCTCTTTGACGAGCTCGACGCCGACCGCAGCGAGTTCCTCGACGTGCGAGCATTTGCGCTCCTCGGCGAAGCCAGTACGTTCATAACAATTTAAAAAGCACGGCGTGAAAATTCAAAGGGTGCTGACACGCAGTAGTCAATGGCGCAAAGGTTCCCATGAATGAAGCCCAGGCACAGCTGGAAAGGGCTGACAAAGATGGGGACGGCATGGTTTCCCGTAGCGAGTGGATCGATTTTTCCGTCATTCTTGGACGCCTTGACGAGCATACCTTTACAAAGGTTATTGGAGGGTATCTGCAAACCGTTCGCAAGATCCAGGCAAAGCGACGCGCTCGCGCTGCAGCAGCCACCCTGGAAAGTAAATGACGCATGCAAATCGGGGCGTGGAGGAAGCCAAAAGTCGCATAGGGCCAAGAGGAAATTCTGCTCGCCTGCGGGAAGAACAAAAAGAATTGGAAAGTAATTTAGGCGTGGATGGCAGGCAGGTCGACAAGTAAGAACTTGCTGGATCGAACCTTCTTGCAAGATCGCGAGAGCGCAATTGCGAGATTTCGTTTGAAAAGGACAATACAAAGCACACAAGGATAAATGGTTATCTCTTCTTCGTCTCTTCCCTTCTCCATCATTTTTTCTTCTTATAAATTTTTAAAGCTTCGCCTCCTTCTTGCCGTCGACATAGCGGTATGCAGGGCTACGCATGGTCACGAGCTCCTCGGCAGAGCTAGGATGAAGGCCCACGGTAGAATCAAAGTCCTTCTTGGTGGCACCCATCTTCATTGCAATGGCAACGCTCTGGATCATCTCCGCTGCGTGCTCGCCGCAAATGTGCACGCCAACGACGCGATCGGACTCCGAGGCGACAATGATCTTCATGAGCATCTTGGTGTCAACGCCCGTGAGCGTGTGAAGCATGGGCTTAAAGGTGGACTTGAAGACGGTCACATCCTTGTACTCCTCGACAGCCTGCTCCTCGGTCTGACCGCAGGACCCAATCTCGTTCTTGCCGGCAAAGACAGCCGACGGGACGTACTCGTGGTCAGGCTTGCGGTCCATGCCGCCGTACACAGTATCCGCAAAGCAGTGGCCCTCCATGAGCGCCACGGGCGTGAGCTGGATGCGGTCAGTGACGTCACCAATGGCGAAAATGGTGTCCACGTTCGTCTTGGAGTACTCGTCGACAGGAATGGATCCATCCTTGCGCACCTCGACGCCCGCAAGGTCAAGACCGAGGTCCTCCGTCTTCGGGGTGCGGCCGGTAGCCATCAGGACGCAGTCGGCCTCGACCTCGTCGCCAGCCTCGGTCGTGATCTTGAGAGTTTCATCCGGGTTCTTCTCAATCTTGGCCGGGTTCGTGTTGAACTGAAGATCAATGTTGTCAAGCTTGGACATCTCGTCGGCAAGATGCTGGCGAACGTCGTCGTCGAATCCGCGCAAAAAGAGGTCGCGCCTGTACATGAGGGTGACCTTGGATCCAAAGCCTGCCATAATCATGGCAAACTCGACAGCAATGTAGCCGCCGCCGACAACCACAAGGCGATCCGGGCGCTCCTTGAGATAGAAGATCTCGTTCGAGGTGATGGTCAGGTCCGCGCCCTCGATGCTCGGCTTGAAAGGCCAGCCACCAACAGAGATGAGCACACGCTCCGTCGTGAGGACCTCTTCCTTGCCGTCCGGGCCCGTAAGGACAACCTCGTGAGCGGACTTGAGGCGGCCGATGCCCTCATAGGTCTCCACTCCGGCATTGCCCAGAATGCGGCCGTAGATGCCATTCAAGCGACTAATTTCCTTGTCCTTCTTCTCCATGAACGTGGACCAGTCGTGCGTCGGGTTCGAGATGCCGGACCAGCCGTATTGCTGGGCGGCGTGGAGATCGTGCGAAAAGAGCGAGCCGTAGACCATGAGCTTTTTCGGCACGCACTGCAAAGAGTCAAATGGAAAGAAGAATGTGACGAGCGATGATAATCCCAGCGGCGTCAGTGGTCATGTGCGCAACGAAAAAGTGAAACAAAACTGCTCGGTTTAACTTACGCCAACGTTTACGCAGGTACCACCAATGGCAGCGTAGTGAGGCGGGCCATGGTGCATGGACGCTTCGATGAGGGCGACCTTGGCGCCATGGGTGGCAGCTTTTGTATCATCCGTCACAAGTGTTTTCTCGTCAACGTTAGCTTTCTCCAATCCAATTTGATTTTGCTTCAGTTTGCTTCACGAGAGCGCGCGCGCAAGTTTGCTTCATGACGTACCGATGCGGGAGCCACGCACGCCGCCCGAGCCGCCGCCAATGACGATCAGATCGTACATGTACTTGCCCTTGTTGGAGCCGCGCAGCATGGCCGACATGATGCAAGGGGGGCTTTCTCGAAAGGATACTACGTCAACGCACGGCGACACAAACAGCACTGCGGCGAGTCGGCGGTGGACGAGCTTGGGTTTTGCACGGTCTGCTGCGTAAGGGCGAGACGCGGGCACAAGCGAGGGCGCGAGCGCGAGCGAGCGAGCGAGCGAGGTTCTTGGCGATGAAGCTTTGCGGCGCTGATGAGCCTGGTGGCGCCGCGACGCCTGGGTTTTAGCGTTGGGCTACCTGTATCGCTAGGACCAGAACTCTCGGTAAAATTGAGCGGACGCGAGGCAACTTTCGCCGCATGAAATATCGGCGAGATGACCATCTGGATGCCGGCCTTCGTTGCCGCACCGTGTTTCAACAGATTCCACCTCGGTGGGCAAGAATGGCCGCAGGCTTCGCTGGCAAGACTCATCGTCATCGTCGTCATCATTTGGGGCCAGCATCGGCAGCAGGAAAGCCTTTGCCCGAGGTCAAAATGGTCTTTGCCCGAGGTCGAAAAAGCCGGCCAAACGTAACATCGAGATGATCATGGTGATGATGATAACAGGGAGGCAGGCCGGCTGGCTTGCTGGTGAAGAGAGTAGTCATGGTGGATGACGAATGATAAATGATAATGATGATGATCAAAGTACCATTTGGAGCGAGAAGCAAGTCGCAAGAAGCAAACTAAATTCCAAACATCACATTTTGCATCGCTTCGAGACGTGCGTAGATTTGCTTGGAGTAGGTGCACATATAGTTCTCTGACCTTGAAAGTTGGAGCATATCTAGAGATTTTATAGGTCGAAAATGTACACCTTGACTCCAGTAAGCTTGACTGATGCATTACAGAGGTAGTCGATGTGGCCTGGGCCAGGAGCTGGTCGGTGGCGCAAAAAGACTTTCCTTCGCGGCGACGTCGTTCGCATTCTTTGGCGTGCGCGTGGTCCGGGTCGAAGATTACATCGTGGTTGCCGGCAACGAGAACTTTAGGGCGATGCGGCTGCGATGCCATCCAGTCGACGAATCGATGTGCCTCCTCGATGTCACTCGCACCTTACTCCGTTCTGTTGTTGCTGCTGCTGCTGCTGCTGCTACTGCTAATGATGATGATGATAATATAATTTCTTCTCTTCTTTCCATCCGTATGGCCCAACTGTTGCTTACCATGGCGCTCGTCTTCATAGCACGGCAACGGCAAAACAAAAGTCAAACGAAGAATCTTACAGGGGTGGGGGAGGGGTATACCCAAGTTTTGTTGGTTTGTTGTAATTTGACAGGCCTATCCTATTTGGTCTCGTAGTGCATCTTACGGATGAGCTCAGAGATCTCGGGTGCGACGGAAATAATCTCGAGCTTGTCGCCAAGCGCGGCCCGATCAGACTCGCGCACAGGCACCGTGTTGAGCACCACGATCTTTTCGATGCCAGCCTGGGCGAGACGGGCCGCGGCCTCGCCGTTAAAAAGTGCGTGGCTGCAGTACACAGAAACGCTCTTGGCGCCAGCTGAATGAAGCGCGTCAATGGCAGCGCAGGTGGTTGACCCGGACTCCATAATGTCCTCAACGATAATGACGGACTTGCCTTTGACATTGCCAACGAGGTCGACGCTACGCGGCGTCGGCGTACCATCTGGCGAAGGTGGTGGCGGAGTGCGAATAATGGTGGCAAGGTCGATGGGCGTGTCGAGCGCCTCCGAAAGCGCAACCTTGAAATTCTTCGCTTTTGTGAGGCAAGACGCGTGGGGCGAGACAACGGCGAGACCCTCGCTCTCCTCGGCCAAATTTTTGATGATATTGGCCAACTCTCGCGGTACGAAATCGGCGGCGCGAAGCGTCTCGATGGGCGTCCGCTCGAAAAAGCCTTCGGCCATGCCTTGGCCCGGGGGATGAATGTCAACGGCAATGACGCTCTGCGCACCGGCAACCTCCATCATGCGCGCCACATCGGCAGCAGCAAGGTTGGAGCGCGCATAGTTCCAGTCCGTGCGGCTCTTGGTCGGCGCCGAGTGTGCGAGCGAGCGCATGTATCCAAAGTAAGGAACCACAACGGTGACGCGCTTGGCGCTTGCATGCCGAGCGGCGCTCACCATGAGGATAAGCTCCATAAGATTCTCGTTCACGGGCGGCGACGTAGGCTGCACGATGTAGACGTCCTTGCCTCGGACCGATTCGTCGAGCTTGACACTCACCTCGCCGTCCGCGAAGCGCTTCACGTTGGACCGTCCCACAGAGACGCCGAGGTGCTGCGCAACCTCCTCGGCCAACGCAAGGTTGCTGTTTCCTGCAAACACCTTGAGCTCGCCGCAGCCGGGCGTAAAGTCATTGTTCAAAGAGCACAGGTGCGGTTTCTTGGCCGAGGACACGGGCTTGGTGCGCGACTGCGTCCGCATTGAGATCTGCGGCGTGCGCGGCTTCTCGTCCTCTGGGGTCGTCGTCTGCGCCTTGGCCTCGCAGCGCGCGCCAAGGTCCTGCTCGCCCGTCTCGCGGCTGGCGGGCCAGCTGTTTGCGAGCGCCACGGCGGTCGCCGCGCCGAGCGCCGACGCTGCGGCGGCAGCCCCGCGTCGCGAGAACACCGCCCTTCGCATTGCCTCTGCGCAAGGAGGTCCTCTTGCCCACGCGCGCGCGCGATATCCGCTCGCCGTTCGCCTGCTCAGGCTGCCGGCCGGTAGTGGTTTGCAAGCTTCCGCCTCTCCTCTTGCACTCACATCGAAGAAATAGAAATAGACTGACAGGACAGAGCTAGGCCTAGTAGACAGAAAGATAGACAACGTATAACGTGGTTGCTTTTATCATCCACAACTAGAAGGTGGGCAAGAATAAACCGCGTCATCATCACCTGCCTGGCTGCAAGAATTTTTCCGCACAAGATGCGGAGCGCAGAAGCTCGAGGTCGAACTTGGATTCTTAAGCGCAGTAGACTGTATGAAAGAGGCCAACAAACAAAGCTTTGCTTTTGAGCCTGAGGTGGATGACATTTCTGTCCAAGAAAAGTTCTCGCGGTCGCGTCGGTTCTTCTGGTGATAAATGCCAACAATTCGTGACGTCTACGTCTAACCACGAGCAAGTGTACGATATGATGGTGGAAAGGTCACCTTGTTGCACGCGCTGCCAATCAAATTGCAGCGCCAAACACACTATTCTCTACTACTAGGCCTAGGCCTAATCCACTGGAGTCGGACAGTCAGAAAGACAGACAGGCAGGCAGGCATTGCTACTTCGCTTTTCCCAATATCAGCCTATCGCCGCGCGTCGCTGCATCCTCTGTCTGTCTTGGCAGCTCCGTCCTCTGCCCCCTTGGACATACATGATGCCAACGTAAGAAGAAAGAAGAAAGAAGGGCGTGTGATGATGATGGACCGACCGTCAATGAGCACACACCCATTGAGCTGGTCCCGCCTTAACCTTATCCGGTACTAAATTTGAGCATAAAGGCCAAATCTAAGGGTGTGAGCCGAGGTCACCCGCCTTAAGCGCCGATGAGTGGCTGAAGGAGGTCGCTCGCCCACGGACGAGGAGGACCACGGGAGGGAACTGGGGCGCGGGCGCAGACCTTGAGCGAGACGCGGGGCGTGCGAGACAGCTCTCGCGAGGAGTAGCGCGCGGCGAAGGAAGAGCAGCATGCAGCGCGGCGGTTTTCGCGGCGGTCGCGGCGGCGGCCGTGGCGGCGGTCGCGGCGGCGGTCGCGGCGGTGGTCGCGGCGGCTTTGGACGCAGGAACTTCGAGGAGGGCCCTCCCGACCGCGTGATGGAGGCCGGCAAGTTCATCCACCCGGCGGAGAACGAGCTCCTCTTTGACTGCATCATGCCGGACCTGCTCCCGCATTTCAACGCGGCAGCATACCTGGAGAACAAGAGCAAGATTGGCAAAATCGATGAGGTCTTCGGCCCCATCAACAAGATCATGTTCACGGTCAAGCTGGACGAGGGCTTTCAGGCGTCCTCTTTCAAGGCCGAGGACAAGGTGTATATTAGCCCAGAAAAGGTTCTGCCCGTCTCGCGCTTCACCGACCCCAAGTCTGGCGGCGGTAGTCGCGGCGGCGGTCGCGGTGGCCGTGGCGGTGGCCGTGGGGGTGGCCGCGGTGGCGCTCGTGGCGGTCGGGGAGGCTTTCGCGGCGGCCGTGGCGGTGGACCCGGCTTTCGCGGTGGTCGTGGCGGCGGCAGTGGCGGCCGTGGTGGTGGCTTTGGTGGCCGTGGCCGTGGTGCCCCGCGTGGTGGTCGTGGCCGATGGTAATTCAGCACGCCTGCCGCTCGCGGCTTTTACTCAGCTCGTTAGTTTGCTTATCAACCTCTTCGTGGCCAGCCAACCTCTTGTCGCTTGGCATGTGGACGTCGCTCGATCTTCAAAAGACATACACAAAGACTTCGGTTCAATGAGTCTCATCTTTTTCTTTTGTAGGACGTGCGGCATACTCTCTGACTGCCCCAAGTCTGGCAGATTGGCAGGCTAGCTGGCTTACTGGCTAACTGACTGGTAGGCCTTTGCACGCCTCTTTTCTCCTCTATCCTGCGCCGCACGTGCGCGACGTCTTCTTGCGTCGATGCTCACGCACGAGGGCTGCGTTATCGCACGCAAATAGACCCGCTGCGCGGCGAACACACAAGACTCGCATGTGCTGTTTCTTCACACAACACTCTGTAGTTGTGATGTTAATGCAGTATATTGCGAACCCCAGACGACCCTTGACGCTCCTCTTCCTCGCTTCTGATGTTTGACGTCAACGATGTGGTTGAAGAACGATTGCAGCGTTTTTCACCTTAGGAATGCACTTTACCTCCGTGGCATCGTGCTCTTTCGGCCTTTAGTTGCAGCTCTTTTTTTTTATCACCGGAATCGCAGACCTCACTATCGAACGATGTTTTTATCCCTCCTTTCTTCTTCTTCCCCTGGTCACCGCGCGTGTGGCAAATTCTGACGACTCTTTCGCGACTACGAAGAGCAAAGATTTCTCCACCTTGTTGCAATCGAGGCTGGACAAGATAATCCTTGTCTTCGTTGCTTGCTGACCGTCAAGCCTCGTGCAACAGCAGCAGCAGCAGCCGTCACGAGGAAATGCATCTCGTGATTTTTAAAGAACTTGGACGAGTCCAAGGCGGCAAGTGAAAGTAACAACTTGAATGCGAGATGCGCGGCCACATTTTTTTTTTTCCATTGTGGTTAGTCATGCCTTCTTTCTTTTCTTCTCCTTCTTCTTTTTTTTCCTCACTATCGCACGAGTCATCAAGCTAAACCGTCAGGGTCCAAGACCGCAAGCGTGCGTGCCATGGGAGGCGCGGAGCGCGCGCGTGGGAGCGGCGTTGGCGCGGCGTCAAGGTCACTGCAGTTTGCAGAAGAGCAACTTGCACCTCGGCAGCAGCAGCAGCAGCAGCAGCAACAGCAGCAGCAGCAAAAGGAAAAACCCATGCAGCGCGGCCGGATGCGACGAAGCGGCGGTGGTGAGCAAACGCGCACAGGAGCGGGCAAGACGCGTATCAAGAAGGTGCAGCGCAAAAAAACAAACACACAGACGGCCTCATCGAAATCACAAATTGTCTCTCGCTCAAGGGGAAACGCATCGAAACGTGCCACAGAAACTCAGGTGGTTAATCGCGAAGAGTCCGACATTGACGATGGGAAACGCTCTAGGAGTATGGTGGGAGACCAACGTAGGGCCAAGACGCTCGCATCGGCCTCCTCTTTATCCGTATCGTCTTCGTCGTCGTCTTCGTCATCATCATCAGCATCGTCGACATCGTCATCATCACCATCATTAGGTTCAGATCGACTGCCCATCCACGCAAATCAGACTGCAACGAGTGCGCGGCAAGAGACCTCGACGAGCACAGGTCTTCTCGCACGCGCGAGTCGGAGACAACATGCCCCAGGACACGCCGTAGAGAGACTGTCGAGCGAACTAGAAGAAGTACAACGATCTGTGGCTCGCCTGCGAGAACAGCGACTCATCGTCGAGCGCATCAAGCACGAGGCCGAAACCAAGGACCGCCGCATCAATGAACTCGAGCTGCTTGTGCAAAAGTTGAGATCGCAGCACTCACAAGCGTCACTCCAGGCACTTGAGCGCGAGCGCGCTCTTCGCTCCAAACTTTTGTCTGTCGAACAGCACGTTTCGCACAAACGAGATAGCGACGTCACCGTAGCACTTGAGTTAAAGAACTTGCTGCAAGAGGCGCAGCAGACTGAAAATGGACTCCGTTGCGAACTTGCGCGCACCCAGGCCGAGCTCCAGGAACGACTGACGCACGGCGAGTCCGAATCGAAAGAGCTTCGCGATTCCAACGCGCGCCTTCTCACAGATAAAGAAACCCTCGAAGACAGGATAGCCCAATTGCAGCGAGATCTAGAAGATAAGACGCGCGACCTGGAGCGTGCACGGTCTCGGCAGAGCACGGCAACTACCGCTGCCGAAAATCGGTGCGAAGAGGCAGAGCGACTCTTGGCAGCTCGCAAGGCTCAGCTTGCCGAGTGGAAAGATAAGGCTGATGCTCTTTCACTTGTAAGCAGCAAACAGCGCGAGCAGCTCGAGGCTCGAACGACGGCGCTAGAAGAGGCAGAACGCCGCGAGACACTCTTACAGGGCACGATCAACGAGCTAGAGGAGAATCTCGAAGTCCTGCGCGAACAAGTTGAGGTTTCCGAGAGTGGCGACCTTGAGCTGCGTCGCCAGCTCAAACATGCAAACCAGCGCCTCGAAGAAGCCGACAACGTCGTCGAGCAGCTTCGCAATGAACTCGTCCAGGCGAAAATGGACTCACTCATTACCGAAGACCAGTCGAAGCGACAAAAGTCCAACTTTTCAGAGTACGAGGCAAGCCTACAGCGCGCAAGCGCGCATCGCCAGCGTATGGAACTTCAGCTCAAGAACCTTGCTTCAAAGGTTCAGGAGCTTCAGTCGCAGCTCGTGCAAGAAATGCAAACGAACGCCTCGCTTACGCGTCAGCTCGAGGAGGAACGCAACTCGCGTTCGCGCGTATCCCGTGAGCGACTTCGAATCCTCGAGGAGTTTTATGACGAGGAAAACAAGCTTAAGGAAACCCTTGAGCATCCCTTTTTCGACAAGGCGCGCGCACGTGCGCTTCGCAATACCAGCAGCGTTCACGCAGGCAAGACCGAGCAATTTTCTTCTTATTCACATAGCGAACTCGGAAGCACCACAGAAGCTGCGTCTTTGCTTAGAGATCCGGCTGAACTAACCGTGGAGTCCTCTGGATCTCGACTTTTGCGATCGATGGCAGAAAAGGAGAGCCGAGACGACTATGATGTCGAAGTCACAGAAGATGCCAGACTCGTGCCGACAAACAATCATGAGGCCTACTTTTGACTTTTGAGAATCAAATCAGTGCAATTGTAACCATTGGACTGCAGCAGGAGGCGAACAATGGTTGGTTGATCTGCAGCGCAAACAACGGAAACAACGGAAAGTGTGGCACTCCTTTGCTTCATGACGAATCGCCGCCCGACGGTGGCGCTGCCTCGGGCTCTGCTGCGTCGTCAAATTGGCCTGGCTCAACAAGCAGAGAGTCCCAATGTGCAAGTTTTGCCTGTAAAGCCTCGGCCTCCCCGGCACTGAGGCCCGCGGTGTTCTCAAAGGTGATCCACTCTCCTCCCCCGCCCGCGCCCAGGGCTTTACTATTCAGGATTTGTATGCCATCCTCGACGAGATTTCCCGTGTCGTCGCTCTCTTCCCATTCCCTTGCTTCAGTGTCCTCCTCCTCCTCCTCCTCCTCCTCTACTTCCTCCAGGTCTTCATCGTCGGGGAAAAGTGCAGCGCCGCGCGAGAAGGCCTGAAATAGCTGCGAGACTGTGAATAAAATTAAAAGTCAGCATGATGTCAAAGTGTAACAAAATATGCGCTATTCATTTGCCCGAATATCAACAACTTACGCGAGTCTTCGTTTTCAGGGACGAATCTGACCTCAATCATGTCTTGATCCTCTTCTTCGCCGTCGTCAAAATCTGCACAAGAATCCTCCGATGGCGCGTCCATGAGCTGACAGTACATGCAAGGTTGCTGGACGACGCTGTCTTCTTTGCAGACAGCGTGCATGTTGAGCGTGCGGTAGTCTATCTGTACGCCTTGAGCATCGGCGTTAGCATCGGCATGATCAGTACTAGCAGCACCAGCAGGATCGCTGACCCAGGCTACTCTTGCACTGGTGACGAAGAGAGTGCCGCGTGGTCGCGAGCCTTGTGCAGCAGCGTTCTCGTCCTCGTCTTCGGTTCCGTCGTTCACGACGAGCAAAGTGCTTGGCTCTCGCACAAAGACCACTTCGTCGCCAAGGACCGCCAGGGTCTCAGCCGCAGATGCATCCGTGAGCGCTGCAGCCTTGAACAGGGCGTCGTCGGGCGACAGCGCTACGAGCAGTGCGTCGCGGGCCACCATGTCGCTGCGTTCGTCTCGTCTCTTGCAGGCGACGGGCAGGTCTCGGTACCCGCTGCACAAGTACAGACGAAGTTCGAGGCGACGAGAGTTTTGCGGTCGCTTGCTTGGTTGCGCTCTCCAGCAAAACTAGGCCTAGGCCTAGGCCTAGGCCAAACCTTCTTCAGACGAGCCTCGGCCTGAATAGATAAGAGATAAGCTCTGAAGGCCAACTTGAAGCCCGGCCAAGCCAAGCCAAGCCAAGCAAGCTTAGGAAACGACGAGGCGGGCGGTCAGAGACAGTGGCCTTTGCGCGTCTGAGCTCTGTTTCTGAAGAGAGGAGGCAGCATGCCCTCGTGCGCCAGGACAGCTCTTGGACTTGTTGCTCTCGTAGGCCTCCTTCTTGGTTCTCTGCTGCACGAGCCTCAACTCGACACAGACGCGTTGCGCGGGCTCCGTGTGGCCGTCACCGGTGCCACGTCAGGCATCGGTTTCGAGATCAGCAAACTCTATGCTCGCAACGGCGCAAACATTGTCCTGGTTGCCAGAAACGAGCGCAAGCTGCGTGAGGCTTCGGAAACTTTCTTCGCGCTAGGCGCCTCAAAAGTAGATTTTGTCGTGGCGGACCTCAGCACAGATGATGACAGCGTATACGCCAAGGTCATTGCCGATGTGGTCGAGAAACTTGGCGGTGGCATAGACACCTTGGTCCTCAATCACATTGGCACGAGTCACAATCTCGTGGTACAAGGCTGGCAAGCTGTTCGTGACATGACTGTGATGCGGAATCTTTTCGAGACCAACACGTTTTCTCATATGTCGCTCACTCATCATGCGCTCGACCCTCTCGCCGCTTCAGGTGGCAATATTGTCTTTGTCTCTTCGTTGACGGGCCGCATTGGTGTTCCCAAGGGAGCTGCCTACGCCGCAACCAAGCATGCCATGCAAGGTTTCCTCGAAAGTCTCCGACTTGACCTGCTTCTCCGAGGCATTCCCGTAGACATTACCACCTGCACGATTGGCAACATTGACACGGCGAGCAATCGAGATGCAGTCGCAGGAACCAAGCTGACTGATATTCCTCGAGAAAAACCCGAGGATGCCGCGCGTGCCATTGTGGTTGCTGGTCAGCGTCGCGTCCGCGAGACCGTTTTCCCTGTGGCTGCCGTCACATCGATGATTTGGTTGAATCGAATTGCTCCATCGATTGCCGAAAAGGTTCTCTTGCACGTATATCGGGAGTAGGCAACGAAGTTCTTGGCCAGGCCAAAGCTAGTGCTAGGCTTGGGCCTTGGCCTGGGCCTCTTCCAGGGAGTTGTCGAGAGGTCGTCACATTGGAACCGTGTAAGAGAAAGAAGAACCGATGACGCGCCAGCCAGCGCGCATTGGTATCGCTCCATTTTGCTTTGGGCCACAGCAGAAGGAATAAAGTACATTTTCCCATCTTCCTCCTGCCCTTCTCATCTCATGCACCCCCAAAAAAAGGAAAGTGTATGACAGTCAAATTTCAATGCTTTTTTTAATATATCTTTGTTGTGTTTCACAGATTACCCCTTTCATGATCCGATTGCGTTTGTAAACGCTCTTTACTGATGCTGCGCGGCCCGCGCAGCCTCCAAATGATCTCGTACGGCCTGCGAGAGCGAGGTCACTGTGTACAGCTCGTGGCGACGGCGCTTCTGCTCCTCCTGGACAGCTTCCATCGTCTCGACCATGAGACTCTTCTTCCATCCATTAAAGGCCTCGAGCGATGTGAGTCGTGCAGCCGCAAAAGGTCGAGGGTACGAAACACCAACCTCAAAGGTTGCGACAATACCTTCCGGCAAAGTAACAATCACCTCTGTGTCCGCAACGCTAACAGGCCAAAGCTTGCGGAGAGCAGCAATTTCGCGATCCAATGCACGACCGCAGCGCGCGCTTTCTCGCAGCTCCCGCACGAGAAAGCGAATGTCGTTTCGGCGCACCGCTTCAGCCAAAATCCGTCCCTGGAGATCTTTGCGGCGCGCATACAAAGCCTTTGGCAAATCGCTATTATCGCCCGAGAGCAGTGAGGTCTTGGCATCCTTTAAAAGCGACGTTTCTGGATCAAAGTCAAGTTGAAGACGCAAGTTTTCTCCACTTGCCTCCACAGCGAAAGAAGACTCCTGAAAATCGCAAACCCGCATTCCACTCATACTATCAAGGACGCTGCTGAGCTCCCGGACCCAGGCGAGCTTCTCCTCAATCTCTGATGTGTGATCGTCCACGCCTTGCTCCTCTGCTGCCTGAAGTGTTGTTTCCGTCTTTTGCGTTTTCTCTGCCAAGACAGTGGACTCGACCTCGAGCTCTTTCACGCGAGCCTCAGTTGTTGCGCACGCATCTTGCAAGGTCTTGCGACGCTCGTTAAGTCGCTGCATCTCAGCCACTTCGTCTTCAATGAGCTTGTCGCAAGCATCGGGACTCAGGTTTTCCAGATCTTCGTGCTGCGGCAATGCTTCTGTCGAGGCTACGGCGCGGCGCAAGTCGCCGAGGGAGCCCACGAGCGTGTGTCGCTTCTCCTCGTACTCGCCGATAAGCTGCGTCAAGGTCTGCGCTGCATTTTTTACTTCTGCACACAAGGTGTCAAACTTTTTGCGCGCCTCGCTAGCCTTTTGCGAGGCGGCCCGCTCGCCTTGCTGGAGCACTTCGAGCACGCCTTCTTGCACGTGGCCTTGGGCCTGAAATTCAAAGAGTTTTTCAACCAGGAGTTGCTGCGCCTCGAGCTCCACCATCACCTTGCGCATGTCCTCGCGTCTCGTGGCCACGCGTCTCTCCTCGCCTTCGTCGCCGCTCTCCCAGCTATCGCGCGCAAGTCTGAAGGAGCTCACCACGTCCGTGCATTGAACAGACCGCTTGCTGAAGGGGGCCTCGAGCGGCGCGAGGTCGCTCCCCAGCTGCCGCAGTGCCGCGCTGCTCGCCATCGTGACCTCGGCGCACTGCCAGCACCGGCTCGTCTCCTCTCTTGACCTCTCGTCTCCTCTTGCCTCGCACCGACTCGCGTTGCCTCGCCTCGCGCGCAAGCGAACGAGCGAGCGAGCGAGCGAGCAACAGCTCGTCCGGTTCTGCCTCGCTCCAAAGCTTTATTTGCAGAAGAGCAAAAGAAAGCGGCGGCGGTTATGCCTGCCATCATGATGTGACCAACAACCGCCGGTGGGGTCCCCGCGCACACATGGGGTCCCCACAAATGTACCGAAACGAAAGTGAAGGCTTGGTGAAAGCATGGAAAAAGAAAAATAGAAATATGGGGCTTCACACGCAAGAGAGCGCGTGAGCGTGACAAGTGACAAGTAACATCACAACCAGTACTTGGAGGAATGCTCAACGCAGTAAGTGCCTGCGACGATCCGTCTCGGCATCGCGAGCTCCAGCCTCGGTGTCTGCCTCGATAGAGCTGTTATCGTCGTCGTCGCTGTTGTCGTTGTTGTTGTTGTTGTGGGGCGAATCGCGCTGCAATGTAGAAGCCAGCAGAGTTTTCTTTGACGGCCAAATGTAAAGGACGAGCAAATTTGCGAGCAGGACCAGCAGCGACAGGAAGAGACAGCCTAGCACAGTCGCTGGAGCAACGCGGACGTGCTCTGGCTCGGCAGGTCGCTTGCCAAGGGTGAACCCCACGTAAATCGGTCCGAGTGCTCCGCCAAGTGATGCGAAAACGCTCACGCTAGAATTGAGGAGGCCTTGGAGGTGCGAATCCTCAATGAGTCGAGAGAAAAGTGTTCGGTTCGAGGGAATTGCCAGCGAAATCGGAAAGCCCCAGAGAATCGTACCAATCCAAAATTGCCAGGTCGCCATGTCGTAAAAGTAGAGTTGACGAACGGCGATGGAGCCGAAAACGGCAAGGATCCCCGAGAGCAAGAGAAAAAAGCGCTCCTCAACCTTGCCGCTAGTAGCAATCACAACTGAGGAGTTCACCAAAACAGTTGCGGTAATGACAAGAAAAATGTAAGAGTTCTGCAGCGCGGACCACTTGAATGCAATTGATGCGGTCGGTACCGCAAAACTTTCGAGGCATCCAATCTCAAAGTTGTAGAAGAAAATGTTGAAGAAGCACAGTAGGACGGGAACAGAGAGGTAACGATGGATGCGCCAGATCGACGTCACGTCTGCAAGCTCTGAATCTGAGCGTTCTGCAAGTGTACTGTATGCGGGCGGTTCGCGGAGAAAGGCACAGAGTAATCCAATGAGAACGACCAGGACACCCGTGGTGAAGAGACCGGGCGCATTGCGCTCATCTACACTCAATGGGCCTATTGAAAACACCATGAGACTCGTCAGCGCATTGAGCGCCGGTCCAAACAGGAAACCAACAATCTTTCCCATGGAAAGCAGAGTCATGTAACGCGTGCGAATCGAGGACGGTGCAGTCCGGGCAATGTAGGCAAAAATCAACGAGGTGTTACCGCAACCCACGCCCGCGAGCGCACGCGCCGCCAGCAGGTACGCAAAGGCGTGTGCGCGATCATTGGTTTGTTCGACAATGAACTCAGTGAGAAAGTAAAGCAGATTTCCAACAATTGCCACCAACGTAGACCACACCAAGGTTTCTAGGTACGGTCGTTTGTCCACGAGATAGCCCAGGACTGGCTTGGACAAGAGTGAAGCAAAGCTGAACACTGAAAGGATGACGCCGTACTGGTAGTTGATTGTGGCATCCGCGTGAGTCCCGCCATCGATGCGAATCAAGTAGTTAAAGAGGGAAGGCATGACCACGCCATACTCGATGGCGTCCACAAATCCAAGCAGAGCAAGGACCGTATACGATCGTTTGAATTCCTCCCAAAACTTGGCGTGTACGAGCCCCTCGGCGTCTTCGTCGCCGCTCTCGTCGTCATTGAGGGTCGTGTAGTACCCGTCGTGCGCTTGAAGTGCCGCCTCTGAGGCCGCTGCTGCCGCTTGGCTCGGGCTCGGCGGCCAGTCTACCCCCGAAGGCGAGACCCTCGTGCGCTGAAAGCTGTCCTCCTCGGTGTCGCCGCCCTCGCTTGCCGTCGCGAGCAGCGGCCTCGCGCGGCCCGCCTCGTTGTTCGCCATGGCCAGCCCGAAATGCGAAGCCCCGAGACCCGCGACCTCGCGCGCCGAGACCCTCGGAGCGCGTGCAGAGCGCGCGGAGGGCCTGCTCCTCCGTCTCCAGCCCGGGCCGCGGCGTGCCTCCAGGCGGGCCTGGCTTGGCTTCACACGGGTCTGGCGCGAGAAGGCGCGCTCGACGAGCTGCGCTGCGCGGCTGCGAACGGGCAAAGGAAGCGCCTTTGCATGTCCTTTTCACGCCTTCTTCGTGCGTGCATTCAAACATGCAAACGACGCATGCAAAGCAGCTTCGCAAAGAACGAGCTTCTGGCGAGGCCCGGGTCTCCAAGCTGGCGAGCGCCCGCCCGAGGCCCTCGCGCGCAGCCGCGCCATGGCCGCCGCCGAGGGACCGCCGCCGCCGCCGCCGCCGGCGGCGGCCCGGGAAGGCGTCGCGCCGCAGGCCGGGATGGGCGCGGAGTTGGGGGAAATGCCCACCATGTAAGTCGAGACCGCCACGCCACGCCACGTGCGCGCTTAGCGCGACGGCGCGCTCAGGAGCCACGTGCAAGGGCCACGGGGAAGAGGAGGCGAGGGGAGGCTAGTGTGTGTGTGTGAGAGAGAGAGAGAGGCGCAGAGCGGCATGTGACTGACGGAAAGACGGAATCTTTCGATTGGATTCTCGAATTTTACATCACGATAGGGCGACCAGAGATGATGTCGGGCCAGGGTGGTATCCAGAATGCGGAGTGCTCTCGTTCGCTTTGGACAGAGCCTCTGAGCAGGAACGGGCAGACCACGAGGCACGTAGCACGGCAATCTACGCCAACGCAGATGCCGAGCTGGCCGATGAATCGATCGGGCTGTGGACACAGCTTGTTCGCTTTCTGCTTGGATCAAATGATGCAGACCAGCCTCAAGAGCCACTCCGATGGCGCCTTGCAGCCGCCGCCAATGGCGTTTGCGCAGTGGCCAAACGCGGAAGCTCGGGCGTCAGCGTCTGCTTTGCGGCTGCCGGCGGGCACGCGCGTGTCGTCGACGTTCAAGTCGACGCGCTCTCATCTGTGGACGAATGTGTCTGGAATCGCGAAGGCGATCTTCTCGCCTGCTGCTGCCATCGGTCCGCAAGTCTTGTCGTGCTCCGCGTGGATGTCGCGACACAGTCCGTGCCCTCTGCCGGGCAACTTGTCGATCTTGGGCCAGATCGAGGACTTGTCGCAACGGCGCACTTTCGTTCAAGTGCCGAGCTCGTTGTCGTGTCAACGACGGCGTGTATTCTACGCGTTGCAGTGAGCGGCGAACCCGACGTGCGCCCACCTCCCCCGGCATACTTTGTAAGCAAGCCAGGGGAGGCTGCTTCGCTATCCAGGACGTTGCGTATCGCTGGAGGTGCAGTGCAGCGGGCCGCGCTTTGGCGCCATGCGCCCGCCGCAGAGTTTTTTTGGTCCAAAGGAGGCGATGTCTTGACGCTTGCCAGCGACGATCGTCTCTACATGATTGGTCTTCTCGATCATGAACCCTACTTTGAGCGCATTCGTGATTTGCCTGTGCGTGCACCTGGTGAGACGCCGCCTGCCATGGCCGTGGGTTTTTTGACACCTTTAGGGACCTCTCGGCTCGTTCGAAGGGATCGAGTTGTTCATATGGCGCTTTCACCAAATGGACGATACCTGGCGACCCTGACGCGGGATGGGAATTTGCTCGTCCGCTATTCTGGCTTGGAGTTCAACCCTCATGCACCTACCGATTTGGGCAATGCCGTCGTGGCGCGCTCAGCGCCCGAGCATGATGCTGTCCTCGACGCCGTGTGGTGGGACAACGATCACTTGCTTATTACCCGTAAAGATGCATCACAGGCAAGCCGTGCCAAGCTTGCGCTGGTGCCGCTGGAGGATCCGCTGTCGGGTGACTCCATGCTCGTATCGTCCGTTGACAGCGCACTCAGCCGGCCTCTTAGTTTGGCGTCAAGCAGCAGTAGCGATCGTGCCTCAGCATTGGCCTTTGCTCTATCTTGCGACAAGCAGTGGCTCTCCAAGGACGACCAGCGACCTCCGAATGTCACCATTGCCGTCGACGGGCACTTCTTGCTTCGACACTATCGCCTGTCAGCACTAGTCTCACGAAGCCCCCAGGAACTCTACGAACATCACCTTGCCCGCAAAGACTTTGCACAAGCCGAAGAGCTAGCAACGACATTTGCGCTCGATCTCGACCTACTTGCAAAAGCACGCTGGGAGCATGCGCCAGTTCGATCAGTTGAGGCGATTCACGAATTGCTGGGCGCAGTTCGTGACCTTGATTGGGTTTTGGACTGCTGCGTAAATCAGCTCCCGCACACGGAAGCGGCGACTCGCGCGCTTCTCGCGCACGGACTTGAGCGCTGCGCAAATACGAATCTTTCCGCCTCACAAAAGGACATGGAAAATGAGCTCGGCGCCTTGCAAAAACGACTCGACGTTTTCATGTCGATCCGAGGCGACGAGGGTTTTGATGCCGTAGAATTTTCCATCTTTCGTACTCGGGATCTCTCGCGCCAGGCACATGAAGCAGCGGAAGATGGCGAAGCCATGACAGTGAATCTCCTCGCCAAGGCGTACCCAGAAGTCCTTGGCCCAGTCTTGCTTTCGGTGCTGTCGTGTTTCCCGGAAACAACTAGTCCTATGCTTTACGCCGATCTACTGCCCGCATGTGTGGACACATTGGAAGGTCGCGAGATCGATGAGCCAGCTTACTATGTGCTTTTGTCGGGCGAGTTGGTGCCGCTCTATTCCGGAGAAGGGGCGCCGGATTTGTCCGCTGTCCTTGCTTGGTATCAACACCGTATCGTGGAGATTGATCAGGCAAGCGGCATGCTCGATCTTGCGCTGGAGCTTGGCCAGTGCGCACTTGTGCGTTTGGATTCGTGCGCTTCAGATCCAGCTGCGCAAGAGCTCTTCTCCCTTATTGACGCTGCAAGAGAGCTCAATCGGCTTGTGTACCAGGCAGGTCTGCGTGACTCGATTGCTCTTGAGGCGTGGGTTCGCATGGATGACTATGATAGACTTTGCGTTGCATTGGATGGCTCGAGGTCTGCAACGATTGTCAAAGTCATGTCTGTGCGCGTCCTTCCGTGGTACCGAGATCTTGAACCACCCTCTCTGATTGTCTGGCTTGGCCATATTCGTCGCTACCTCCGCGCCCGCGCACGAGGTCTTGACGAGCCGCGTGAAATGCCCGCTGCAGGCAGCTCGTCTCTTGAGGGTCTGGTCTATGACATGAACGAGGCGCGAGATGGAATCGAACTTTGTGCAGAGGTCATACACCAATCGCGTCCTCTTGCCGTGTCAGAAGGAGGCGTGGACCGACGGGAGCGTCTCATCCCTCTGCCCACGGCGCTCATTGAAACTGCTCTTGCGTGCTGCTATGCGTGCCCCGCGCCAGATGCGCAGTCAAGCTTTGACAAGATCTTCCAGTCATTGCCAGCGAGACAACGCGAGATGGAAACCCGAGTACCTGCTTTGGCCGCGCTTCAAGATCGGGTCGAAATGCTCGATACTTTCCTCGATGTGAACGCCCAACTCGCTCCTTTCCATGCAGCCGTTCCTCTGCAAGTCTTTGCGGACTCTTATCAAGCAAACGAGACTCAAGAGGCTGAACATCTGCTCGAATCTGGTTTGGTGCAGCGAGAAGAGGCCCTCTTGGAGCATCTCATGACAGGGTCTAGCACGCATTGGTTCGAAAGCGATGCTCGAAGTGAGTTTGTCGCCAGTCCTGATCCGACCGACTTGGCATCTGTCGCGACTGGCGAGGGTGCGAGTGCCCGGGCAGAACGACCTGTTGTCGATCCCGGATATCGCATTGCTTTGCGTGTTTTGCGGCGCGCTGCCGCGACTCCGGATGCTGGGCGGGAACACTGGGATCGAGCGCTCGCGGCAGTTTGGAGTCTGCGTCGCGCGCTCCCGTATCTCTCGCGAAGATTCCTCGCGCGGGGCTGTCTACTCACCTTGCTTCGCGCAGGCCAGTTTGATGTAGCGCATGAACTCATTGTGGACATGGATGAGGCTGCTGGGGAGAATGCCATCTTGCTCCGCGACGAGATGGAAGATCTCGTCATTGAGGTTTCGCAAGAGTTCTTCAACAGCTCTGCAGACTTTGGCAGCGACGAGATGAAAAGGGCGCAAAACGTGCTCAAGACGCTGCCATTTGCGGCATCTCAGCGCGTGCAAACAGAGGCGAATTTGGTGCAGATTTTAGATCTTTTGAGCAATCAATTAGGCACGCCAATGGTTCCGCTGCAAGTTCGCATGTTCATCAACTCTGATGCCCCAGAAGAGATTGTTGATAGAGTGCTGGGTGCGAATCCACTGCTGTACAAGAACGACTCCAAGCTTCTCCGCCTCGCGTACCTCATGGGCCTCGAAGGTCCTGACCAGTCTGCGGCAATTCGCTTGCGCGTGGTGCAAGCTGCGCTCGCGCATGACGACATTGAAACGGCGCGTCGACTGGTGGACGCCATGGTCGAAAAGGCAGAGGTTTTGCTCGATAGTGCCGCCGCGACTGCGACCTTTTCCACCGATACTTCACCAACGCTCTCGTCACAAGTCGCACGGACAGCCGAGGTGTCGGCACATGCATGTCTGGCGCTGGCCGAGAGTTTGATCGCAAGTACACCTCTCGAGGGACGCAAAGAAGCCTTGCGCGCGCTTGAGCTCGCATCAAACGGCGAAACATCGGTGCAGGCGCTACGCTTGGTTTCGCGGGCAGATGGCCATGACGAGGATACATTTGATCGAGAAAAGCTGCCGTGGATAAGCGTCTGGCAGGAAACGGGAATCCGCACCTTTCGTCAGATGCGTAGGTCTTGTCCCGTGGAATGGGCAGTGGCCGAGCTCGCTCACGACCCTCTGACGGCCAGTATGGCGCTTGGAGAGCTTTTACGGGAGGACGCAAGTCGTGCAGGCCAAGTTGAATCGTGTCTCGATGCGCTCCAAGAAGCGATGGGCGATACTTTGGAGGCGTCGTCGTCAAAGCAATCGCAAGTAGTGTATGGCGCGCTCCAAGGATTGGCTGTACGTTCTGCAAGCGCCGGCGAGGTCTCTGCAACGCTGTGTGCCGCGCCGTCGCGCCTCGTGCAGCTCGTGCAAGCAGGTGTTGCAGACTGCGACGTTGGCTTGCAGGGTCTTGCGATGCGATTGTGTGAGGATTGCAAGGCGCTTGCCAACAGTCACTCGTTGCTACGTCTCCTTCCGAACGTGAATGTTTCGCTGTTCCAAAAGGACCCAGCTTACCGAAAACGAGCCTTGATGGACGCTGCTCGCGCCTTTGGTCATGAGTCTGTCCCGTATGATGGCGAAGAATGGCAAGCGCTGAGCGTGCTGGCTGAGAGCAGCGGTGGTGCGACTACGTGGGATCTCGATGCCGCACGCGTCACCGGTGTCGTATTGAGTGGGTCGTCCATTAAGGACATCGAGACCCAGCTCCGCAAAGACACAGGTGTGACGCGCATGCTAGCCGAGCCCTTGGCGGCTCGAAAGGTCTTGCGTAGTCTGTGGCACGGGATTCCGGGCAAGCAGATGGATCAACTAGCCTTGGTCGAGAATCTCATGCTACGATCGTTCGATGAAGCGGATCATGAAGGTGACAATGACGAGATTGCCACTTGCAAGCAGCGACTCAAGGATCGAAGAAACTTTTACAAACGCCTGGAAAAGCTAAGCTCGACCCAACTTGACGTGAAGCGTCTGGTTGGCGCACCATTGGACGCAGCCGGTACAGTTGACCGTGATTCTGCGCTGGACGAGATTACCATGATCATGAACAAGAAGAACGTCAAGCGCGTCGCCAAGCTCATGAATACGAGCGTGGAATGCGAACCACCTCTTCGACCCAGCGAGATTGTTCTTCACTATTGTAGTCATCTCCTCGGCCTTTTGAAGAAAGAGGAAGGTGATGATGTTCGGGCCAGCGGCGGCATCCTCACCGAGGTTTCGGCGCCGGCGGCACGAGCTGGACGGCAAACGTACAAGTCGTCGTGCGCGGATCTGGTCAAGATCTTGGTTCCCGGTGATGCTGCGGTACTTGCGCGCTTGTGCGCATCACGTGGTGGCCGGCGTGATCTCCTGGACCTTGATTTACGCGAGAAGATTGTGGATGACTGCGCTGCGTCGATGGAAGAGAGCTTTGCACGCAAGGGGCCAAGCGATGACGCCGAAGAGATTCGGGCCGCTCTTGGGGAAGCTCGCTGTTTTCTGAGCATGCTGCGTTTTCTTACAGAGACACTCGACCTCGATCGTCAGCCGTCAGTGACATTTGTGAACGACTTGGAACAGAGCGACTTGCGCGATGCGTACATCTCGACAGCTTTTCAAAACGCTGCACTTTCTGTCGCTTGTACATCGGACATTCTTGTTCGCGCATGCGGACATCTGGGTAAGAGTCCGGTCTCTATGTTTGAGGAGATCACCTCTCGGGTGTTAGATGGGAGCAGCGAGCATGACGCAATGGATGACATCTCTGCTTTGGTGTCGTTTACAGCTTATCTGGTTGATTTTGAGGAAGAGGATTCCACGTTTGGCGAGCGCGCAACTGGCGACGCGATGCTGTCCTTGCTTCGCAACTTTGCAGCGACCGCCAAGTCGGAGGAAATACGTATTAACTTGCTCAAGTTCTTGAGCATTGTAGGTCTCGATCAGGCTGGAGATCAGGCGCTTTTGCAGGACCTCAAGGCTTTGCGCGCTGTACAAGAGATCTGGCCTGAACACGACATTAGCATCGAGCAGGTGAAGGGTACAGAGCAGCGCCTCGACCTGGCTTCTTCCCTGGGTACACCCGTGGGTCTTTCTGAGCGGCGCCACCTCGAGCGCCTGCTTCTCGAATGGGATGAGCTCACTGATTGTGAATTGGTCCTTGCGGACGAAATCCGCTCTTGCGATTTGCATGCAAGAAATCTGGCTCATGGGCTCGTATCCTCTTATCTGGATTCCACAGACTTTGGCAAGCTGGATTGCGCTAATGAGGTAAGCCGTTACGCGCCAGTCTGGGGTGGTCTGGCTCATGCAGCTGCAAGAGAAGGCGATGACCTAGCGCTCTTGCACTCGGTGCGATACAATTCCGGAAGCGCTGCGCTCATGACGGAAGCGACGGAAATGCATCTTTTTGAGAAGACTCGAGATGTGAAGTTTGGACTCTATTCTGCATACGCGAATGTGCGATCCGCAGCGAAAGCGATTCTCATGGAAGAAGAGCGAGATTTCATTATTGAGTCCACGACTGCACTCCTCATTTTAGCGTCTTGCGCTTTGCCATCATTGAGCGGCCCAATTTTGAACCCAGTGTTGCATCATGCCCTAGCAGCGGCTGCGTATACCCAAGGCAAGTCCGCTCCGCCATTTACATGGTCCCCAATTTACCTTGCACTGGCATTATGCTTTCGCGATGAGTACACACGCGCTGGCGAGTTGGCGTTGGTTTTTTGTGGCGTGCCTAAGGTGTTACGTACCGGGTCGGCTTGGCACATGGCGGTGCGGCAAGTCATTATGCAGGCGTCGCTCTCTGACACGCAGGAAGGTGGATGGGAACTTGCTGCCGAGTTCGCAAGTGCCGTTCAGACTCGGTTCAACGAAACTTGCTGCGTCGACCGAAGTCAGGAAAGCACATTCTCTGTGTCTGCATTTCGCGGGGCGAAGGTCACTGAAATCGGGCGTTCGAGTACAGAAGATCAAGCTGATGAGGATGACTGGAACAACTCTTGGGATGATGAGAACGATGGTGCTGTCGATACGAGTCCAGCTGCGAACGACTCTGATGGGAAAATGGAGAATGCGGCGCTTGAACCACCTTCTGTCGCGCTGGGGGGCTGGTCTGATGAGGACATGGATATCGACGTTGATGCCGAGGCTGAGGAAACTGCGCCGGATTCGCGTCCCCACGTGAGCGATGTAGCTCCTGATGTTGGCGTGGGCGTCGCATGGGAAGAAGATGACTTGCTGGAGGATGGTGATGGCGTTCACGAAGGTCTGCAAGATTCTCCGATCGACCTTGGTACAAAGCGTCAACCAAGCGAGAATGGGTGGGAAGACATGGGTGCGGATGATCTCTCCCTTGACGAAGAACTTGCTGGCGATGTTTCCCAAGATAAAGACCGAGAAGTTGTCGAAGGCGCTGATGTTAGCCAGACTAATGAACAAGAAGAGGACCAGTGGTCTTCGGGCTGGCAGGAGGAAGAGCTTGAAGATACTAATGCGATTGAGGCAAACGACGCTGCGCAAGCCACGAGAGGTGTCGAGCCTGTATCTCAAGTCGTAGCAACCAATGGCGCCCGAGAGGCAAGCGGCGACGACTATGCTGCGACGCGATCCTCTTCTTGCGGATTGGGTCCCGGAGAAGTTAAAGGTGAAGAAATGACTGCCGGTTGGCAAGAAGGTGTTCTAGACGGGCTCACAGACGCCTTGCAAGGGACACTCGATACCGCAGCTGCAAGACAGGATAGGGCGGTGGGCATTGAAAGCTTTCTCGAGGATTCCATGTCGGGCGCAGCAGCTTCTGGCTGGCAAGATGATGATGGCGAGCTTGACGAGGCGCAGATTGACGGAATGACGGCGGAAGACGTTTCCGACGTTCGTGATGACGAAAAGGCCAAAGAGGACGACACAGCTGCTGGTGTTTTTACAAGCAAAGACGATGTTTGGGACACAACTAAGCAAAGTGGATGGGACGACGCTGATGACAGTCTTGGTGAAGCGCATAGTGAGGGAAACACAACTCAGAATGATGACATCGATAATGATGAAATGCAAAACGATCGCGAAGCTGCTGGCGTTGTGGCAGATCAAAACAATAGCAGCAACGCAATCGACAAAGTCGAGCAGTCAAGCGGGAATGACGCCGACGATGGTCTCGATAATACGCATATCAACGGCACAACGGCAGAGGATGTTGTGGATGAAGAAAACGACGAAGAGGTCGACGAGGATGACGCAGCTGCTGATGCTTTGACAGAACAGGAAGATCGCAAGGACACATTCGAGCAGTCTGGCTGGAACGACGCCGACGATGGTCTCGATGAGGCGCTCGACGAGGCGCATATCGACGGAACAACGGCAGAGGACGTTGTGGACGAAGACAATGACGAAGAAGTCGACGAGAATGACGCAGCTGCTGATGCTTTGGCAGAACAGGGAGATCGCGAGGACACAGTCGAACAAACAGGCTGGAATGACGGCGACGATGAACTCGATGAGGCGCTCGACGAGGCGCATATCGACGGCATAACGGCAGAGGATGTCGTGGATGAAGAAAACGACGAAGAGGTCGACGAGGATGACGCAGCTGCTGATGCTTTGGCAGAACAGGAAGACCGCGAGGATACAGTCGAGCAGTCTGGCTGGAATGATGGCGACGATGGACTTGATGAGGCGCTCGACGAGGCGCATATCGACGGAACAACGGCAGAGGACGTTGTGGACGAAGAAAACGACGAAGAGGTCGACGAGAATGACGCAGCTGCTGACGTTTTGACAGAACAGGAAGATCGCGAGGACACAGTCAAACAAACAGGCTGGAATGACGGCGACGATGGTCTCGATGAGGCGCTCGACGAAGCGCGTATCGACGGCACAACGGCAGACGATGTTGTGAATGAAGACAATGATGAAAAGGTCGACGAGGATGACGCAGCTGCTGATGCTCTAGCAGAACAGGAAGATCGCGAGGATACAGTCGAGCAGTCTGGCTGGAACGACGCCGACGATGGTCTCGATGAGGCGCTCGACGAGGCGCGTATCGACGGCACAACGGCAGACGATGTCGTGGATGAAGAAAACGACGAAGAGGTCGACGAGGATGACGCAGCTGCTGATGCTTTGGCAGAACAGGAAGACCGCGAGGACACAGTCAAACAAACAGGCTGGAATGACGGCGACGATGGACTCGATGAGGCGCTCGACGAAGCGCATATCGACGGCACAACGGCAGAGGATGTTGTGAACGAAGAAAACGACGAAGAGATCGACGAGAATGACGCAGCTGCTGACGTTTTGACAGAACAGGAAGATCGCGAGGACACAGTCAAACAAACAGGCTGGAATGACGCCGACGATGGTCTTGATGAGGCGCTCGACGAAGCGCATATCGACGGCACAACGGCAGACGATGTTGTGGATGAAGAAAACGACGAAGAGATCGACGAGGATGACGCAGCTGCTGATGCTTTGGCAGAACAGGAAGATCGCGAGGACACAGTCAAACAAACAGGCTGGAATGACAGCGACGATGAACTCGATGAGGCGCTCGACGAGGCGCATATCGACGGAACAACGGCAGAGGACGTTGTGGACGAAGAAAACGACGAAGAGGTCGACGAGAATGACGCAGCTGCTGACGTTTTGACAGAACAGGAAGATCGCGAGGACACAGTCAAACAAACAGGCTGGAATGACGGCGACGATGGACTCGATGAGGCGCTCGACGAAGCGCATATCGACGGCACAACGGCAGAGGATGTTGTGAACGAAGAAAACGACGAAGAGATCGACGAGAATGACGCAGCTGCTGACGTTTTGACAGAACAGGAAGATCGCGAGGACACAGTCAAACAAACAGGCTGGAATGACGGCGACGATGGACTCGATGAGGCGCTCGACGAAGCGCATATCGACGGCACAACGGCAGAGGATGTTGTGAACGAAGAAAACGACGAAGAGATCGACGAGAATGACGCAGCTGCTGACGTTTTGACAGAACAGGAAGATCGCGAGGACACAGTCAAACAAACAGGCTGGAATGACGGCGACGATGGACTCGATGAGGCGCTCGACGAAGCGCATATCGACGGCACAACGGCAGAGGATGTTGTGAACGAAGAAAACGACGAAGAGATCGACGAGAATGACGCAGCTGCTGACGTTTTGACAGAACAGGAAGATCGCGAGGACACAGTCAAACAAACAGGCTGGAATGACGGCGACGATGGACTCGATGAGGCGCTCGACGAAGCGCATATCGACGGCACAACGGCAGAGGATGTTGTGAACGAAGAAAACGACGAAGAGATCGACGAGAATGACGCAGCTGCTGACGTTTTGACAGAACAGGAAGCCGCGAGGACACAGTCGAGCAGTCTGGCTGGAATGACGGCGACGATGGACTCGATGAGGCGCTCGACGAGGCGTATATCGACGGCACAACGGCAGATGATGTTGTGGATGAAGAAAACAACGAAGATGATAGAGTCCAAGACACAACAAACGGCTGGCAAGACGACGACGGGGACATTGGCGCTGCTGATCTCGAGGACGAAGGAGATGGCGAGAGTGCGGCCGAGCACACCGCCTGGCATGATGCCGACGGCGGACCCGACGATGCTCTAGAAAGCGAAGAACAAGATCAAGTAGCGCCTGTCGAGGCCTCTGAAGGCAACAACATTACGACGGACAATGGACCCGACCACGTTTTGTTCGAGTCTACATTCAACAACAACAAAGAAAGCCATCAGCGCCATGCACCGAGTAGTGCGGAGGAAGCAACGGAACAAAGCACGTCCGGCTGGCAAAATGAGGATCCCGACATGGGCGCGCCTGATTTAAGTGGGCTGGCAAGCTCGTCTGGTGAAGGTGCGACGCAAGACGACGATGGAGCTTGCAGTGGTCAAGTGCACGAAGAGGGCGCCGAGGCCAGAGAGGATGCCGCGCGAGGTAGAGATGAGGAGAACGGCAGCGGCCAAAGCTTTGGTCTCGCAAGCGTAGCAGAGGGAGGCCATGAAACGGCGGGCGCCACTGGAGAAGACAGCGGATGGATGCAAGAGGGCGAGATCGAGATGTCTGGGTGGGAAGACGAGCCGATCGAAGACGCAGCTGGCGCGAACACGACGGAGAGCGGGATACGTCAGGATGCCTCGAGCGAGACCAGTGCCGCAGCGCGAAGAAGCGCTGATGCTAGCGACGAAGGAGGCGAGCACGTGGAGGCCGCGAATCGTATGCCTCCGAGCGAAGAGGAAGGGTTCAGTGGCGTAACCGGCGAAGCAAGAAGCGGCGTCAGGATCTTGGCGCCGCTGGCATATGCCTTGGATGGGGCGGAGTCGCACTTGACGGATGCGAGTGGAAGCACGATTGGGAATCTGGCGCGAGCCTTGGAGCACATGGACCTTGGCGCGGACTACCAGTCTGAAAGCTCGCCGAGAGCCTTTATCGGGGGTGACATCGATGCAGCTGAAAGGGGCGCGAGTGGCCATGTCGAAGAGCTCGCTGGAGAGGAAACGGGGGGCGAGGCGCCGCCCGTCGTCGACGCAGAGTCGCAGAGCATGTCAGAGGTGGCGGAAGAGACCTCGGAACAACGCAGTCCGCTTCCGCATCCCGACACTGTGGAGGAGGGCGACGGGGAGGGCGCTCGCGAAGGCTCGGACTTGCGATCTGCAACGGATTCTACCGAAGACGAGACTTTAGCGTTGGACGCGTCCCAGAACGCTGGCGTCGATGCTCTGGCGGAACCGCATACAACGCCAGCGGCGGGCGAGCGCGCGGACTCCGGATCTGGCAACCCGCCACGCAGCGGCTGGGGAACCCCGCGCTCCGGTGCTCTTGGGTCGCCGACGCCAGCTCCTCGCGCTGGCGGATCGACGGGCGAATTGACTGCTACGGACGCTCCCTGTGGCCGTGGGACGGAGTCTGGCGCGGGCGAAACTTCTGCGGGTGGATCAAGCCCAAAACTCACCACGGTTCGCAGCAGTGGCAGCGACGTCTGGGGTCTTCAGGACGACCTGGATTTGGACATGGACCCGGACCTCGACGGGGGGACCCTGGGTTCCAACGAGGGTGGTAACCACAACAACGACGTCGGCATGGACATCGACGACAACGACGGCAACGCGGATGCGCCTTGGCCCGTGCCTCCCATGGCGGAGGAAAACACAAATGCACAGGCTCTTCTCTCGCGCGCGCGGCGGACGCGGTCCGGGCAGGCTCCCTTCGACACTGCTCCCGCGCGGGCGGCTGCGACGCTCGACGCAGGTCCCAGCGCAGCCGAAGAAGACCCGGGCGACGGCGCGGCCGCCCTTGCCCCGGGAGCGGAGCCCCCCGCGCAAAGTGCCGGGGACGCGGCTCCCGGCGGCCGCGACTCGGGTTGGGACATCGACGACGACCTCGATCTCTAGATAGGGTTCCTATTTACTTCCCAGACACGCGAGGACCTCATGACTCCGGGCTGATCTGGAGACGTGCAGTGGCATATGCTGCCGCCGTGCTCGAGCTTCGCTTCGGCACGAGCTCGATTCGTCGCCCTAGCCTGGTCGAAATTTGCTAAAACGAAGAAAAGCCTTCCTCGGCCTTCGATTTCCCTCTCCCCTTCCCGTCCTTCCCGTCCTTCCCGTCCTTCCCGTCCATCCCTTCCGCGTGCATGCGCTCGTGCACGCCGGGATGCCCTCGCGTTCCCTTTCCTCCCCGCGCTTCTCCTCGACCTTCTCCCCCCCTCCTCCTCTCCATCGCCTCGCCTCCCGCCCTCGCGGCGCGGCCCTTGAACGCTCGCTCGCCCGCGTGCCGCCCCTCCCTGCTCCCGCCGCCTCCTCCTCGCGCGGAAGCCGGGCACGCCGCGGGGGCCGGGCACGCCGCGGCGCCTCGCGCGACGGCCCAGGAGGAGGGGGAGGGAGGATGCGATCGCGGCCAGGTCGGGAGGGATGAGGGATGGATGGAGGGATGGAGGGATGGGACGAGCAGAGAGGAGAGGAGAGAGAGGCGAGGCGCGGGCAGCAGACCCGGAAGAGACGCAGCGCGCGGAGCGGCACGGCGCGCGGGGAGGCGAGCGAGGGAGGGCGCGCCCAGCGCCGCGCGGGAGGCGAGCGTTTCGGAGCAGGAGGAGCGAGGGGGAGAAGTCCGCGCCGGCTTGGAAGCGAGGAGGGGGCTCATTCGAAAGCCGAAAGCTCGGCGAGCCAGGGAGGCGAAAAGGCCCCGCGCGTGCCCGCCCGCCTTTGGACGATCTGCTTGCTTGCTCGCTTGCTTGCTCGCTTGCTTGCTTGCTTGCTTGCTTGCTTGCTTGCTTGGCCGTCTGGCGCTGCCGGCTGCCTGGCTGCGCGGGAGCGGCGGCGGGGCGAAGCGGCCGGCTGGGCCGGGTCGCCCGGCGACGCCGAACGAGTGAGCGCGCTTCGGCGGCTGGAGCGTCTGCGAGGAGAGCCTTCTTTTCTTTTCCTCTCTCCCAGGAACCTTGCTTGCCATACGTACGTGTATACATACATACAGTATACGCGCGCATACCACATAGGCAAGAAAGAAGCCAGAGAGAGAAAGCCGGGTCCCGAGGCCAGCAAGGCAAAGAAAGCGGAGAAGTGGCCCACGCGCGCCGAGGTGGAGCGCTTTGGGGCTCGTGTGCTGCGCTGCGTGCAGACCGACTTGCCGGCCACGGGGTGGCTGGTGGAGCAGAGCAGAGCAGAGTGGGCTGGAGCGAGTGCAACCAAGCGAGACTGTAACGCGCGAGTCTGCGCCCCCCCCCCTTGGCCTTCCTTCCATCTTTAGCTGGCGCCATCCGCCGAGAAGACGTACCCCGAGACCCACTTGCCGAGCCCAAAGCGCGAGCAAGCAAGCAAGAGCAGGGAGGGAGAGAGACGCGACAGCGACTAACAAGAGGCGATCGTTTCACTGGTCGAGGCAATCGATCGCCCACCTATAAGGCTGATGCGTCCGGGCACGGTCAGCAATACCGTGAAGCAAGGTCGCGAGGCCGCAGAGTTCGCGCGGAGCAGCAGAAGTGGCAGCAGGAGCGGCTATCAAAACATGCTTGTCAGCGCACAGCACGAGCGCCCCGGCGACCCAACTCCGGGCACGCGCAGCATGCCCTGGGATTCCGTGGCGCTCTCACCGCCCGATGCCAGCCTGATGGCCCGGAAACAGTCGCTACAGCAGCAGCAGCAGCTCCACCAGGCGCCCTCGCGCAAGGCGCTCCGCCCACCCGCCATTAGGACGCGCAAGCTTCACTTTTCGAACAGCTCCGAATGGCCTCCCTTTGCCAGCAAGACGCAGTGTCTCTACGTGAGCTTTGCATTCTTTTCGCTCCCTCTCCTGGTGGTCATCTGCTTCGCCATGATCTTTTACCTGGCAGACCCGGCCCGTCTTGACCCCGAGTACGTGGCCAACTGCACGGCCAACTACGCGGCGACCCGCGAGTACCTGTGCGGCAGCTTTGCCGTCCTTTCCTTTCTCGGCACGGTGGGTTTGCTCGTTCTTTGGGTGCCCACCACCACTGCTCTCATCATTACCGTTTTCCACAAGCGCTTCTTTTCCGAGTTGCCGGGTATGTTTGTGGCTGCCATCATGAGTATTTGCGCAGCCGCACTCTTTTCGCTCGGCGTCATTCTCGTCACTCAAAGCGACCATGTCTGGGCCTTTTACACCTACGCCTACTTTGCCATTGTTCTTGGTGGCGCTCTCGGACTCATCCTCATTGCCGTCGGAGCCTTTTACCTCGGTTCTGTTCTGGTCCTCACAACCTTTACGATTATGGGCTACCCGGAAGACGAGATCCGCCGCGAATTCATGTACGGCGGCACTTCGCAGTCTCTCACCGTGCTGGCAACGGGCGTCAGCCATGGATCTGACAGCATTGGCGATCTCGACGACGATGATGATGGCGATGATGCACTTTATGGCCGCCGTCGCGGCAGCAGTGCCGCCCCCGATCTCGAGAATCAGGCCGCGATCAAGGACAAATTGGCGCTCAAGGTGGCGGATGACGCCGACATGACGGATCTCCAGGCTGCGAAGCGCGCAATAAAGCGCGAAAAGCACAAACTCGACGTCGAGCGCCGTCGCCTCGAAAAGCTTGACGAAAATATCCGCAAGCGCGAGCAGGCTGTGCGTGACCGCGAGGAAGACCTCGAGGAGCTCGAGAGTCGACTTCAGAAGCGGGAGGCCGATCTTGAAGAGGCCGAGGAGGAGATCGCGCGCCAACTCGCGATGCACGACCAAGAGCAGGTCTAAATGCGTGCTGGCTGCTGTTGTCCCACATCTCCGGGTTTGCAACCATATCATCTTCACCACCACCACCACCACCACCACCACGCCTCGCCTTGGTGGTAGGGGGGAGGGGGGGGGAGAAAAAAAAGAAAAGAAGTGGTAGGGGGGAGGGGGGGGGGAGAAAAAAAAGAAAAGAAAAGAAAGAAAGAAAAAAAGAACAACAACCAAGAGAAACAAACCAAAATTAATGCCCGGAACAAGCACAACAGTCACAGTCTCTTTTTATCTAATCTACAATTTTTTCACATCATTTTTTTACTTACCGAACGTTTTGCAACGATTCTTCCGAGTCTTTCACGGTCAGCGCATTTTTCTCTTCTTTTTTCTTCTTTTTTTCGCAGCGCGAGATAAATAAACTCATGTAAGGTTGTTCTTTTCCTCCCTTTTCTTTTCATTTAGTGATCAACAAACCCACCGTCCCATGACTGCATCGAGCAGCATTTTCGCTTTTATAGATTACGATTTCTTCGGGCGTTCCACCACATGTGACTTTGAGTAATTTTCTTTTACTTGCCAAGTGCTAGGTGTCACAGTGCCAGTGGACCTAAAATCTCAACGGATCTCTGCTTCTTCTACACATGCTTCACGCATCTGACTGATGATTGAGTGATTCTGCGAGCGATTGCGCGCGGGCCCAAGCTCGCAACAAGTCTTGCGGGACAGTAGCAAGGATGGCATCCGCCATGCAAAGGTCGTGGACGTCGCGACACTACGCAGTTGGCTCGTTTGCGAAACGATCGCCGCAGCTGATCACGCCGCGCGATAGAACAGAATCGGATGTACCCCAAGAGAACGCCCCGATCGCGATATTGCAAACACTGCCATCGCCGCGATTGCAGCCCCGGCAGCATGCTGTGGTAGAGACCTCGAGACCTCCCCCAAAAGACCTGGCCAATCCTTTGTCTGAAAAATCTCCCAAGCGACGCGTGAAAAAGCGCGTGCCAGCTCCAGCGGTTCGTAAAAAGTCTTTCGTGCGACCGTCACTCTCGAGTCAGCTTGCGAAAATTGGTGCTGAAGCAAGCGAAATCACTCAGCAGCTGACCAAAACATTTGGTCCCGTAGCCGGATCCTCTGCCGGGCAATCAAGCGGCCCAGACGCTACTCTTCTCTTCCAAGCCCCTGCGCAGAGCTTCGTCGTAGGCAAGCTCGCTAGCAAGTTTCCATCAATCGTGCAATTCTATACAAATCGATGCGAATATCAGTTCCACCATCCCTATCAAGCTGCACAGATTCACATGATCATGTACTACCGCGACATGGATGACGCGACCTTGGACACATCACAATGGACGTTGCGCTTTCGCATTCCTCGACATCTTTTTCACTATGGCGATGACTACGATCATCGAAACGCCCGACATGCAGTCGAGGTGATATTGAGTTCCGAACACGATACCAGACGCGTTGCTGCAGAGCGAGCACGTTTTCCTGGTGGCCTTCGGATCTTGCGTAAACGGGCGGGCTCGTCATTCTAGGAAAGGTAGATAGATACGCGCAAGGTTGGACTTTGCACGTCAGGAATCAGCTGTCCCCAAAGCGGTCAGGACCAAACAAAAAATAAATTGTATAAAGAAACGGACGACTGGGCGCCGTAGGTGAATGAATATGTTTTCGCCACACGATCGAAAGATAGGCTCGCCACCCCAAGCAAACTTGAAGGCCTAGCCTAGTTGTCGTGATGGCGCGGCGTGGCAATCATGGGAAGACCCCCATTGACCGTCATGGTAATACCGGTAGCATAGGGTGGGTTCAGAGGCGGACGCTCCATTTTAAAAGAGAATCGACGTACGAGCTCCACAATCAGAACCTTGGCCTCGAAGACAGCAAGATCGGCACCAAGACACTTGCGCTTGCCTGGCTGAAAGACGGGGAACATCCACTCTGACACCTCGCGCTTCGAGCCATCAGGAAGAATCCAACGTTCCGGACGTGGCTCTTTGACGTCCGGGCCCCACAGCTTTTCAGAATGACCCATGGAGTAAATGTCAAAGTTGACAGTCGACCCGGCGGGGACAAAGGTTCCGTCGGGCAAGACGTCGTCGCAGCAAGCCATCTTTCCATCCGAGGGGACGGGCGGGAAAAGACGAAGACTCTCGTTGACGAGTCCCGTGAGGTAGGGAAAGCCGCGCTTGAGCTGCTCGAGCTTTGGCGGTGTAAAGTCGGCTGGATCGCGTTCCGGAAGCTCGCGTTCAATCTCCTCGAGCAGCTTGGCCTCAATTTCAGGATGGGAGCCAAGAAGGAGAAAGGTAAAGGAGAGCAGACAACCCGTCGTGTCCCGGCCTGCAATAAAAAAGCTCATGACGACATCGCGCAAGAAGGTGCGCGTAGTCCTGCTGTTGCAATCGATTTTCTCATTGCGAAAGTGAGTGATAAAGTGTGAAAGAATGTCCTCCTTGTCGCTCATGTCGGGGTCCGCGAGGCGCTCGTCGATGACCTCGAAGCAAAACCTGTCCATCTTGGCCAAGTGCAAGAACAGCTCGCGCTCCGACTCGTAAAACCATCCAAGCCACTTAAAAAGGGGTTTGGTGAAGCGCTGAAAGCTGAGCTTCTGTGCTTTGTCAAAGGACTCGGCAAACCACGCATTCTCCTCGTCGTCGAGAGTGTCGAGGTTGACGCCAAAGCCGACCGTGCCGATGGAGTCCATTGTAAACTTGAAAAAGACCTTTTGCATGTCGATCGCGCGGGTGCCGTCAATTGTCTTGAGGCGGTCGGCAATCTTGAGGGCGTTGTCCGCGAAGACTTTGTACATTTTCCCCTGGAACACGTTCCGGGTGAAGATCTTGGATGCCGTCTTACGTTGCAAGGTCCACGCGGCGCCCTGGTCCGCCGCGTGGGGCCCATGGTTCGTCACAAAGATACCATTGCCCAGCAGCGAGGTGAGCAGACGTTCAAGGTTGTGGCTCTTGATGTAAATGTCGAACTCGGTCTTGAGGATGTGCTTGACGTTGTCCGGGTTCGCGGTGGAGATCAGGACATTTGGTGTCCAGACGGCCATCATTTGCGCGTACGTCTCGCCATACTTGTTCATGCGGTCCACTTTGAAGTCGTAGAGTCGCTCCCATTGCGGAAGAACGTCCGCAAGGGCGCCCAAGAGGCCGCCAGACTTGATGGGCCTCGGATCCAGGTGCGGGTTCTTGCGTACCATCAACCTGCGCAGCCTCCACTGGCGCAGCACAAGCCGCAGCGCCGCGGCCAGCGTGCCGGCCGCCAGCAGCCGCACCAGCAGCCACAGCTTGCGGCCCAGCGCCCGGGCCTTGGTCTCCATTCTCGCCTCTTCCCTTTTTCCTGCCCGAGCTCGACACCCGATACTTCCCGCGCTCGCGAGCGGACTCCTCGCGCGCGCGCAGACGCGGGCTTGCCGCGCCGCGCGAAGGGGTCCCGGCTCGCGTCGCGCCGCCGCCGCCGCTCGTTGCGCGTCTGCGCCGCCGCAAAGACGAGCTAGCTCCGCAAGCACGCTGCGCAAGCACGCTGCGCAAGCACGCTGCGCAAGCACGCTGCGCAAGCAAGCGAGCAAGCAAGCGAGCTGGGTCTGCGCCGTTTGCGCGAAGCAAGCAAGCTGGGTATACGTACGTAGGTCTGCGCCTTTTGCGCTCGCGGCGAACAGCGAGCCTTCGACGGCCCGCCCCTGCCTCTCTCTGCTCTCGCGGGCGTGCACGCAGCAGGGCGCGAATGACGTGGCCGGGGCCTGGGTTGCCGTGCCGCGCAGGGCGCTCGCTCTCGCGGCCGCTGTGAAATGCGCGCGCGCAGAGGTGCAACGTGAGGCGCGGCAGAGGACCGACCGGCCGGGGACCTGAAGTTTGGCGCGGGCTTCTGGCAGGGGACGCCAAGGCTAAAGCCTGACAGTGAGGAAGTGACTCGTACGGAAGGGGGGGATACACAGGCTTGGGCAGAGCAGGCCGCAATGTGCGGATCTAGGGCGCAGGTCAAGTCGGTCTGTTGCGAGGGGAGGGGTGAAGGATGACTTGACAGTCGAAGATCATGGAGTCGCGGAAGCGAGCGATCGGAGCCCTCCTTGCCCAAAATCGAGAGCATCGAATGTTGCAAATTAGACCATACAATACGATGGACACCGCAGTATTTTACGAAATTATGCCACCGACCACGGGCCTTGAAAAACAAGTCTAAGCAGGGCAAGGCGACCTCGCATCGGTCCAGAAAGCAAAGTAGTACGCATGCTCATGAAAAACTTGACTCAGACACTTTTTTTTTAAAAGGGGGG
>KN805372.1:558054-597434 GCA_000818945.1 Schizochytrium sp. CCTCC M209059
CGGGCTGCGCGCCCCGCCGCCGCGAGGACGGCGCCCGCGAGGGCCGCAGGCTCGGCGCGCGGGTCGCCGCCGCTGGCTCGCGCGTGTCCTCGGCGCACACGTGCACGCCGGAGCTGGCCGCCGCTCTTACAAAGAGAGGCAGAGAGAGACGCGGACTCGGAGCTGGTGGGGGGCAGTAACGGAAGGCAACGCGGAGTGGGAAAAGCCCGACCGCGACGAGAGCGACGAGAGCGGCTTGAACTGCAACCCGACGAGACGAGTCCCCAGAAGAGGGCCCACTCACGGACCTGGAGGAGGGAAGACTTTGGGATGGTTAGTATGAAGGACTGTGTCGGGTTGTGGGCTTGGCCGCGATCTTATACATCAATTTGCAGAAAGAAAGTCATTGAGGCTCCCGCAAAATGGAAATGCAGAGGCTCTTTTAGCTCCTTCGAGCGTCACAAATGCTGACGAGGCTAGTCTCTAGTCTTCAAAAGGGGGCTATGCAAAGATCGTGAGCAAAAATACTTGAAAGAATTTCACAAAACAAAACAGAGAAATTGATGACAAAAGCAAACGTGAAAAAAAGTAGGCCTATAAACTGGGTAGCTTGCGAGACGGTCACGCTGCTGCATGCATCGGATTGCTAGTCTCAACCTTGGAATGCATTTCGGTGTTTGCGCTGACCGCATCTGAAGCAGTGCTGCGGCGCTTCCCTTCTTGGCGTCGGCGCCGTCGAATGATGAAAAAGGCTGCAGCAACGACCGCAACAACGCCCACAGTCACGCCAAGCCCAACGCCAAGCATCAAAGAGTCGGCGCCACTACCATCCACCCCTTGGTCATCCTCGCTCTCTACGTAAGACGAGGCGACGGCCGCATCGCTTGGAAGAACCCGAGCATAGGCGACTGCCACCGCAGCGCGCCGCTCCGAATCCGTTTGCGTGCCCCACTGGGCCAATGTCGCCGTGTCCTCGTCGTGCTCTGGCAAAACAGGCACCACAAATGTCCTGCTCACACTGCCATCAGCGAGCGCACGACGACGGCCTCCTGCGGTAATCACCTCTGCGACATTTCCGTGCAAGTCGTGCACGCCTCGGAGCTCCATCGTCACAGTCGTGTTGCTCCACAGCGCCACCGCAGCCGCGTCGGCAGTCTCCATCACGACCGTGAGGTCATACAGTCGCGAAGCACAAGAAATGCTTGTTGTCGCGCTGAGCTCTCCCGAAGCGTCCGTGATGATCGCCTCGAGATCCACGTGACCGCAATCAACAGGCTCATCGAAGCGAAAGTTCGCCACTGGAAAAGAGGATGTCGCCACACGCACTTTGCTCGCCGGCGCCCAGGCCATGAGAACGGGCCCGATGGTGTCCAGAACGCCAAGTCGCTGGCTCGACCGCGTTGAGCCCACGCTGCGGCCCTCGACCGCGCACGAAGCACGGAGCTCGAACAAGAATCTGCCCTCCGACGAGGTCTTCGCCTGCAGCTCGGCAGCAGTCAGATCCATCGCCGTGCTCCCCGTCGCAAAGCTCGTAACTTCGAACCAGTCCCCAAACGTCGCAGATCCGTCGTACCGAGCCGCCCACAGCGACACCGTCGAGGTCACTGACGAGTCTGAAGCGGATCCGCGCGAGAATGCAATCGGAGTCGTCGGCAAATCCGACGTCAGCGCCCATGTGGCGGAGGCATCGATGAGCGCTCCTGCCCAGCTGATCGTCGGACATGTCGAGGCCCAATTGAGATCAAACGGCAACGTACGCGATACGTCGTCGTCGCAGACGGAGGTGACTTCGATATTGACGGTCGTGGAGCGGATGCGCTCATCGAGACGCTCGTAAAAGACGGTCACTGGATGCTGGCGGCGAGCCCGCACATCAATCTCGACGATCTGGTTCAGACTTGTGCCAGCGACGCTGTACACGATGCCCCCCGTGGCGCTCTGCGCGTCCACCGAGATCGCAAGAGTGATGTAGTCGCTGCTCACGGGCATCGAGGACGTGTCGATATAGAATGAGAAGCTGCCCGTGTTCTCGGTCAGCTCAATGGCCGGTTTCTCGTTGTACGTCAATGCAATGACCTCACGGGCGTCGGTGCCAGGAATGTTCGGGCACGAGGTGAGTCCGCCGCACACGCGGTACACGTGCGTACCGCTAAAAGGAGACCGGAAGAGCTCGACACAAATCGAGTTGCCATCGCCGGCCAGCGCGAGATGCGTTGTAATCGACGTCGACATGGCCTCCCCCTCGGTCGTCACTCGCTCCACGGAGGTGGTCTGCACAACGGATGTCTCGTGCGACACCTCGGTCGTAGCCTCCATCGTCACAAACCAGAGATCAACAGAAACACTCGCGGAGACGCCCAGAGACACGTCGAGACTACTTGAGCTGGAGAACGACTCGTAGTCGACAACGGAGTCGTCTTGGCCAGACACGCTGTCGACAATGTCAATGTCAGTGTCGCTGATCTTGATGCGATTGACCGCAGTCGTCGTCCCTTCGAAAAGATTTTGGCCGACAAGATCAATCGGATTCTCGAGCGCCGCCAAGTAATCGTTTTCCCAATGCTGGAGCAGAGACAGCCAGCGCTCGCGCTCAAGTCGAGCCTGCGCGACCAGATTCGCCGACCCTGCCTTGTCACTCTCGACCTCGATAGTCCGTTCAATCAGGTCCAAAGAGTCCTCGCACGCGCGTCGCGTTTGGACAACCATCGACGCAACCTGATTGCCCCAGGCGATCGAGTCTGCAGAGGTCACCATGCACGTCTCTTCGTCAAACGCCAGGTGCACCGCCTCCGAGAATTGCGCCACGCTGCCGATGAACATGACCTGGTCCACCGCACTGCCCGTCTCAGCGCTCGATGTGGTGAGTGTGAAAGAGCGAGATGTGGTGCTTACCTTAACCTGATCGTCGTACGACTCGACTTGCGCGTCGACTTCGCCGAATCCGAGGCCAGCAGAGGTTTCCACAGAAGCAACTGAAGAGCCTACGCTGGCGGAGACCGTGACGCCAGTGTTTATTCCCGATTCTGTCTCCACAATCGCCTGCGCCGAGGTCTGCACAGCAAACGAGCCCTCAAAACTCATGCTCGCATACGATCCATCGCCTCCAGGAGGAGCGTAGAGGTAGTGCAGCGGGATAGAGTCCTCACTGGAGAACACAATGGTCGAGCTCTCGCGAATGCTCTTCTCGCCGAGAATAAGAGCGTTAAGGGTCGCTTCGAGACCGGCGGTCGCATTGTCCCAGACCCTGGGGTTCCGCATGCTAAAGTCCACCGAGCGGATGAACTCGGCAACCCCATGAGAAGCACCGTCTCCAAGCGGCCGCTGCGGCTCTCCGCAAATAACGCTCGCGGTCGTGACGGATCGGCTCTCGTAGTTGACCTCGGCTACTGCAAACGCGAACTCGCAGGGAGCATTCGGATCGCAATCCACATCGATCTCGGGCGCCAGGTTGCTGACCACCTTCACGGCTGTTCCGCCAGGAAGAGTTCCGCACGTTTGGCTCTTGTACGTCTGCGTCGATGTGATGCGAATTGGGATCGTGCGGCCTCCCTCGATGATGGTGTCGAAGGGCACGTCAGAGCACGATGCGGTGTCGAAGAAAAGATTCCCAGCACGCACAGACAAGTCGATCACGGGGATGGGCTGATGGAGCATCTCCATGAGGCCATCCTCAATATTCAGACTCACGTATCGTGTGTCACTCGTGGGGAACTGGTACTCGAAGCTCGCCTGCACGTCTCCGTCGTCTGGAAAGTCAAGACTCAAAGTATAGTTGGCAGCAGGCAAGGTCCAATCGTTGATGACATTCGAGGTTGTCCGAGCGAGCTCGACGCCAGGACATGCGTGTACTTGTATGGCAACATCGACGGTGCCCACGCCAAAGTCACACTCGGTTGCGCCAGCTCGAAGGCGGAGAACACGCTGCGTTGTGTCGCTGATCTCGAGGTTGGCAAAGTTGTCGTTAACCTGTCGCCCCGAGCCGCTCAGCAGCGCAGTAGTGACGGCGTCGCTGGAGTCGGCGGCTTCAAAAGTATGGTCGCCGTAGGTGAGGAGAAGTTGCGTCTGCGTGTTGATGGGCACATTGATCGCAAAGCTGCCATCGACTGAGGATGAGGTCGTATAAGCAACGACTTGATCCGTTGCGACGTTGATTGCTTTCACAAGAACGCCTCCAACGTGGCAAGAGCCAGAACTTTCAAAAGTCTGCGTAATCGTTCCTTCAAGCGTGCGGCTGAGAGTGTCGACGAGGCGGAGCTGGCGTGTTTCCAGGTGCGTGAGGGAGAATGCTGCAGGAAGGCTTCGTACGTTATCCACGGTGCACTCGACATCATCATCGTCTGGGCAGAGCTTGATGTCGGTCTCAACGCCTGTCTTGGACGCGCTCACAAAGGTGATGCTTGAGTCAACGCCATGAAATGTCACGTTGTTGTCGAAGATCTCGAGCGTGACCTCACCAGCTGCATCGGTAACAGCCTGAAACGTGTCTTCGCTCGTGCCGATCTTGTATTCCAGAACCACGTCTTGGGACCCGGAGGCCGCATTGATATCGTTTACAAGAACCTTACCACGAGCAACCAGACTTATCGTTTGCGTCACGCAGGATTTAGCTTCCTCTTTAACTTCGCTTGGGTGCGTCTCGGATATTGCGGCCCAAGTCAAAGGCTTGTTCAGCTCGCGCCAGGTGAGCTCCAAACAGGCGGTGAACTCGTCACCTACACGCAAGTCCGGATCGAGAGCAAGTTGAGGAGCGTTCTCTCCAGCCGATTCGCAATCGTTGAGATGGTTTCCCCAGCTTATCGCAGTCGAGTCTCCCACGCTGCTGTCGACGGCGAGTCTGTACTCTTCGACAATCGTCATTCTAATCATCTCTTTGAAAACCGATTTAACATGAACAGCGTCCTGGGCTGCGGAGTCCGTGGGCGGTACAGAAAGAACCAGTTCCCAGCCACCTGCATGTTCTGCGTCCGTGGGAATCGCGTACGCGGAGAAATCGAAGTCAGCAGGCTCCTTAAAAGTTAGCGCACCGAGCTTTTCGCCAAGTGCGGAGTCCCGACACACGTGGTGCTCACAGCCAGTGCCGCTAGAATCAGCGTCGCAGCGATTCTCACTGCTTGAATCCAAGAGCGTAGAAAGGCCTTCGACGCCGCAGAACTTTCCAGCCTCGCATGCAGTCTTTTCACCCTCGTAGCAGTAGTAGCCCTTGGGACAGACATAGCAGCTGTCGATGCCGTTGGCTGGATTGCTGTCGCTGATGTAGTATCCGGGAAAACAGGTGTGGCAATCTTTCATTCCTGAGTAAATGTCTTCGTTGGGCGATTCATATTCATTTCTGTAGGCATTGGCAGTTTTGAGCCAGCACCGGTTGCGATTCCGGGCATAGACCCACACCACACAATCTGAATGCCTCTGGCACCAGCGACGGCATTCGTGGGGATCAGAAAATCCAGTTTCAGTTTCTAGATCAGCACCTGGCCAGTTGTAATGGTGTTTCATGCATCCAGGTGCCTGGTAAAGGTTGGCCACATCTCGGGCTACGTTTTCCTTGTTGAAATCGTTGTCGCAGTACATGTTACCTGTGACTCTTGTATTGCCCTGCGAAGGGTTCACATTTGTGAAGCTTCCACCGGTATAGTAGGGTCTTCTATGATGCACGTTGCATACGTTGTCTTTTGAATTGTACTCCCAGGCGATGCAAGGGTAGTGATTTCCATGCGCCCCCCATCCTTGATTGTCCTTTGACCAGCTGCAAATGTAAGGCGAGCTCTTCACTTGAACTTTGAGCTTGTCCGGGGAGTTGCCATTCTTCTCGTGGAGGTACTGCGACTGGATGTAATCTTTGTACTTAAATCGCGCTTTGACGGGAAGGGGGTTGGAACTAGCGTCGCCCTGGTGCACAGTGCCTTTGTAGCAAGGCCATGCTTTCCAGCTTTCCGTCCAGTCATGGACGAATGAATTTAAGTCGCCGGTCCTTCTCGCAACACAGGACTCTCCTGGGTCTGCGAACTGTGCAGCTTGCAGGTAGCAACCTTCGTGGCGAAAGGCAGCACTCCAACCATCGTTGTTCCAGAGCTCTATACCTCGACGCTTCGATGCTTTCCACCAATTCATGCACTTGTCGCGACAGTGACCTGCGTTCGATGCTCCAGCGTTCTTCATGACGGTGTTACTCCTCCAGCTCGGCGTACCTAGAATAGCACATCCAGGAAACTTGTTAATGGTGGCCTGACGGTTCGCGACTGTCTGGATCTTGAGTCCATGCGTGCTGACGGCGCCAAGAAGACTGGCGACGAGGGCCAATAGCACGAATGCAGATATCTCCCTCATTGTATCCTCTACTCTTGGTCCTCGGTGGTGATTACGATTTGCTGCCGGCCGGCTGTTGAAGCGTCTGCTCCTCTTTGAACGTTTACTGCTTACTACATTCGAGCTGCTTTTGAGCTACGCATTGCTTGGCGCGAAATTGGACGCACGCTCATTTTCCTTCCTTTCTCGCTATCAAGAGCCCCAGTCTCATCTTCCACTGCACGCGCAGCGATCCAAAGTTGGGCGCACGCGCAATTCCTTTCCTTTTTCGCTGTCACGTGCTCAAACCCCCTCTCATGCTGCACGTGCAGCGATCCTCAGTAAAGCTCGCTCGGGTTTTCTTTTTCGCGACACACGCGCGCCGATTCTCGGAGACACATTTCCAGCGCACTCTCGCCTCAGAGGAAACCAGATCTCAGTCTGTACTCGTAACTTGAAAGTACGGCTACCCAATCGTTTTGCAATCAAATTACGGACTAGGCTAGCCTTTGCGCTAAATAGACTGAGCTACGCAAATGCCGTCGCCTTTTGCAATGGTCGTGGTGTGCACCTCCGATCTGATGTTCACTGTAAAATCAGTGTCGGTACGTACTCTCTCGCTGTTAGAAGGAAGCTGCTTTTGGCTTTCTTACGCGGCTCAGCAGCTCGTTGTGCCCCCCGCTTGAATGGCTGAGTTCGCTCGTCCAGTTATTGAAAGAGAAAAAAAAATTAAATAGAGCACGCGCCGGCCCACAAGGATGACGCTCGTCCTGCTTGACTCGCCTTTTCGCCTCGCCAGCAATGAGTTTGTTGAGGCTTTGTGTTTTCTTGCGGATTACCAGCTTGCTCGCGTCAAGCTTGTATACGCCTGTCTTTTAATTATTTCCCCCGCTCGTCGAGCTGGAAAAGGAAAGAAAGAAAGAAAGAAAGAAAGAAAGAAAGAAAGAAAGAAAGAAAGAAAGAAAGAAAGAAAGAAAGAAAGAAAGAAAGAAAGAAAGAAAGAAAGAAAGAAAGAAAGAAAGAAAGAAAGAAAGAAAGAAAGAAAGAAAGAAAGAAAGAAAGAAAGAAAGAAAGAAAGAAAGAAAGAAAGAAAGAAAGAAAGAAAGAAAGAAAGAAAGAAAGAAAGAAAGAAAGAAAGAAAGAAAGAAAGAAAGAAAGAAAGAAAGAAAGAAAGAAAGAAAGAAAGAAAGAAAGAAAGAAAGAAAGAAAGAAAGAAAGAAAGAAAGAAAGAAAGAAAGAAAGAAAGAAAGAAAGAAAGAAAGAAAGAAAGAAAGAAAGAAAGAAAGAAAGAAAGAAAGAAAGAAAGAAAGAAAGAAAGAAAGAAAGAAAGAAAGAAAGAAAGAAAGAAAGAAAGAAAGAAAGAAAGAAAGAAAGAAAGAAAGAAAGAAAGAAAGAAAGAAAGAAAGAAAGAAAGAAAGAAAGAAAGAAAGAAAGAAAGAAAGAAAGAAAGAAAGAAAGAAAGAAAGAAAGAAAGAAAGAAAGAAAGAAAGAAAGAAAGAAAAAATCAAAGCATTTAACTACCAGATTGAACGCACGAGCCAGCACCAACCCATCGAGACGAGGCGCGTGACGGAAGTTCTCACGGAAACCGCTTCGTATGAAGTTCGGAAAAGATGCGCACTCTGTCAGTGGTTGCTCGAGAGCATCACAGCAGTGTATGCACAAGGCTCAAGCTCGAGCTGCCTGGAGAAGGTATGGCTGTTTCCGAGTTGGCGCAGGCCCAGCAACGAGGACGACATGGTCAGTTCGACGGGATGACTATTCAGTATTTCAGTCTCCAACTCAATTTCAACTTGGAAAGCTCCAGGAAACGCTCCAAGAAGTTCAATTTTATTGATAAATGTGATGTCGCAGAGAGAGAAGATCGCTACTCGTGCCGCACGGGCCGTCCGCGGCTTGGACGTGTGCGAATGTTGGCTTCGCAAACTGGCGATCCTCTTGCAAAAGCTTCTCCGACTCGTCAAGTCTCACATGTCAGTCTCATTTAACGACTACTTGTCATCAGTATAGTAGGCTGGCCTTGTACGTATGTAGGCCCTTGTAACCGTCACCTTGCTTTGGCGCGAGTCCTACTACCTAGGGCTTGGTCGATGAGGGTCGATGCGCGTACAGAAAGCTCACAAGAGCGCGGGTGCTTCTGCGCGCGGCCAGAGCGGCGCGGCGTCGCGCCGCGCAGGCCCCGAGGGCCGACTTTCCTGCGAGGAATTAGCCTTGCGCTGGAGAGCAAAGACGACCATGGCGGATGAGGACGAAGTGAGGGAGATCTTGCAGGACATTGACGCACTGAGCACGGGTGCTCGACGACTCTCGATAGGGTCTGCGTCGGCGAGCTCGTTGGCATGGACGCTGCCCACGGAGAGTGAGCTGAACCGGCTCGAGTACGAAAACAGCTTTTTGCAGTCGGCGGAAACGCTCCTCGAGAGCAAGTGTGCCGCTTTGGACTCGCGACTCGAGGAGACGGAAAGCTTGCTTCGCGTGCGCGATAAACTCGTGCAAAAGCAAAGGCAGGAGCTCGCAGCCAAAGATGCCGAGCTCCGACAGGCCTGCAACCGCGTATCTGGCCTCGAAGACGCTGCGCGGACACACAATAATCAGCTAGCCGAGATTCGTGCAGCTGCTCACAACACTGCACGCGATGAAGATGCAGCTCTAGAAATGCAAATTCGCGCGACAACGCGAGCTTGCGAAGAAAACCAGCTCCTCTGCGCAGAGGTAGACCGTCTACGCGGCGAGCTGCGCCAGGCCCATGCGGATGCGGAGCGCGTGAATGCGAGCAATCTGGCACAGGGGGAACTACAGAGTGCTCTTGAAAGAGCACAGGCTCGCGTCAGCGTGCTGGAAAGCCAACTGGAAGCCGAAAAGACCACCAATGCGCGTTCAATGCAGAAAATTGAGCAAGAAAATGAAAAGTACAAGATAGAGTGCAGTCTTTTGCGCGAGCAGCTCAGCGCAGTGTCAACACGCGAAGGCGATCTTGGAGCACGTTTGCATGAACAGCTCGAAAAGTCTGTGGAAAACGCAAGTCATGCGCTCCGGCGCGCCGATCGGGCAGACGCGCAGGGGCGTCAGCTGGAACGTGAACGCGACGCCGCGCAAAGCGAGCTGGAGGCAGAACGCGGGCGTCGGCAGCGAGCAGATACCGAGGCAACCATGGCGGCTCAAGAGTGCGCACGTCTACAAAGCAGTCTGCGACTCGAACAAGAGGAGCGCGCTCGAGACGCTGTGCAGGCCAAGCATGATGCAGAAGACACACGCCACCGCCTCTGCGAAGTGGAGGCAGACCTCGAGGCAGAGCGCGAGAGCACTCGTGCGTTACGGCAAAAGCTCGCCGAGGTGTCCCGTAAATTCGAAGCAGCATTGACGCAGACTCGCAAGACGGCGGGGGCGGCGACCCAAGAGTCACGGGCGCTTCGCGAAATGTTGCGCGAATGCGAGTCTCTACTTTTGGAGCGCGCTTCCCGACCCAGGGCAACTCGATCGAGCCCGCAGACACCATCCCGCAGTGGCTTGAGTCAGAGGGATAGCGAAGCGTCGCGCCTCATTGCGCAGAGCGCAGAGTCTCTTCGGATGCGAAAGTTACGCATGGGCACGGCGCTATCGCCGCGGTCGATGGCGTCGCCCTCCTCGCGCACGGCCAGAACTTCACTTCGACATAACGCATTTCATGAGTCGCATCCGCTCCGGCGTTCGGCGCTCAGTGGTCATGGCCAGGATCTTTCCGAAATGTTTGCCTCCCTTGCTACGTGATCATTACTTGAAAAACACACATGCATACTTGCATACATACATGTAGACCTGGATGCCGGACATTGAGCTTGAAGCGTGACGGCGTCTTTACCATGAGTTACAAAATGACAACAACGAGAGAGTAGTAGCTTGTGATACGTGCCACCAGCGATTAGCCTTGCGCAAGGAGTTTAGCAGGAATGCAGTCCACCTCGACATCCCACACAAAACGACCTTCGTGCAAAGCCTTGGTCTCAAACTTTGTTTGCGGGCGCCACGCTGGTCGCGTACCCATGCGAAGACCAAGATCCTGCGCGACTGCGGCCATGCGCGCAGCAGCAGCAAGCTCGTCGTCGCGGGCAGTGCGCTGATGGCGCACAGCAGCAGCGGCCTCCGGTGAAAACTCCGAATTATCTGGTCCTCCACTTTGACCGATGCGGCAAACGCGCCAAAATGTAGAATTGGGTTCAGCACGCAAGTGATCTAGAACGTCAAGCACGTAAAATCCAACATCTGAGGCAATGTGAAGTACGCCGCCTGGTGCAAGTTTTGGCGCAAGCATTGCAAAGAAATTTGCACTCATCAGTCTGCAGTTCATGTCCGTCTCGCTGCCAGGAAAGGGATCGGGAAAGTAAATTTGAACGCGATCAAAGCTTCCATCACCACAGTATCGTTGCAGGAATTTCGTTGCTTCACCGCCAAAGAGACGCACGTTCCTTCGGCCTTGCTGATCACACGCCTCTGCGACGAGGGCATGACCCGCGCGGTAAATTTCTGCACCAAGAAAGCGTTCCTTTGGCCTTGCGGCTGCGAGTTGTAGAATTGAATCGCCTGCGCCGAAACCTATATCGAGGACAAGACCTTCTGTCGCGTCGGCGCAGTCGTGGAAGAGCGTGTCCCAGTCAATCGGTTCTCCGAACTTCAGACTTTTGTAATCACGACCATACTTTGGCCAAATATTTTGCAAGATTGCGCGTTGTCGCTTGCTCAAGTTTTGTCGTCGGGCCTGGTACCATCTCGGCATTTGAAGCTTGTCGAGCTCTTTTCGTGGCGTCGGCTTGGGTTCTTGGTGACCGTCTGCAAGAATTTCCAGCTCCTTTTCAACATCGCCATCTTTTGCAAGACCATGGTCACAAACGTCCAGCTGCGGCAGAGCATTGATCAAGTCGTCCACAAGGTCCGGCTCTGTAATATCCATAACTTCCCTCTTCACCCCGTTTCTCTGAGAGCCTTCCTTGGTGACGAGGAAGTCCTGCACCGCGAGGAGATCAAATCAAGACTAACCTGCTGCACTACGTACTACAGTAAGACGAAGAGCCGTCTTCGTCCAGCTTGCGGTCGCCAAGCCCTTGGCGCTTGGCTTGCTTGCTTGCTTGCGTGCTCTCTGTCTGGCTGGGTCGCGGACTTGCTCGTGGGCTAACCGACTGGCTCTGGCTGGCTGGCTGGCTGGGTTGGCTGTCTGGCAGTGGTTTGGGAAAAAGAGACTCGTTGCAAGACTAGGATGAGTAACTAGTTCGAGCACTATCAGACGAGCACCTTGCTCCAGGTCACCTCACTGTCAGCGGGGCAGTCATGGCGGCAGAAACGTATCCTCGTCGCTCGCCGTGCACGAGCACGAGCGAGAAAGGGTCACACACGCGCGCGCGTGCGCACGTATCGTGAGCGACGGCAACCCGGCACGAGCGCAGAAAGCACACAGACGGCCGAGGGTGCTGTTTGTGAACAGAACAGCTGATCTGCTCCTTCGGGCGAGAGCAACCGCCTCTCTCGCCGACCCCACCAAAAGAGAGCAAGGAAAGGGACGCCAAGAAAGACGATGCTGCCTACGCACACGAAGAACCGCAATGGCGGCGGCATGAGCGGACCGCCAACGACAATGAAGCTCCAGTCTGCTTTTGACAAGGGCATGAACATGGCGGGTATCAAGAGCACCAAGTCTGGGTCCGGGGACAAGGAGCGTGCATACATTATCCGACAGAACTGGGCGTTGAAAACTGTGCTGCTCTTGCTGGCAATTTTTGGCGCCGGCATGGTGATCCTCTTCAACACGGTTCTTCAAGTGAACGTGTCGCGCCGAGAAGCAATGCGATCAGAAAAGGTTCATCATCAGCTCGAGCACCAGGCTCAGGTGAGATTAATGAAGGCCCATTTGGAACTGCAAAAAGCGCTCGAGACTGAAATTCACGAAACGAGTCGATTTGAAGAGTTCAGATCGATTGCGGAACACGCCCTTGGAGACTATTCCGCGTCGGTGGTCAAGGTCCTGCACGAGAACAACGTCGACAAGGATGTTGTGGCGTCGGTAGAATCCTCCACTGACAACTTGCGCAAGAGTCTGGACAACTCGTTTGACAACTTTTTGCACCACTTCAAGGGAGTTGCCGAGTCGGCACGTCACAGTCTGAAACGTGTAGCGCATGCCATTGTGAGCGACGTGGAGCTTGACAAAAAGGAAGAAGACCGCTACCGGGAAAAGATGAAGAGAACGTTTGGCGTCAAGGTTGACGATGTGGACCCCAAGGTGGCCGATGCTGAAGCGCATAAATACGACCAGTACGGGATTTTGGACGAGAGTGATGAAGGCGATGACGAGGACGAGGAAGAGATTCGCGAGTCCGTCGAGTTCTTCTTTTCCAAGCTCAAGGCCCACGATTACCCGCTGCTCAAGGCCGAGGTGATCGAGGAGTGGGAAAACGACATGGCCGATATCTCTAGCACGCTGGCCGACGAAGAAAAGGAGGTCGACCTGAATACGATTCGGGACCGAGTGAACGCCAAAGTTGCCATGTATGCGCCGAAGGCGGACAAGTTCGACCCGTCCCGGCACAATTCCATTGTGGACTACTACGAGATGCAGATTGAACTGGCCAAGATCTCTTTCCATAAGCAAAGTCTCATGGACCTCTATGACGGCTGGAAGTCCGACGGCAAGCTTAATGTGTACACGATCCTCTCTGGTCTTGAGCACATTGCAGAAGAGAACAACATGTACTTATTGTACGAATGGCTCGACGGCGTTGAGGGCGATGAGGACGAGGTTGAGACCCCAGGTGGCGCTGCGGCTTCGGACAAATAAGAAGGATACGAGACTGAGCATGCTTGGACCCCGGGTTGGGACATGCGTGTTACCTTATCCCACAGACATCACACGTAAGATCTTCGCGGGTGCGGCGACGGACATCCATCAGTCCATCCAGCCATCCAGCCATCCAGCCCCAAGTAAGGTTGTACAACGAGAGAATTAAGAGAGAGACATCCATGTGCTCGTGGACACATTGCGGCAACGTAGAGATGCAGGCAGCAACGCCGCGCCGCCGCATATGAGACGCGCACATGTGGAGGTGGGGTTGGGAGTTGGTAAGTAAATCTGAATCTTCCTCTTCTTTTTAAGTTGTTGTAGCGGTTGGTAGTCGTTAAGGATGTCGCCGCCGCTGCCGCCGTTGCCGCTGCTGCTGCCGCTGCTGCGGCTGCTGCGGCTGCTGCTGTTTTCTTGATGGTCATCACACAAAGGTTCGTTGTATGCTCCGCTCGCCATGATCATTCTGTCTCTGTTACCAAAGGTATGGCATTTCCAGATCCATCCCTGGAAAGGATGAAAAAGACTCTGTCTCCACTTTCCAAAAGGTTTGTCGGCACGTTCGCGCAGCAGAGTGCCAACAGAGAAACAGATTCATTGGCATAGAGCTCATGAGCCGATTAGGTTGATGAGAACAACGAGAAAGAGAAGAAACAAAAGGGGCATAAGGATGCCAGCGAGGCTGCCGCTGGACTTGCTCTTCTTGCTGCGCTTCTTCTTCTTTTTCTTCATTGCTTTGAGTTTCTTCTTGGCAGCCTTGGCATCACGCACACCTTTGCCCTCGAGGTAGTCTACAATGTCATCATGACCGCGAAACTCGGCCACTTCTAGAGGCGTCCGGTTCTGCTTGGTCTTGGCCTTGAGACTGGCGCCGGAGCGAACCAAGGTTTTAGCGCAACCGAGCTGACCCTGGTGGCACGCAACATGCAGCGGGGTCTCGAGCTTCTTTTGCTGTGTGTTATCAAACGTCAATTCATTCATTCGTCCGTCCGTCCGTCCGTCCGTTCGTTGACACGCGAATGATTTTCGAATTGATATTGCATGCGTTGCGATTGCGTGTGCACGAAATGTGTTCATTCCCGAGGGAGGGATTAAAACATCAAGTGAGCGAGAGGATTAGATTAATGCGGTGCACGGAAAAGGCGACAACGTGAGTAACTTACACTGGTCACGAGATCGATATCCGCCCCATTGTCCAAGAGGAACTTGATCATTTCCTTGAGTCCATGCCGTGCCGCTGCGTGCATGGGACTATACCCGCCTTGTAAACATCCGTTGACGTCGGCGCCGCGCACCTTGAGCATCTTCTTGACGGCCGCCTCGTCGTCCTCCTCGACGGCGTCGATGAGCTTGCGCATCACGTCTTCCTTGGTGGTCGGCATCTTCTTCGCGTTATCCGCGCTCGCAATCGCCTCAGGCCTTCCCCTCTTTTCCCTCTCCTCTTCCGCGAGCGCCGCGCCCTGCGCGAGCACCTGCACGCACGCGTCCACCCTTTCTTGCTCTGCACGTGCAGCGAGGGACCTCAGAGTCAGATCGATCGAACGGGCGATCGACCGCGCCGCGTCGCGAGGGGGTGGAGGCGCCTCCGCTCAACCCGCTGCTCGCCTCTCTCGCCGCCTCGGGCTGCAGGCTGGCCAGCTGCTCGACCGACGCTCGATCGACCGCTCGATCGAGGGATTGATCATCGCTCGCACCGTGTCTTCGAGGCGTCAACTTTCCGTGCGCGGCTGCGAGGCGCGTGCAGTACACGGGGCACGCCGCGCCTTTCTGCTTCTTCGCTTCGGCCGCGGCCTCTTCGCGCCGGGGTGCGCCCGCTTTTCGAGCCCGCGGACTCTCCGCTTCCTGCCCCCAATCAAGCCCCCAGGATGCCCCCAATGACAGGCCCCGATAAGTCATCCTTCCTCGGCCCAACAGGGGTATGCTGCGTGTCTACGGCGCCCGCGGCGAATGGGAAAGAGACCTGTTTGGGGCGGGCTGGGCCCGGGGGGGCTTCGGGGAATAGGTCTTTAAAGCGGAACGCTTTGCGCAACGAACAGCCAGGAGGGGGTGTGCGCGGGTCACTTCCACGCCGGGATTCGCGCTGCACGTGCCGCACACGCACGCGGCGCTCGCGCTGGTCTCCTGTACTTTCAACTTGACGGCGGCGGCTGACTGTTAATAGAGTAGAGAGAGCTGAGCTGGCTGCGAATCGGACATCCAGCAAAACTGGCGGAGGCGGGGCGTGACCAAGACGTCGCCGTCTTCTACTTCGCTTCGCTTCGCTTCAGCCTGCGAGCGAGCGAGCGAGCGAGCGAGTGAGTGAGCGTCGAAGCACGCTGCGCGGACGGGGAGCAACGCCACAAGATAAAAGAATACCAGTCAGGGGTCGCTGACGTTGGCGGTCGAGACGAGCCGAGACGAGACGAGACGAGATGGAACGCTCGCTCAGGGCCTTGGCGAACGCGTCCTCGTGCACGGACAACGTGGAGTGCCCCGCGAACGAGCTTTGCTATACAGGAGTGCCGTGGTTTGAGAATGGCAATTACTCCACGGCGAACCCGGACACGCTTCCGGGGTGCTATTGCAACACATTCTACGGGTTCACGGGCCCGCTCTGTCTTGAGGCGAGCGCTTCGACACAAATCACGATCGTCTGGAACTCGCTCTCATTCGCGCTAGGGATCATCTGTCTTGTCGTACTCGGAGTCGCGACGTATCGCCTCCACCAGCGCGAGAAGCTCTGGTCAAGCCTGGCCATGTTCACCACCATCGTCCTGTCCTTCGTCGGCACCTTGATGACGTCTTTGTGGGCTCTCATGGTAGCCCTCTCGGCCGCGGTACGTGAGGGTTTGCCACCTCCGCATTGGGACTTTAACGACCAATACAAGGGTCGCTACAATGCGCCGAGCCTCGTCTTTGGCCCCATCGGGGTCGGCATTTCGGCTTTGGCACTTTTGCACGTCAGTCTCACATGGCTCGAAATCACCATCAACTCGGGCCGGCTGACCCCGCACCAGAGCTCTCGTCTCTCGGCTACGAAGCATTTCGTCTACCTCTTTGAGGTCTTGGCTGTTGCGGTTGGGATCAGCGGCACCGTTTATGAAAAGACACATGGTCGCAGCATCTTGGGCTTTCTTCTCCTCCCACTCATTCTCTTCATCGTGGTGTCGTACTTTGTAGGCGCAGTGCTTCTGGTCCGCCTTCTTCATCACGCAACTGACGCTCGCTCGCAGCTGGACAGAGTGTCCAAGTCCTCGCAGGAGACAGCCTTTACGAACCCAGCAATGGTTTCGCCCGGCGCCGCAATCTCTCCTCCATCCTTCCTCGAAAACTCAGACTCGGGCCCAAACGAAAACACAGGTAAGAAGAACGCGCGCGCGAGCTGGTTCTGGGCCAGTCTCCCGCCCCGGCCCTTGTCCAAGCCCAAGAACAAGACTCTTTCGACAAATCTGGAAGGTGGACGCACTCGCGCCTTGACGCAGGAATCAAAGGCATCCTCGGTTTCACCAAAGTCGCCTCCGACGAGTTCAGAAAAGCTGTTTTTTTCCGTCATGGTCAAAGTCCGCAACACGGTGATTGCCATCACTTTGTGCATAACTGCATTTCTCATTGCAACTGTGGGCATATCCTCGGTGGACCAGGCGTCCGATTCGGGCTGGAAGGCTTTAGCGACGCCCGGAGGTTTTCCCTATGTCAAGGCATTCCACCATTTGCAAATGACCAGCATCATCGTCTCGCAATTGAGCATTGCGATCTATATCTTCCCTATGGGCAGCGCTGTCTAAAAGAGCTCAAAATTGAACAGTAGGCCGAGTAGCACGTTCTCGCTTTTTCAAGCAGGTAGAATGGTAAGTATTTCGTCATCGTTGTTACCACTCGTACGCCATCTGAAAGGAGCAACTGTGGCATAGACGTCAAATCCAACCATAAAAGAATGGAGGGTCATGGATTCCGAGGCACTCGACCAAAGTTCGTACAAGGATTACCACAAGACTTGAACTTGGATGAACCTGATTTTCGCAGACTCAAACTTGTAGAGTGATCATTTTAGTGTTTCATATTTTCTTTTTCTTTTTTGCTAGGCCTGGTACGTAAGCTTAGTCTATTCCTTCGATGTTCTCTCAGCAATTTCGAGCTTACAATTTATAGTTTGCATCAGACAGCGAATTGCATCCTTCACTTGTGGGTATAGTAGCCTTTACGTTCTTCTCTTTCTTGTCCGTGCCTCGTCCCTGTTGTCAGGAAAAAAAATCATGAACAAAAAAAGTTCTTACTGTCAATATCGCTCAATGGCGAGTTTTTTTCTGGCCATCGCCACAGACCGCCATCCGATTTGCAACCGGAGAGGCCCGGCGCACGCGTGCGCTTGGTGAATAACCTGAGCTCGCTCGTGCTGCCCTCCCGCGCCCACCCGGAGCGTCTGACAGCGGCAAAGGTGCTCGGCGAAGAATAAAAAAGCCACAAAGATGGCCTCTTCCTCGTCAGCGATGTTGACGCGCGAGGAGCTCGCGCGCAAGCGAACGCTCGATGAGGCGCGCAAAAGCGGCGTGCTACCGCCCAAGGTCGACGACGAGGGCAATATGTTGAATCCGCACATGCCAGAGTTTATGTCGCAAGCCCCGTGGTATCTAAAACAGGACGAAGGCAGCGGTCTCAAGCACCAGCGACTAGCTAAAGACCACGAGGAGAAAACTGCGCTCGATGCATGGTACAAACGCGGCAAAAATGTCTTTGTCAACGACAAGAAGACGCGTTTTGAAAAAAATGCTTGCAAAAATTGCGGCGCCAAGACACATACCGCAAAGGACTGCATGGAGCGGCCCCGAAAGCGCGGCGCGTGGAAGACCAATAAGAACTTGGCCTCGGATGAGGTGCAGCAGCAAGATCTCAAACTCGACTACGATGCCGCGCGCGACCGCTGGAATGGCTTTGACGCAGACGCGCACATGAAACAGCAAATGAGGATACACGAACGTGCAGAGCAGGAGAAGCGCAAGGAAGCCCAGCGGCGTCGCGACGAAGAATTTCGCAAAAAGCAGGAACGCAAGGCGAAACGCATGGCCGACCGCGAAGCTCGCAAGAAACGCAGTCGCGCAGAAAAAGAACTCAAGGCAACCGGCGGCGAAGATGCTGACAACGAACAGGACGATGACGACGCGGGTTCGAAGTCAGACTCGTCTTCCGGCTCGTCCTCTTCCTCCTCGGACAACGACGATGACGATGACGACGACGGCGAAGGTGGAGCAGGCAGCGACGCCGGCGGTCGAGACTCGGGGTCGGATGACGACGGGCTGCGTCAGCGCGGTGACGAGTCGGCCATCTTCAAAGTCGGCAACAAAGTCAAGGCTTCGGTCCACAATCTTCGCATCCGCGAAGATACGGCCAAGTACCTGCGAAACTTGAACCCAGACTCGGCCTTTTATGACCCCAAAACACGATCGATGCGTGCCAATCCGAACCCTGAGTTGGCACTCAACGAAGCCGAGTATGCGGGTGACAACTACGTTAAAATGTCTGGGGACGCCATCGAGCTCGCCAAGGCGCAAACCTTTGCCTGGGACTACGAACGTCGCGCGGAAGGCGCACACCAGGATGCAGACGAGATGCACCTTCAGGGCAACCCGACGCAAATTTTACTCGCGCAGAAACAATTTGAAGAACGCGCAAAAAAGGCCAAAGAGCTTCGCGAGCAGGCTCTCAAAGACAAGTACGGCGAGGGCGCTCTGGCTACGCGCAAAGCAGATCCAAGCGTTCACGGTGGAGCTTCTTCCGAGTTTGTAGAGTATACGCCTGACGGTAGGCGAATCCGCTCTGGCGTGAATGCCGTGCAAGCAGGCCCCAAGTATGAGGAAGATGTCATGGAAGGTAATCATAAGAGCGTTTGGGGGTCGTACTTTGATCGCGAGGGCATGCGCTGGGGCTTTCAGTGTTGCTGGCAAACGTCGCGGCGATCGTACTGCACAGGCGAGGCAGGAAAACGTGCCAAGGAGGCGGCGCGAAAGCACGCGCAGCACGGATCGGAACAGACTTTAGCGCAAGTAACGCCTACCTCATCCGCTGCAGCTGGCGCTGATTCTGCAAACGTCAAGAATGCTGACAAGACGAACGCCACCATAAGTGGTGAGCGCTTGGCAAAAGGAGACACGAAGGAAAGCAAACAAACGCACAAGATAAGTAGCAGAGGAAAGACGAAAAAGAGCAAAAGAAAGAGCAAGAGCAGCAAGAGCAAAAGATCATCCAAGAAGCGGCGGCGGCGGCGGCGGCGAAGCTCGTCGTCATCTTCGTCATCCTCGCTGTCGTCCTCTTCAGATTCAGAAGACTCATCGGGTGAGAACAAAGGTGGCAAGGCCGCGCGCAAGCGACAAGTATCGGCTGACCCGCAAAGCCGGGGATCTGATCCTACAGAAGCTGAGATGGACGCCTACCATCGGCAACGTGCTCGTGACGGCGATCCCATGCAATGATCCGACCGTTGCATGCTTTTTTAGGAAAACAAAAGAAAGGTGAGGAAGAAAAGAAAAGAAAAACATTTTCAGCATCTTCAGGCATATGAGCGACAGATTTTGTGGTGGTGATGGACATGAGAACTGCGCGCTGTTGTTCTGCAAAAAAGATGACTCAGTGTGAAAGCGTGCAGTTCTAGGCAATATGTGCAATGACACGCGCCTCCTTTTGGGCACGGTCAATGGACACAAGCGAATTTGCAACAAGGCCATAGACGAATTGAATAACCTTGGCGCTCGAGAGATCAAGAGCTTTGGCAATCGCACGCTTCCAGTCATTGAGTAGCATCTCACCGCCCTGGTCCACGAGAAGAGCAAGCGAGGTGGCCATGGCGTGGGCTTGCCATGCCGCTGTGCCGTGGGATCCTGGAGTGCTCGTCTCGGAACTGACGCTGCCTCCGGTTGATGGGATGCCCGCTGCCTTGACAGCCTGTTTCATATTCTCGCGCAGTGCTGCTTCGACGAGCTGTTTAACACGCGCCTCCTCTTGCAAAGTTTCGAGACGACTGCGCATGTCGTTCACCTTTTCCCAAAGTGAACGCACGTTTGCGCTCGAACGTACAGCGGTGCGCTTTGCTGCCTCAAATTCTGCTGCTTTGCGAGCAAAGTCATTACAAGCTGCAGCAGCGGTTGCAGCCTCTTGATCCATTTCGTCAGGTGCCGATTTACTGCTATCAGACGGCCTCGATGACGGGGAAACCCGGGCTGTTGCCGAAGCTACCGCCCGCAGATCCCGAATGTGGCCATCAATGTCGTCTAGCTTGGTTCGTAGCGCGTTGATGCGAGTTCTGGAGGCTTCGAGGTTTTCGTCAGCTTTGTTGGCGTCACCCAGCTTGGTCTTTGCGATTGCAAGCTCGTGTCGGAGCGTTTCAGCATTCTGCGAACCACTTGTGATTGATGCTGCATCGGAAGCACCAGGTTCGCCTCTTTGCTCTTTTTCGCGCAGCTCGAGTCCGGCGCGTCGCGCACGAAGCTGCTTGAAGCGCGCAACGAGCACCTCGACTTCGTCAGCGTCGGTGCCGTGCCATTCCATGGCAATAGCCTCTGCTACGGCTGCATCCACCTGCTTAAATTTCCTTTGATGTCTGCGTTTGCACGCCCACGCCTCTACGGCCACGCTTTCTTCTTCGCTTAGTTCCTGCGCAAGACGGACGCCCCCACGAGTCTGTGTCCCGATTCTGGCATGCTCGGCAACTTCTGTCGGTGTCTCGGCCGCTGCGTCCAGCGTGTCAGGACTCGCGAAAGCTTCCGGTCGGCCCTTTCCGCGCCGCAGCCGTCCGCACGCTGCCTCCAATTGCGCCAGCGCGCTCACGAGCGCGTCTTCGCGCGTCATTGTAGTTGCGCTTGACGCCGGCGGTTATTTGGGTTTGGGAAATGGTGCGTAAGGCAGAGATAGATAGAGAGAGAGAGAGAGACGCAGAGAGACGCAGACGCGTGAGAGAAGGCAATCGACCAGCGACCAGGGGCAGAGGCAGGGTGCAAATCCAAACTTCAAACAAAATTGTGCCACTCCTTTCGCGAAAATTGCTGCATTAGAGAGTATGCTGTCTTTCTCCTCTTTATACAACATTCTTTGGTGTCCCTGTAAAAGTGATTGCGGAGTAGAAGTAGTCTAGCGAATTTTTGGATTGTAGACCAAGAGTGGCGAGACTTGTTAAAGTGGAACGATTAAGGCTTCACAATCAGTCTCGAAGGAAGTTCGTTGACCGTTCGGATGGCGGACAAAATCGCAAGGCCATGTCTTCGTTTGTGATCAAGGTTATTATCATATCATCTTCACCCCCCCCCAGCCTTTCTAGGCTACGCACGAAGATGGAGGTCTGCTCTCCCTGCATTTCTTTCTCTTTGTCTTGCCATCGCTCCCGTCACATTGCAGACGATAATCTTAGCTGCAGGTGCAGTGGCCAACTTTGAAAGTGGATCGACGAAAGATCCAAATCTAGGACTGACTACAAGTAGAACCACAAGGACGGTAAGGAGAGAGAGACTGACCCCAGCGCGGGGACGCGGCCAACTCGCAGTCCGAGTCGAGACGGCGTGGCGGCGGCAACAGCTGCGGCAGCAAGCATGCACAGGTGGGCGCGGAGGGCGCTGGCCGCTACCGGCGCAGGCGGCGTCGCCGTCGCTGCCGGTTACCTTGCCTTCACAGAGGAGGACTCGACCGAGGCACCCGAAGCAGCCAAAGCCGAGGCACCTCGTGCAAAGCTTGCCCGCTTCGCCAACAGTCTGAGCAAGGCGAAAGCGCGTTCGGAGTCCGTGTCAGAAAAGACAGAGACAGCATCCAGTGACGGCGATTGGGATGCTGTCGTAGACGTGCTCGTTGTGGGAGCAGGCTCGTCTGGGTGCGCCTTGGCCGCCCGACTCGCGCAAAGTGCGCCCGATAAGCGCACGCTCCTCGTCGAAGCCGGCGACTCGGATGATCTGCCCGAAATCCAGACTGCGGTGGCTTATTTCGACAAAGCCGAGCGCATCTTTGGCTCCTCGCGTGATCATCAGTACCATGCCGAAGCCCAGGATGAGCTTCTCGGACGTGCATTGTATTGGCCCCGAGGCAAGGTTGTTGGCGGATGCTCCTCGTTCAACACGATGGTATATCTTCGTGCTGACAAGGCAGATTATGATGCTTGGGCCGAAAAGCTCGGCCCTGGCTTTGAAGACTTTTCGGCCGTTGGTACGCTACCCTTTTTCCGGCGTGCCGAGTCGCATCCGGGAGACCCTGCGGTCCACGGCAAGGATGGACCTATGCATGTGGCTCCTCTTACAGACGATGTGCATTTTCCCGATGGCGCTGCGCACGAGGTAACCAAAGCCTTTATTCGTGCAGCAAACATTCTCGGAGTTCCGACAAACAACGACTTTGCCAACGGCACCTTGGGCGTTAATGTGAATGATGTCAATGCGCGCAATGGTAGACGGTGCAACGCAGCGGCTTTTCTCAAAATGGTAGGCGCATACCCTGAGCGCGGGACCCTTTCAGTGATCTCGCGAAAGCCGTACGAAGCGCTCAATGTCTGGCTTTGCGCATCGGTGCAAAAGATTATTGTCGACCCGAGGTCGAAACGAGCACTTGGGGTTGAGCTCAGGCTAGGCCCTAGCTTTGACGACGAGGACAATGCAGACGACGATGAAGAAACTGAGACGAAAATTCAAGAACGCGTCCTGGGCAAGGACGAGATTGTTAAAGGCCGAACCGTACGCATTCGCGTGCGCGACGAGACCATTCTCAGCTGCGGCGCCGTGGACTCGCCACGAATTCTCATGCTCTCGGGAGTGGGCCCCAAGCAGGAACTGGAGAATGTGGGCGTGCCCTGTATCGTCGATGTCCCGGGCGTTGGAAAGCAGCTCCAGGACCATTTACATGTGCCCATGTGCTACAGAATCCCCCAGGGCGTGAAGCCTCACTCTCATTCGAACATTTGCGAGGGAAGTCTGTTCACCAAGCTCAACGCGTCGAGCAAGTCTCCGGATTTGCAAGTGCACGTGGGAACGATCTTTTTCGCCCCAGACGGATTTGAGCCTCTTGGGGAGGGATTTACGCTTACTCCGTCCCTCATTCATCCGGAGAGCGTCGGCTCGATTCGCCTTGCGTCCGCAGACCCGGAGGATCAGCCCATCATCGATGCTCGGTACTTGAGCGACCCAGAGGGTCGAGACATGGCGCAGCTCGTGGCGGGCGTTCGTTTTGTACGCGAGCTTGGTCGCGAGATGCTCAAGGATCTGCAAAAGCAGGCACCCAAGTCGTGTGCCGAGAAGAGTGGAACCGAGGTGTTCCCCGGCTCAGAGGTCGAGTCAGACGCCGAGATCGAGGCCTACATCCGGCGATACGTGGGCACCATGTATCACCCCGTGGGAACGTGCCGCGTGGGCCGAGACGATGACCCTCTTGCAGTGCTGGACTCGCACTTTCGCGTTCGAGGAGCGCAGGGGCTTCGCGTTGTTGATGCCTCGGCAATTCCCAAAGTTGTTGGCGCCAACACAAACGCCACGTGTATCATGCTTGGCGAGATGGCTGCCGACAAGATTGCGCTAGACCTTGCGGAACGGCACAAGTTACGCCCAGAGAAGTAGCTAGCTGTACACGTGTTTGACAGACACGAAACACACGCACATATTCTTTTCTACAACTTGCTTGGTTTGCTTTGTCCAAAAAGAGATTCATATTGGAAATCTGAAGCTCGAGCATGTCGACACTTTTTCCGTTGACCTGAACTTTGACTCACTTGCAAGATCAACCAAAACTTCAGAGTCAGTTGGCGTCACGTTATATAAAGGAATTAATTCTAAGTAGTTCTTACGAGGAAAAGGAAAAGTAAAGAGAGAAGCGTCAAAGAAAAGAAATGAATAAAAGAAGAGCGTAAGAAGCACTCAAACAGCTTAGTTGCTCATCTTGGCCTTGATCTTGGCGTACATGGTCGGATCAGCCGTTCCGACGGGCTTGGACTGGCAGTACTTTTGCAACTTTTCCATGATCGGGGTCTGCAGAAAGTCCGGTACCTGCATCTGACCAGAGATCATGTTAAAAATATCGAGCGTCTCCATGTTGAGGATTGCCTCGAATTGCGCGCATTCCTCGAGCGAGAGAGACATGATGTTGTCAGCAGCCCAGCTGCCCAACAAAAGGTCAACCTCAAGCCAGCCGCGTTGCTTAGAGCGATACAAGAGACGCTTACGGTAAGCGAGCTCGGCATCGACCTTGGGTCCTTCCGAAGGCTGTGCGGACTCGGGGTAGCTCTGGCGAATCGCGTGGTGCTCCTTGCGGAGTTCCTGGTCCCGAAGGACGGCATGGTGCGGAAGACGCTTTGACTGCTCCTCCTCTGTTGCGAATTTGCTCAAATCCACCATCGTAGGGCCTGTCATGGACGGTTTCTTCGTCGAAACGTTCCTCGTCCACTGCGTCGCCGCGTGGGGAGCCCGCGTTCTCGTTTGCGTCGCGGTCCTCGCCAAGCGCGCCATCATCGTAGTGGTCGTCATGGATGCCATTGCGAACAACTAAGGCAGCACTCTCTCTGTCACGGGTGTTCTCCTCCTTTATCTCGGCTGCCTGTTGGTGCTTGAGCTCGATATCGCGTTCCGGCTACAGCCAGCTCCTGCTCTCTCGCGGGCTTTGCGGCTTTGCGACTTTGCTGCTCCGCCGCAAAGCGTCCAGCTGCTCATACTCTGGCTTCCGAGAGAGCGGCTTCGTGCGCAGTCAATTTTATCGCGCCGGAGAAACTCGGAGATATCGGAACCTAAGAAACATTTTCACCGGCACCTTCAGCGCAAGTTAGGTTTGTATTTGCAAACCTAACCAGCAGGGCACGCGCCCGCTGCAAAGAAAGACTCCTCACGTATACCCCGATTCCTCTGTAAGAATCGATTCCACTGTCCACCGCAAAGGGGGGTACAGAGGAAGTCTAAGCGACCGTTGGAGGCTGTCGGCAGTGAGGAGAAGAAGAGGGCAAGCGTTAAGTGGGTTAAAACCCCCGGTGCAAGTGAACAATGGGCCCGCTGCAAGTTGGAATTGGAGAGAGAGAGTGAGACAGAGAGTGGAGCGGCTGGCCGTCGTGGTCGAGGGCGGCGGCAAAGATCGAATTGCAACTGCCCGCCCGCTCGCTCGCTCGAACGCCCGCTCGCTCGAACGCCCGCTCGCTCAAGCGCCCGTCCAGGCGCGCCGCTTGTGTCTTCACTCCGGCCTCCCCCCCACCCCCCTTTCCCCTTCGCGACCTCCGCGCGCGCGCGCGCCGCCCGACCCCCGACAGAGGTCGAAGACAAGCAAGATGGCTGACGAGGACGGTCTTCTCGACTACGACGAGGATGAGGCGGAGGTGCAACAAAAGACGGCACAAGCCGATGCCGACAAGGCGAAGAAGGACTCGTATGTCGGCGTGCACGCGTCTGGATTCAAGGACTTCATGATGAAGCCTGAGCTGATGCGCGCCATCGCCAGTCTCGGTTTTGAAAGCCCCAGCGAGGTCCAGCACAGCTGCATCCCGCAAGCAATGCTTGGCCAGGACGTTATTTGCCAGGCCAAGTCTGGTATGGGCAAGACTGCCGTCTTTGTTCTTACCACTCTGCACCAGCTCGAGCCCGTCGAGAACCAGATCGCCGTGGTTGTGCTGTGCCACACTCGCGAGCTGGCCTTCCAGATCCACCACGAGTACGAGCGCTTTGGCAAGTTCATGAAGGATGTCAAGGCTGCCGTGTTCTTTGGTGGCGTCTCCGCCGCCGAGCACCGCAAGACGCTCAAGGAGAACTGCCCGCACATTGTCATTGGCACGCCCGGCCGCATGCTCCAGCTGAGCGCAAAAGAAAAGGTCATGGACCTTTCGCACGTTAAGAACTTTGTGATTGACGAGTGCGACAAGGTTCTCGAGAAGCTCGACATGCGCAGGGACGTGCAGGAGATCTTCCGCGAGACCCCGCACGACAAGCAGGTGATGCTCTTTAGCGCCACCATCAGTGAAGAGATTCGCCCCGTGTGCCGCAAGTTTTGCCAGGAGCCCCACGAGATTTTCATCGACGATCAGTCCAAGCTTACTCTGCATGGCCTTCAGCAGTACTACGTGGACCTCGAGGAGGACCAAAAGAACCGCAAGCTCAGCGATCTTCTCGACGCCATTCAGTTCAACCAGGTCATCATCTTTGTCAGCAAGGTTCATCGCGCCACGGAGCTTTGCAAGCTTCTTGTCGAGTGCAACTTCCCCGCCATTTGCTGCACCAGCAAGATGAAGCAGGCCGAGCGTCTTGAGGTTCTCGCCAAGTTCAAGAACTTTGACGCCCGTATCCTCGTCACTACCGACCTCATGGGCCGCGGCCTTGATGTCGAAAAGGTCAATGCTGTCATCAACTATGACATGGCCGACAACTCGGACTCGTACCTGCACCGCGTCAACCGCGCTGGCCGCTTCGGAACCAAGGGTCTTGCCATCACCTTTATTTCTTCTGAAGCCGACAAGCAGGTCCTCCAGGCTGTTCAGGACCGCTTTGTTGTCAAGATTCCCGTCGTACCCGACACCATCGACGCCTCTACTTACATGACCGCCTGAGCGCGCGCATCTCTCGCACAGAAACACAAAATAATAATCACACACCCCACCCAAACCCAACCCCCCACCCCCCCAAAAAAAACTACTCGAACCAAACTACTCGCTCAGCTCCCGATCAGAATCAGAATCAAAAGAATACGATGCTGATAATGATGCAAATTTTCTGTGCGTCGAGGTAGACGCAACGTCGACGAACGACAAAAGAGGTAGACACTCGGTTCTCCTTTGTATCGCAATGGATGCATCTTTTTATCGCTCAACGCACGGAAATTGTCCAGCGGGATTTTCTTTCCCCAATCTTGAAGTACATCGCTCTGAGTCTCTCTTCAATCAATGCGCGCCTTTGCATCAAGAGGAAATAATGGGCGCGTCAATATTGATCTGGAAACTCCCTCTCTCTCTCCCCACACACACCCCTCCCTCACACCCTCCCCCCTTGTTTTCTTTTCGTTTTGCTTACAGGGAGGGATCTGAGACCGACCGTCGGTCTCGTTTTGCTCCGTCTCATTTCCCTTCCCTTTTCGTGATTGCGCTTATTCCCACGCAACAGCGACAGGAATGAACGAAATAAGGTTGGGGCTTTCTTTTTTCTCTTCTTTTCCTTCTTCTCCTTTCCTGTCGTAATTTCTGTCGCGATGCCAAGCGAAATGATCGCGGTGAACACGGCGTACAATGCCACGCAAGGAAGCGAAATGCTTGTTTAAGAGCACGCATGGTACGAAGCAACATTGTTCAATTCAAGAATCAATGCGAAAGGAACAAGACATTTGCTTTCGGCAGCATCGTGTAATCATTACAAGCGAAAAGGCATCGTTATCGCAAGGCATGAACAAGCGAATGGAACAGTGAAGCTGAGATGGAAATATTGTGTATCATTTACGTCGACATCCCCTTGCCACGACGGGCGACGGGGTGGCTCGAGCTGAGACCGCCATCGACAGGAATGGTCTGGCCATTGACGTACGAGGAGTCGTCCGAAGCGAGAAAGAGCGCCACCTTTGCAATTTCAATGGGTATACCATAACGGAGCAGAGGGTTGATTTGGCCAACCTTGTCGCGGATCCCTTTGCGATCGACGTGGTCAAAAATCATCTTGGTCATTCCTGTCTCAATGATTCCAGGGCAAATGGAGTTGCAGCGAATATTGGTGCCCGTGCACTGGTTTGCGACCACGCGGCACAGGTTGATGACGCCAGCCTTTGCGGCAGCGTAGCTGGCATCCGAGGCGCCGCTACGAAGACCGGCAACTGAGGCCGTTGCGATCAGGGAGCCGCCACGGCCTTGCTTGTCCATCTTGAGAAAGGCGTACTTGAAGCACAGAAAAACGCCCGTAACATTGACGCGCAACATTCTGTCAAAGCCCTCGACGGTTTCTTGCCAGAAGGGGCCGCCAAAGGCAATTCCCGCGTTGGCATAGCACACGTCGATGCCGCCGAATTCCGTGCAGCAGCGTTCGATGAGATCCTTGACTGACTCGTCGCTGCTCACGTCGCAGAACTGCCACACTGCTGACTGCGGCGCGGCTTCATTGGCCTGTCTCACCGTTTCCTTGAGGCCCTCCTCGTTAACGTCTGCGGCCACCACCTTGCCGCCCTCCTTGACAAACTCGAGCACCGTGGCGCGCCCGATTCCCGAGGCGGCGCCGGTCACCACACACGCTTTGTTCTGCATGCGGCCCACCATTTTGGCCGAGATTCCGTAGGCTCAAATTTGCTGTTGCTGCCCCTCTCCGAGTCCGCAGATGTATAGTATCTGACCTGCCGCTGGCCTCGTTCGGGTTCTGCGTCCAAACAAGATCTTTCCTTCCCTCCCTTTCTTTCTCTCTCTCGATCGATCGGTTGCGTCCCAGCTCACCTTGCCACGGGTTCGATTTGTACGTCAAGTCCGACCAGCCAAGGTCCGACATCTGCTCGTGGATCCTGACTGCGCCGCAGGCTGGAGCAGCTCCACGCGCACGCGCACGCGCACGCGCACGCTGCGGCTGCAGCTGCAGCTGACGGCGACGGCGACGGTGACGGCGAGAATAATAATACTTTTAGATCTTAGGGAGGAAGGGGGAGAAGGAGAAGGAGAAGGAGAAGGAGAGAGGAGAGCGAGCGGCCCACGGTCGATGAAATCAAAATAGGAAAACACCGCCCAAAGCTTGCACTTTTAAGAAGACATTCCCTTGCCACGGCGAGCGACGGGGTGGCTCGAGCTGAGACCGCCGTCGACGGGAATGGTTTGGCCATTGACGTACGAGGATTCGTCGGAAGCAAGGAAGAGCGCAACCTTGGCAATTTCGATCGGATTACCATAGCGGAGCATGGGATTGATCTGGCCAACTTTGTCGCGAATGCCCTTCTGATCCACGATGTCAAAGATCGGTTTGGTCATACCGGTCTCAATAATTCCAGGGCAAATAGAATTGCAGCGGATGTTGGTGCCCGTGCACTGGTTCGCGACGACGCGGCACAGGTTGATGACGCCAGCTTTGGAAGCCGCGTAGCTAGCATCGGAAGCGCCGCTGCGAAGACCGGCGACCGAGGCCGTAGCGAGCAGCGAGCCGCCACGGCCCTGCTTGTCCATCTTGAGAAAGGCGTACTTGAAGCACAGAAAAACACCCATGACATTGACGCGCATCATCCGGTCAAAGGTCTCTACGGTCTCTTCCCAGAACCGCGCGCCGAGACCAATTCCCGCATTGGCGTAGCAAACGTCGATGCCGCCGAATTCCGTGCAGCAGCGTTCGATGAGATCCTTGACTGACTCGTCGCTGCTCACGTCGCAGAACTGCCACACTGCTGACTGCGGCGCGGCTTCGTTGGCCTGTCTCACCGTTTCCTTGAGGCCCTCCTCGTTAATGTCTGCGGCCACCACCTTGCCGCCCTCCTTGACGAACTCGAGCACCGTAGCGCGCCCAATACCTGAGGCAGCGCCAGTCACCACGCACGCTTTGTTCTGCATGCGGCCCACCATTGTTTCGTCGCAGTGTGGTCGCTGTTCTCGCGGCGTAAGTCTATGAGATTGTGCTTGTGTGGAAACGGCGGTTGAGATTCTGCTTTCATGTTGAAGATACTCGGATCGATTCCTTAGGTCCGACCACGCACACAATGTCCGATACGAACTTGTGCATGTGTTGGGGCATAGCCGTGTGGGCCAAGCCTTGAGCGCGGGCGCCACTATAAGTCAGGGCGACTGATATTGGGCATAAATTGCATCAAAGGCAGGGAAAATGGTATCTCTTTTACGAGTGAGCGAGCGGGTCTTTACACATAGAAAGACAAAACCCAAACTCATTCTGGACTCATCACTGTCAAGCAAGCAAGCAAGCAAGCAAGCAAGCAAGCAAGTTTTGGTGGTGCATTCCAGTTTCGAATGATCAATTACATAAGATGCTCTAGCTTAGGAGGACATACCCTTTCCGCGACGGGCGACGGGATGACTGGAGCTGAGGCCACCGCAGACAGGCAAGACCTGGCCGTTAACATATGAAGCCTCGTCGGAAGCGAGGAAAAGCGCGGCCTTGGCGACCTCGACGGGCTCACCGTAGCGAAGGGTAGGGTTAATCTGGCCAACCTTGTCGCGAATACCCTTTTGGTCTACGAGATCAAAGACAGGGCGCGTCATGCCGGTCTCAATGAGACCCGGGGCGATGCAGTTGCAGCGAATGTTGGTGCCAGTGCACTGATTTGCGACAACGCGGCAAAGGTTGATCACGGCAGCCTTGCTGGCAGAGTAGCTCAAGTCACCGGCGCCACTTCGAATGCCTGCGACCGAGGCCGTGGCGAGGAGCGAGCCGCCGCGGCCCTGCTGGTCCATCTTGAGAAAGGCGTACTTGAAGCAGAGGAAGACGCCCGTCACATTGACCCGCATGATGCGATCAAAGGACTCGACCGTCTCATCCCAAAAGCGTCCACTGAAGACGATGCCCGCGTTGGCATAGCACACGTCGATGCCACCGAATTCCGTGCAGCAGCGCTCGATGAGCTCCTTGACGGATTCATCGTTGCTCACATCGCAAAACTGGCCGACGACCGCGCCATTTGGGAATTCGCTCGCCATCTGCACGGTCTCCTTGAGGCCTTCCTCCTGCACGTCGGCGGCCACAACCTTGGCGCCCTCCTTGACGAACTCGAGGACGGTGGCGCGACCGATGCCGGACGCTGCGCCGGTCACCACGCACGCCTTGCCTTCCATGCGGCCTGGCATCTTTCCTGTTCTCTTGTCTCGCTCGCGCGCGCGACTCTGGCTTGCTCGCTTGCTTGCTTGCCTGCCTGCCTGCCTGCCTGCCTGCCTGCTTGCTTGCTTGGCGCGCTTGGGTGCTGTTGTTGCTGTTCTGGTCTCTGGCCTCTTTTTGGTTCTGCTCTCTCGTCAATCACTGCCCCTTACCTCATTACTATCTTGTACCTTGCGTCAGTCCGCTCAACGCCATGAGGTCACTGTTCCCCAAAAGGGCCGTCGATCGGAAAGGGACTCGGAAACAGGTGCCCGTCGAGGTCGTCACATCGCCGACGACAAGTGTAGGCAGCGTGGCCAGGATGCGTCAGAGAGAGAGGACGGATGATTCAAGGAGGAAATCGCCAAGGAAATCGGCGACGAAAAAGACAGCGCTTTCTACAATTTCTAGACGCCAGAACTGGCTGCGAATACCTACTATGCGTTGAGTGAAGAATGCAGGGAACATGTGGAATAAGCACAGCAGATTGAAGTTTTCTGGTAAAGCTAGCGCGACGCATCCTTGGCGGCGGGACTATCCTGAGGATACAGGGAAGCCGAAAGGCGGTCAGAAATGGACGAGACAACGTCCCACATCATCGAAGCACGCGAGCCGGCCTCGAGACTGCCTACGCCTTCGACTGCGCTGCTTAGCTGCTCCAGAGGACCCGCCGCTGCATCGACAAGAGGAGCGACGATATGACCGGGCCCAAGCTCGCTTGTGGGGTGATCAGTGACGACACCAAACTCCTCGAGCGGGGTCGCTGCCTCGAAGTCAAGCTGATGGAGCGCTGCGCAGCCCAATACGACCTCTGGAAGCTCGGTGTTATCGTCCTCGGCCTGAAGCATGAAGGCACCGCGGATCTTGACCCTACTGGAGAGCTCGCGAAACTGGTGGAAAATGCCGCGCGCTAGCATGTTGAATTTGTGAACCTGGACGGTGACCTCGATATAGTCTGTGCCGCGCTTGATCTGTGCGGTCCGATACAGAATGACAGGTTTGCCGTTCAATTTGGCAAGTTTAGAACTCAGCCCAAGCTCGTTGAAATTGAGCGCAATGCCAATGGCCTTGAAACGTCTACGCACGTCTTCGTTTGTGTCAAACTCGTTTACGAATTTCCGCAAAAGATCGAGGTCCGGTGAGTGCCGCGACGTGTCAAGCGCGCGCGTCACCGTGTCCGGGCGCAACGAAAAGTACCACACCAGCGAAACGCCTGGGTCTGCTCCCGACCACGGACCAGGCGATTTGAGCGGCACCTGAACATTAACTACGAAGAGACGAGGCAGCCCGCTCGCTTGGATGAGCTCGAGGTCGTCGTCACTGCGTGGGTGCGGCAGCTGTAGCACATCCGAGACAAACGGGATGCGCTGGCTGTCGCGGAGTAAGTCAGTGCCAATGCAATCGAAGAGCGCTGGACCTGAAGGCGCTTTGTGCCGTGACTGCGCATAACCCACTTGCCGCACAGTGAACAAGCTCGAAGGACATGGACTCCAGCTGCATGGCACCTTTTCGTCCTCGGTAGCGCGAGCCATCGTCTGTAGAGCCATGGGTCGCATTCCCCCAGCTGCCTCGAGGATGGCGTCAATATCGGCGTCATCACCATCGTTGTCATCATTGTCGTCATGATCATCGATACGATTTTCCCCAAGCGCGACCGCACCTCGTTCGTGCGTGGCAGCAGCAGCAGCGGCGGCAGCGCCGCGCCCTCGTTTGGCAGCGGCTTTGGCTCTTTTTCTTTCCTTTAGCGCCTTCTTCCGCTGCGCTTTCCTCTCCTTCTTGAGCTTGCGTGCTTCTTTGCGAGATTGCCGCTTGCTTAATGCTCGTCTCGATGTGTTTTGCGCATTGCCGAGTGGAAGAAAGCGCACATCATCTTCAGCAAGCCGGGTGGTTCCGTATCTTTTGTTCTGCTGGTAGTCAGTATCGACGTCTTCGTCCTCTTTGTCTTCCTCACTGTCATTTTCGTCGTCGTTCTCGTCGTCGTTCTCATCGTCGTTCTCGTCGTCGTTCTCGTCGTCCTCTTCGTCCGTGTTGTTATCTCGGATTTCGGGCTCAACACCATTTCCGTCGTTGCGGTTTGGGGCAACCGTGTCGTCCGCGTTGCCCGTCTTATCGGAGCGCGCGGCACCCCGTGGCGCAGTCTCAGACCAGAGTGCCCCGGGGCGACGAAGCGGAGGCAGTTTCGCGCTGCCCCGCTGAAAAGCCTTTGTGACAGACTCCCGCATGGACTGCGGTCTGGCAGCCTGGGCCCATTGGGACAAGCGCTTGCCTGGCCCGGCTTCGAAGAGCGGCGCCCTCAACTCGCGGCGCCGCTCTTCTCCCCCCTCCTGCTCCTGCAGCTTGCCCTCCTCCTCTTCCTCCTCGGCGCCAGCGGCGGCGGCGGCGGCGGCCTCGCGCCTCGCGCTGCGCCGCTGACTCATGGCGGTCTCCTGCACGTGCTAGCTAGCTAGCTTGCTTGCTTGCTCGACCCGGCACGTGCCGCACCTTCGCACCTTGATTGCCTCGCTAGCCTCGCCTGCCGCCGGTGTGCGCGGCGCTTCTCGCGCGTCCTCGCGGATGGCGCCGCGGGCGCGTCTCCCCCTCCCCGCCGCGGCCCCGTCGCTCGCTGCCTCTGCTGCTGCGAGGGCGCGCGCTTTTTGGGGCGGGGCGGTACGGGGTTTGCTTGCTCGCTTGCTTGCTTGCTTGCTCGCTCGCTTGCTTGCTTGCTTGCTTGCTTGCTTGCTTGCTTGCTGTTTGTTGCCGCTCGCTCTCGCGCTTGCTCGCTTGTGCTCGCCCAGTCCATCTCGCAAACTTGCTTTGTGCGCTTTGTGCGCGAGCGAGCGAGCGAGCGAGCGAGCAAACGCACCTCCTGCCGCCGCTGCTGGCTGAGACTCCCTGCCGGGCTCGTCTCGGCGGCGGCGGCACGGAGCGTCGTCCTCTGTCTTGGCAGCGTCGACGGTGCCGCCAACGTTCGCATCAGCAGCAGGCATGCATGCAAGGCAGACGAGGAGGCCAACAACGAGGAGGTAGGCTGGCAAACCCCGCTTGGCGCGCGCCAGAATGAGCGGCAAGCTCGGGCGCGCCGCGGCCGCGTCGATGTCGACGTCGTCTTCGTCGGCGCGGGGCGCGGGCCGCGCCAGCGCGGACAGCGTCCTGCTTGCCGCCTTTCGCGAACTCGGCGCGCTGCCGCCGGCGCAGGAGAAAGAGGACGAGGAGAAGACGGCGCTCGCGCAACTTGGGGCGGAGGACCTCGTGCGCTGCGTGGCTGCGGCCCTGCGCAAAATCCAAGGCCAGGATGCAGTCTCAGAGGACGACGCGCAACTCAAGGGTAACCTTATGCAAAAGCATCGTGCATGCGCAAAGCTCGCAACGGCGGTCAAGGCGCTCGGATACACGCGCGAGTGCGGATACAACACGCTCTTGTACCCGTCCGACGAGCGCGCGACGCGAGATCTGCTCAGCTTTCTGGCAGATCAGTGCGCCAAGGCCAACGCAGACTTTGGACCCGAAGCGAGGTCTGAACACGGCTCAGGAATCAATGCCAGCGCTCCAAAAGATCTCAAGACACGCATGCAAAGTGCTCTGCGCGCCTGGAATGCAGAGACGTGGACGCTTCAAGCCCCTGGCAGTCGCGCGCGTGCAAGACCGTTTGCAACGATACAGCGTAGCAAATGCTATCATGCTCCGTTATCGGAGGCATTTGCAAACACCTCGCAGCGCGATCATCTGTCTCACGTTGAAGTTTGCACCCTGATTGAGCGGAATCGTCTCGACGCGCTTCGTGCACGTCTTCGAGAACAATACGGCCTCGATTTACCCCATCCGCAGGATATTTCAATGGTTACAAGTGTCTCTACCTCTACAGAAGATGCACCACAGAATGTCAAAACTGGGATGGGCCCTCCCATTCCGCCTCGACCCGAAAGAAACAAGTCTAAAGGTGACGAACTTGCAAATAACGACGCAGAAGCGAGTAGTGAAAGGTCTTCTTCTGGTATTTGCACAACATCGAAAGATCAACAAGACGCAGAACTGACCACAAACGATCGTATTGTCTCCATCCGCGCAGCCTTACAGGATGTGCACCGGACCACGGCCGTATCTGAAAAGGAGGCAATAAAGTTGCTTCGTCTTGCGGAAAAAGAGAAGGCCGAGGCTCGCGAAATGGAGTCGTTAGAATCGGATTTTGCTGAGCAGATTGCACTACAGCATGAGATCCTTGAGGCTCTACCGGGCTGCCCGGACAATCTGGAGGCTCTCGAAGCACAGGTTGGGACCTTGACGGAAAAGGAGAGGGCTGCAGTCCATGCCCGTTCATGCGATCACGAAGAACTCCGTGCGCAAATTGCTCAAGTATCTAAACAAGAGCAGGAGGCGCGTGACAACGTCGAGCAACGAGCGCAGGAGGCGACACGTTTGAGCGCGGAAATTCGCAAGTTGGAACAGGTTCTTCGCTCACAACAGGATGAGGCCCACACTTTTGACGATGGCAGCGATTCTGCCGCTTCTGAGATGGTCGAAGGCCACGAGGCATTTGTGGCGCGAATCATGGACATTGTTGGCCAAGTGCGTCGCCAGTCCGATGAGATCTCTCGCGTCATAGCACACGTCCGGCGTGTCCAGGGGGACATCAGTCGTGTATCAGAAAAGTTACGACGAGCGGAGGCGGCTGCGGACGAACTCATTTTCACCATCTCGGAGACACGGCCGCGCGACCCAACAGGGCCGCATGCCTACAAGCTTCTGCACGACATGCGCATTCTCTTTGATGACCTGGTGGATATTGCGCGACGCACAGGCAAGGCTGCGAACCGAGCGCGCGATATGGATTCTCGCGCCGCGAATCTGCGTTCGATGATGAGCGAGACACAAATGGACCAGGTGAACAGTGATCTTGTCGCAATTCGCGCGGAAAATGCGCTCCTGCTCGAGGGTCAGGCTGCCGCGCAGGCGCAAGGCGATATCAAAGAGACAGCCGGCGGCGCGAGAGCCAAGACACACTGACAACCATGAGCATATTAAACCTGCGCTCCCAGCCCAGTAGAGACTGGGATTTAATCTGTAAAAGGTATGGTGAAATTACCGGATGTAATCATAATCATTGGACGAAATAGGGAAAAGAAAAATATAGTTTAGGTATATCGACCGGCAATCAATCATACGAGCAGGATAGAGGCCATACGGCGGCGCGCGGCCCTGACGAGGTCGTCCTTGGGCCCAAGAAGCTCGAAAATTTCGAGAAGAAGCTTCTTGGCAGCCTCATCCTGGAAGGCGCGATCCTTTTTCAGCAGTGTAAGGGCCTCGTCAATGGCTTCCTCGTAGCGCTTTTGCGACACGAGCGACTGCGCAAACTTGAAGCGCTCCTCGCTAGAGAGGTCGGCGCGGCGCGCCTCGAGATCGCCAAGTTCATCGCTCGACACATCACCAGCAGTCTCGGCAAAGGAGACGGCGCGCACAAAGGAGGCAACTACAGGTTCCTGAAGATGCTGCTTGTACGAGGACTCGAGCATCTTCACGAGGGCGTTGGCATCCGAAACATTGCCGTCCTTGAGAGCGAGCTGGCCAAGACCAACCAGAGCGCGCACGCGCACCTTTTCAAAGCGGTCCTTGACCTCGCGGTCCTTTTCGTCCTTGTTCGGCTGGACATCAGCGAGCTCCTTGAGGACGGGGACGATCTCGTCGTTGGCGACATTACCAGCATCGAGTGCCTGGTCGACCTGATCCATGAGGCCCTCGGCGGCCTCGATGGCACTGGCGCCGCCCTCACCCGGCTGCGGCTGCCCGGCACCGGTCATCTTGACAACATTTTGCAGGAACTCCTTTACTTGTGCCTCGCTCTGCGAGCCGACAAAGTGATGGACGAGCTTGCCCTGGTACACGGCGAGGACGGTGGGGAGGGACTTGATCTGAAGCGCCTGCGCAAGCTGCGGGTTCTTGTCCGTGTCGAGCTTGGCCAAGACAAGTTTACCATTGTGCTCGCCGACGGCCTTTTTCAGGATCGGCTCGAGCGACTTGCACGGTCCGCACCAGTCCGCGTAGCAGTCGAGTACCACGGGCAGCTTGGACTGCATGACCTTGGGGCCGAAGGAGGCCTCGTCGACTTCAATGGCCTCGGCAGGGCCGCCCGTCGCCAGGCCACGCACGGCGCCGGATCCAGCCATCGCCCTCATTGGGAGCGACTTCGTCGCCCCTGCCAGGGCGCCGGCGGGGCCTGCCACGGCGCCACCAACGAGAGCGCTGCGCCATGCCAGGCGTCCGCCGCTCATCGAGCCAGCACTGCCTGCAAGCATGCGCGCGCTGCGGCGCCCGAGGCTGCTTGCGGCCGCGCGCATTTTTCTTGTGTCGTGCGCCGCGCTCTTTGTCTGCCTCCGCACGTGCGCACAAAGGCAACCAAACTGTGCTCGCGCGCGCGCGCGTCGGGATGGAGAGTGGAAAAAGAACGTAGTAGATTTGCTTCTCTCCAATGATCGATTGCTTGCAAGAGCGTCAAAAGGAAGGTCATGTGGATCCACTAGCTAGCCTGGTTTATGGAGACTCTCAGGGGGCTTGATTGACACGATCAAGAACAGCACACATCATGAGCAATGGCTTCTTTTACGAGGCGAGGCGAGGCGAGGCGAATAAACGTCTGGCATCATAGAGAAATCAAGAGAAGAAACAACGAGACGAAATGTCCAAGATTCAACCAAGCGAAAAGGGTGAAAAGAGTGAGTAAAAATGAACTACAGCATAATTTGACACGAAAACAAGGGCAATGGCTGCGAGGGCAAGATGAAACGAGCTCGAGGGCGCTGGCTGGCCGTCTCGGCAAGGCAGATCACTTACTCGCTCGCTCGATCGCTCGCTCAACCATTCGGGCATGCGCCCACACTAACTTGTCGCGACCGTATTGATGTGTTGGTTCTGCTGTTGCTGGTGATGCTGGTGCTGTTGTTGCTGGTGAAACTCTTGCTGTTGTTGCTGCTGCCGGTGCTGCTGCTGCTGTTGGTGGTGAAATTCTTGCTGTTGCTGTTGCTGTTGCTGGTGGTACTGCTGTTGCTGCTGCAATTGCAACTGCATCTCGGGGGTGAGCGCGTGCATTTGTGCCTGGCCAGGTCCGACGACACCGGCAGGCGCCATTGCCATGGGGTCTGTGATGCCGTTGGAAATAGGACCGTCATACGGCAAAGGCTCGAGATCGGCATCGTCGCCGAACATTTCAATGTCATCCTCGGCGATTGTTGGCTGCTGATCAATCGCTTGCATGTTGCTGGACATAAAGGCGTGAAGCGTGCGGGAAGAAAGCTTGGCAAGCGGTTGCTGTGGAAGCTCCTCGTGTGCCTTGATCCAAGGATGTTCGAGAATCTGCTGCATGGAAAGACGCATCTCCACGGGACAGAGCAGCTTGCCAATGAGATCCTTGACCTTGTCGCTCATGTTTGCCCAAACTTTATCATTAAAGTCCCACTTAAACGTGCATACTGCCTGGCGCAGTCCCATATCGTCAAGTCTGCCATACGGATCAAACGGGTGGTACGAGGCAAGAATGACGTAGAGGATGACACCGAGTGACCAGCTATCACATCGATTGTCATAGTTCTGGTTAATGCCAACCTCGGGCGCGGCGTAAGCGCTCGTTCCGCACACAGTGTACATGAGATTGCTTCCCTGGTCCAATACTTTTGAAAGGCCAAAGTCAGAAATCTTGATCTCGCTGTCTGGGTCCTTGGTGGCAAGGACGAGATTTTCCGGTTTGAGATCGCGATGAACGATGCCGTGGCTGTGCATGAAGAGAAGCGCCTGCGTGATTTTTGCAAAGTGACGCGAGGCGTCGCGCTCTGAGTACCCTCCGTGGCTGACAATGCGTGAGAAGAGCTCTCCGCCCTCGAGAAGCTCCATGGCCAGGATGACGGCGTTCTCGTCTATAAAGACATCGTACAGGCTCACGATATTAGGATGCCCTTGCACGCGTAGCAAGGCCTCGATTTCGGTCCGCAAGGCCTTGACGTCCTGGTTGTGTCGCGAAATGCGCTTCACTGCCACTTGCCTTCCGCTGCGAATGTCCCTCGCGCGGTAGACCTCTGCAAAGTACCCCTTGCCCAGAAACCCTTCCTTTGACCAGTCGACCTGGTAGCAGTTTTCAAGCTCGCGCATGTGTTTGATCTGGTCTTGCCCCTCTTGCTGCTGCTGCTGCTGTTGCTGTTGCTGTCGCTGCTGCATCTGGTTCCCGTGCAGCTGGTCGGCCATGCCATCGTTGCGATTATTGCGCCGCTCCGCGCCCCCGCGGCACCAGTTCAGGTTGATCCGCAGCGGCATTCTGCGCTGCAGGCTCGCTCGCTGCTGCTGCTGCTGCTGCTGCTGCTGCTGCTGCTCCTCCTCCTCCTCCTCCTCGGGCCCAAACTACCTCTGCGTCTCCTGCTCCTGCTCGCCGGGGTGCAGGCCGTCCTGGACCGCGCGAGGTCCCTGGACTCCGCCGGGCGGACGAGTCTCTCCCTCGCCCTGCCTGCTTAATCTCCCCTTTCTCCTGTGAGACTGGCGCGCAGAGAGCGAGGCAACAAGGCGCGCGGCTCGGGCGCGCTGCGCTGCGCTGCGCTGCGCTGCCGCTCGCGCTGCAGAGGCCGGCCCGGGCCCGCTCTGCGGCGCTTTGCGGCGCGGCG
>KN805372.1:607606-701739 GCA_000818945.1 Schizochytrium sp. CCTCC M209059
CCGCCGGCGGGTCCCGAACGTCCGGAGGCACGGGCGGCTTTATCCCGCTCGTCCTTTTGGTGGGCGCGGGCGTCGGCGGCGTGCAGCTGCACAGGTACTGGAAGGAGTACCAGGCTGCTCGCGAGTACGAGCGAGATGATGAGGATGAGGACGCGGAGCAAGGCAAGGGATCTGGGCTGTTTTCATGGTTTGACAGCGGCAAGGACAAGACGGAAGAGGAGGAGGCCGATAGCGGGAACTCCTCGCGTCTTTTCCTGCAGGAACTCGCCTCCAAGGGCGATGAGCAGGCGTCCAAGATTCTCGACACGGAACAAGACAATGCGGACGGCTCTGGCGGCGCAGATGGCAACGTGGGGGATGGTCCTGCCTTTGGCCATGATGATTTCCGCCTCGATGTCTCGCGTGAAGGTCTCATCCGTACCTTCACCATGATGCTTGACATGAAGCGTTTGCAAGAATCTCAAGAGATTGAACGGATACGCAAGCTGCCCATCTCGCGACGTCCGCTTGACTACGAAGAATCGCTGCGCCAATTTAGACAGGAAAAGGCCGAGCTGAAGGAGCGTCTCAAGGCTCTACAAAAGAGACGGTTCTGATATTAAACTCCGGCATGGATCGATGTTTTCTCCTTCTTCTTCTTCTTCTTTTTTACTCTTTTTTTTTTTCTTACGTTTTTACACAAACACAGAGGGCACACTTCTTATTTGTTTAACCGCATCGGCTACGATGCGTCTGCCTTCCACGGAAGCTCCAAAGAAGAGCTTGCCGCAAATGCCAATTTCAAAAGCTGCGTTTCCTCTTCTCCACCTAAAAGTACCCATCAGCTGGCGCATCAACGTTCTTTGGTATGAACCAGGGACCTCAAAGGTCACCTGGCAAGCGAACTCAACCGACGAAATCTGTCTTGCGCAACCTTGAGCTGGTGTTTGTATCGTTGCGACTGCGGCGTATCCTGCCTCGCAGAGTTCTTGCGAATACGATCGACCTGATCAACCTTGTGCGCCGCGTCGCGCAAGCTTGATCCTAGGTCACTTGAAGGCCGCCTCTTGACGCGTGAGCGCGTCATCGTGTCGATCTGGACGCTCCCGTCTCTCGCCACGCGCACACGAGACGGGGACTGCGCACGACGCACGATAATTTCGTCTGTGTCATCATCGTCGCCAGCCACTTCATCAAACTCATGCTCACGATCGTACATATTGGACACACCAACTCTCGGCCCCCTTGCCTCGCTGGTAAATGTGCGACTACCTGCGTCCAAATCTTCGTCTTCGAAGCGATTGCTTCGAATCCCAATTGAGCTTGCAGTCGCGAAACTGTGAGAGCGCAGTTCCTGCGGGATGCCACGACGCCCCTCGCGCTGAAGTTCAGTTTGTAGTTGCGCACGCGTGTCGTCTACGGCCTGCTGGGCTCGAGCGAGAGAATCGTTGAGCGCCTCGATACGGGCCACGCGAGCACGTTCTCGCTGCCGCACCGTAACGGAATGCGAGGACCGCGGTCGCGATGTCGATGGCCCCGTTCTTACCCTCGTTCGCACCGTCGTGTCGAACTCTAGAACGGCCTCGATAAGTTCGCAAAGTGGAGTCACGGCGTCCTCCAGAGAACGATCGCCCTGATCGTGTTCGACAGGACCGCCGTCTGCAAAAAAATCGAGCACGGCCTCGTGTCCCGCACGATATCGGACAAAAATCCCCTTGAGAGTGGCGGTGACAAGCCGACGTGCCATGTCAGCGTCTTGCTGGCCCTCCTTGAGGCTAGTCTCCGCGTCCATTAGCTGAGCTTCGATCTGCTGCGTTACCTCTTCCTGTTCGCGCAAAAGAAGGGCCGCCTTTTCGAGATCCTCCTTGAGAGCCAAAACTTGTTCTGCCTGTTCTGAGGCCTGCTCAAGTCGAGATCGAATGTTGCGAACAGACCCACTTGCAGTCTCGTGCATGGCATTCTCATGCAGCACATCCTCAAAGCCTGCATTCGCATTACCCGCACCATGTTCAGCCTCGTGAACGCGCAGCTCAAGCGCCGCGCACTTTGTTTCAAGATCAGCGTGACGTTGTCGAAGGCGAGCGAGCTCACTTGGCGAGCCTTCGGTCTCGAGATTGCTTGCCGAGAGTTTGCGAGTCTCTTCTTGTACCCTTTCCACTTGGCTGAATTTCTGCCGTAACGCGTGGATCTCGTCATGCAAAAGCCGCTTTTCGACCTGGAACCGTTCGTCTTGACCCGAAACTTCTTTCTGCAGACGTGCCACGTCCGCATGGCCTCGCGCAACCAGAGACTGGGCTGAAAATAGCAGCGAATTTAAGTGAGGCATGATGCTCTCGAGCACATTTGTCACTGTGGATGACGCTTCCTCGTCCGCGCCACCCATGGCGCCCGAGGAGACGCGCTGCATAATGTCCTGCAGATTCGCTAGCCCAATCTCTGGCGACGTCCCTTCATGCCAGAGCGTGGCGATTGCCTTTTCAATCCTCTGAATTTTACGCTTCATGAGCCTGAGCTCTTTCGTCTCTGCACTGAGCACTTGCTGCTCTTCGAGGAGATCCTCGCATGCTTTCTTGTGTGTACTAGACTCCTGTTTGGCCGCCGCGAGCTGCGTTTCTAGGGTTTCTACGACACTCTCGAGACGCTCGCGCTCTGTTTGCAATTTAGCGACGCGGTCCTGCAAATCCATGCGCACGACCTCGAGCTCCGAATTTTTGGCCTCCAGAGCGGACCGTTTCTCCTCGGCCGCGACGAGTTCGCGTCGTTCGCAACGAAGAGTGTTCTGCGTGTCCGTGAGCTGCTGAGCTATTTCGTCGACTTCAGCGCAGCGCGCTTGAGCACTTTCGAGCTCTGCATTGAGAGAATCGAGAGCCTGACGCTGTGTCTGCGCAGCCGATCGAGCGGTTGCAAGTTCAGCTCGGGTTTCCTCGAGCTCTGCGCGAGCCAGATCCCGCTCTTCTTCCGTGACGACGCATTCTTCGCGCGCAGCGTTCCATTCGACATTTGCCTGCGCCGCTTTCAAATTCGCCTCCTCGCAGGCTTGCTCGGTAGCAGACAGCTGCGATCGCAATGTGTCTTGCTCTTTGCGCACAGCGTCAAGCGAGGCCGCGGTGGCCTCTAGGGTTTCCTCGAGCTCGGCCTTTTCGGCCTTGAGAGGTTCTACCGTCTCGCGGACGAAATCAAGGAGCGCCTCGTTCTCCTGCTGCAATTTGCGGTTCGTTGCCTGCAAGTGCTGAACATTGCGGCCCGTCCCAGGCGACTGGCCTACGCTTCGAGATCGATCGCCTCCCTTGGCCTCGGTTTCGTGAATAGTATCGGCAACAAGGTCATCGTCCTCGCCACAGGCATCTGCCGAGCCTGCGCCGTCGACAGGTTCGTACAGCGAAAGACGCTTGCGCGATTGGCGCAAACGCAGCCCTTCAAGTCGAAGACGTTCTTGTAATACAGCAACAGTTTCGCGCAGATCGCTTTCATTACGCTCGAGGCGTGCAATTGCCGTCTTTGCTGCGAGAATGTCAAATTTTGCCCTTTCGGTATTGGCGACCTGGTCGGGATCGAGGCCAAGCTCTTCGGCCCGGGCCTTGAGTGCGCTCTGCAGGACATCAATGTAGACGCGTTGCTCCTCGGTGGCGCGTGATTCCTTTTCGAGCGAGGCGGAAAGCTTGAGTTTGTCTTGCTCGAGATCGCCCACGCGTGTTTGCAAGGTCTCCAGTTCCTCGGGCGTGACGCCGACGCTCGCGGGGGAGCCCCTGCGCAGCTGCAGGATCCGGGACTGCGCCTCGCCTAGCTTTTTACGCAACGCGGTTACGCGCTGCGCCGAGACCTCACGGGCATCCTTGTCGCGCGCCAGCTCGGCCTCGAGTTCCGCAATTTTCTCGCCTTGTTCGTTGATGCGCTTGCACGCCGACTCATATTGACGCGCGATTGTGGTCAAGGTGTGTCTGCTTGAACGGTTCACGAAGGCGCCATCCTGGGCGTGTGCGCGGGTCTGGCGCGCGCGAAGCGCCGCAAGGTCCTCTTTGGCGAGAGGAAGCGGCTGGCTGGGCTCCAGGGACACCACGAACTGCTCGCACAGGCGAGCGTACGCCTTGCGCTCCTCGACGTCGCCCTGGAGCTCTTCGAGCTGGGCCGCCTGAGTCCGGACCTTGGCCGCGAGTTTGTCCAGCAAGCCGTCGCGTGGCGCCAGCGCTGCCGAAGCCTCGGCGCTCTTGCCGCCCGGGATGGCGGTGGACTTGGTCTTGTTCTTCATGGTCGCCACGGAAAGCGACGACGACGAAGACGACGGCGGCGGCGGCGGCGGTGGTGGCGGTGGCGGCGGCGACGCGGCGCGTCTGCGCAGCCGCAGCCGCTCCGACATGCGAGCGTCGCGACGGCGCTCAGGCGCAGAAGCGCCCTGGGATCGCGCGCTGCTTGGGGAACTGCTAGGCCTTGCTCGCTTGCAGTCAGTCTAGTGCTTGCTTGCATTCTCTGCTCGGAAAAAACGGCTCGACAGACTGAGCAACCCAAAACCCGGCACGCCCAAAAAAGACAGGCCTGAGGTCGGGCCCCACCGTCCCGGCGTTGGAATCGGGACGGTGGCCAATGTGGAGTCCTTGTGGCCAACAATGATCGAAAGAACCGGACAAGCAAGCCGCCTCATCGGCTAGAGGCGCGATAGGCTAGTCCGGTGCGCATGAACGAAACGAGGAAAAAAAGAATAAGGGAGCGAAGGACTAGGCCTACGTTGAGGAATCCTAACGTCCAAAGCTCTATTACAGGAAAAAGTCGAATTTGTATTTTAAGTATATTGTGCAAACGCGTGGTCTGGGGGGAAAGAGCTTGCGAAAGACGTGAAAGACATCAAGAAGAGCGAAGCCAAGTAGGGCTGCAAAAAGGCATTGGCGCGCGCGACGGAAACCCGGAAGGCGGCTCCGCCTTTCTCGGCGAGGAGAAGGACGACAAAGCGCTCCGCTTGGCGAGATGGCGCGCAAGGCGCTCTGGGCGACAGCCATCGTCGCTGCGTGCGTCGTCGCGGGCGCAGCCAGCCTCGAAACGCTAGAGGGCCGCCATGCGGCATCGTCAACGTCAACGGCGTCGTGGAGCGACGTGCTCGTCTCCGACGAGAGGCTCAAGACCAATGTAACAAAGGCAGACACCGCGACGCTTCTCGACGCGGTGAGCCGCGTGCAGCTGCGCGAGTTTGATTACGTGTATGAGCAGTTCTATAATCCAATCTTCGGCAAGCGGCAGCTAGGCATCATCGCTCAGGAGATCAAACCGCTGCTGCCAGGCTCCGTTGGAGTTATTCCCAAGCGGTCTGTCAGCCATGTAGATGACAAGGATCCCACAATCCTCACCAACGTTCACGTCTTTCATAGCGAAAATCTCTTTATGGCTCACATTGGCGCCACGCAGGAGCTGATCCAACGGACGCAAACAGCCCGTAAAACCCTCGAGGACGTGCAGGACAGCTTGGAGCGTCTGGCGCAGGACGCTACGTCGGGCAAGGAGGCACATGCGGCGCTTAGCTCAATGCGGACCAAGCAGGACGAGCTCGAAAGTCTTGCCAAGGCCGCTCACGAGCGAAGCGAGGGCGCCATTCGGCTCGAACATGTCCTCAAGTCGCTTGAAGACACAAGCCGAAAAGAGCAAGCGGAACGCACGGCACTCACGCGGCGCGTGCAGGACCTTCACGAAGATTTGCGCACTGAAGTTCGAGATCAGGCCACGTTGCACCGTGACGTGTCGAGTGAAATGTCGGTGCTGACCGAGGGACTCAAGCAGCTTGGGGCTCGCATCGACGAGAACCTTGTCCAGGTGCAAGCGGCGCAAACCAAAGCCAGCGAGAACATTGCTCAAGTTTCTCGCGAGGCCTCGGAGGCCGCGCGAAAGCAAGTCGAGGAAGCTCGTGCGAAGATTGACGCCAAGGTTGCTGATTCCGCGCGGAACATGGCCGCAAGCCTCGAAAATGTAGAAAAGAAGCTTGCAAGCGAGCGCAAGGATGCTGCAGCCGCTGTGTCTGCCTTGGAGAAAAGTGTCGCGGGCCTTAAAGCTCAGATCGAGGCCAACGTTGCAGATGTAGACAGCCTTTCGCGTGAAGTTGGTTCTCTTCAATCGAGTCTCGGCGCCGTGGCAGAAGATGCTGCGCGTAATTTGAGCGAGGCACGAGGGGAAATCTCGCATGCTTTTGAACAAGCCAGTAGCGAGCTTGATGAATTACGGACACGCATTGACGATCTAGAGACCAAGATCAATGCACAAGCAGGCGCAGAGCTAATCGAGCGTCGGAAGATCGCAGAGGCCGAGGCACGCACCGAAGAGGCCAAGATTGAGCTCGAACGAACGCGGACAGTAGAGGAGGAAAAGCGTGCGCGCTCGCTGGCAGCCATCGAAGTCGAACGTCTTGAGCGACAAGAGAATGCCACGCTTGCCCGCGTTGAAAAGGAGGAAGAGGCGCGCGCTGCGCGCGAGCTCAAGGTCGCCATAGCGCAAGAGGAGGCTGCGCGTCGCGAGTTCGAGCGTCGCGCTGACCACGAGTCGAGCCTCGTGCGCGCACAGGCTGACGCAGAGGTGTCAAAGATTCGAGCGCAGAGTGAGCTCGAGCGCGTGCGCGTCCTGGCGCAGGGCGAGGCTGATGCACAGCAAGAACGAGCCAATCACGAGCTTCGCAAAGAAATGGCCGCGCTCGAGTCACAAAGTGCCCGTGAGAACACTGTGGCGGCGATTCAAGCCACCTTCCAGGAGACGATCGCAGCGATGCGCATGGCGTCGCAGAGCCCTCAGGATGTTGCTGGCGCTTTGGGGCTCTTTGTTCTCTTGGCCTTTGGCGTGTACGCGGGTCGCGAGTTCGTCATTTATTGGCGCAAGGTCTTTGAGCATAGGCTCGGACAGCCTTCACTTGTGCGCGAAACCTCGCAGCGTGGATGGCTACCTGTGGCTTATCTTGTCGAGGCGGTCAAGACTGCAACGAAGCGCACCCGAGCGCTCGGGATGCGAATGTGGTCTCGTCAGCTCGGCCTCGGCAAGGACACGGATGCTGCAAGCACGTGCAAAAAGGCTTCCATCTCTTCCTCCTCCTCATCATCATCATCATCCTCTTGTTCATCGTCGGGGAAGGCTAGTTCTTCACCCCCAGGTCGGCCTGGAGCGAGAAGCAGCGGCCAGCCCACAGGCGAAGACTCCTTTGTGAGCTTTATGACCGACGTGGTGCTACCTCCGTCGCAAGCCAAACAAATCGAGCGGGTCGCGCGAGCAACGCGTGCTGCTCACGTGAATGGCACGCCATTGCGCCATCTTCTCTTTTATGGCCCACCGGGAACCGGCAAGACGATGGTCGCGCGACGACTTTCCAAATGGTGCGGTCTGGATTATGCAATCATGAGCGGTGCCGATGTTGCACCTCTCAAAGATCGCGCCGTCACAGAGCTGCATCAGCTCTTCGAGTGGGCCAAACGCACGCCTCGTGGCGTCGCGCTCTTCATTGATGAGGCTGATGCCTTCCTGGCGACTCGCGACGGAGGCTCGATCAGCGAGTCCCTTCGCAATGCGCTCACCGCGTTGCTCTATCACACGGGGGCGCCCTCGTGCCGCATTATGCTCATTTTGGCTACCAACCGCCCGCACGATCTCGACAGCGCCGTGCTAGATCGCGTTGACGAGTCTGTGCACTTTGATCTTCCATCGCTCGGCGAGCGTAGGCGGATCGTGCGACAGTACTTTGCTCAAACCCTCGTCGCGTCACTTGATGTTCCTCCTGAATTTGCGCAGGAAGAAGCGCTTGAGCGCACTGCCGAGCTCACGGATGGCTTCTCGGGCCGTGAGATTGCAAAGCTCATGACGAGTGTCCAAGCACACGTTTTTGGCAGCGCTGTCGTTCAGGACGGCAACGTGGGCGAACCTCGTCGCGTCAAGCTTTCGCGAGCGATATACGACCAAGTGCTCGGCCACACTGTTAAGGAGCACGCTGCGAAGGCTCCAGTGCTTGATAAATTGTCCAAGGCGATGTCAAAGTGACTGGAAAAGAGAAAAGCCACCACTTTAATCTACCGCGTTGCCTTCTTTCGAAGACAAGAAATAAGCAGGCGAAGTACATGAGACCATTGGATGCCGTCCTATAGCTTAAAGCTGGCAAAAGTAGGTAAAGCGAAGACGATTAATGTACACGAGAACATCCGTCTTTGACGTAGAGCTCGAACTTGAAGTTTTCATCCAGCAAGCAGTTGGCTGCCAGAGAAAACCGAACCATAAGAGTGTTAAAGGAAGAACATTTCATTTTCTTTTTAAAGAGTAAATTCGCGTCGTATCCGTCATCTCTTGCTGTCTCAATCTCTCGCTTTCTCCTGGCCACGCGAGCAGGTCAGGCGAGGCCAGCCTCGGCCTTGATCTTGAACATTTTCCCGACACAGAGCTCGAAGTTGGCGAAGGCAGCTGCCTTAAAGCCAGCAGCAGCAGCAATGCCGACTGTATGAAAGGGAGTCTGTACGTCACCGCAGGCGAAAACGCCCGGCACAGAGGTCTTTTGCTGGTCGTCAACCTTGACAAAGCTGCCCGACATCGGGTCAGCAGTTACCTCGCAGCCGAGGTTCTCAAGAATTGACTTGCAGGCTGGCTCAGAGGAGCTGGCCACGAAAACTCCCTTGAGCTTGATCTCGTCGCCGGTCTCGGTCTTGACAGCGACGCCTTCACCGTCCTCGCTCATGCTGGAGATAGAAGAAGGATAGAACTCGTATCCGGAGGCCTTGAAGAGAGCCTGCGTGCCGTCGTCGACCTCGAGACCGTCGGCGAAGACAGTGAGCTTGTCGGACCAGTTGGCCGTCTGCGCGATGAACATGGCAGCCACAGGCGGCGGCATACTCTTGCCCATGACGAAGCCAATGGGTTCGTTGCGCACCTCGTAGCCGTCGCAGTAGACGCAGTGAAAGGCACGCTTGCCCCAAAGTGCCTCGAGGCCATCAATCTCCGGCAAGACGTCACGCGCGCCTGTTGCGAAAATGATCTTGGCCGCCTCAAGCGAGCTGCCATCCGCGAGTTGCAGCACGAAGCCGGAGTCATCATCCTTGGGCTGCACCGCCTCCAAGCTGGCCTTGCGCACCTCCACAGTCTCGTACCGCTCCAGGTCCTTGAGTCCCGCCTCGCGCAGCGCCGACGGCGGCACATTGTCGCGCGTGAGGAACCCGTTCGAGGTCGCGGCCGCGTGATTGTTGTACGTGCCATTGTCCAGCACCACCGTCTTGCGAAGCGACCGTCCCAGCGTCAGCGCTGCCGACAGCCCGCTCGACCCGGCGCCCACCACCGCCACCTCGAAGGACGACGCCATCTCGGCGAACTTGTTCGGCCACGCGCGCGGGGAGAAGAAGAAGGAGAAGGAGAAGGGTGGGAGGGAGGGAGGTTGCAACGTCCACGTGCACGAGCGAGCAGGCGCACGATGAGGTCAAGCAATGCGAGCCAAGCGATGCAAGCCAAGCGATGCAAGCCGAGAGTGGGATTTGGGATTTGATTTACTACGGAGTCTTCGAATTTTGGAGACTTGTGGGGTCACTCAAGGACCCCGCCATCAGCCACGACTGCTGCTGCTGCTGCTGCTGCTCGCTGTCGCAGCCGATTCTCCGAGCTGGCCGCGCCTGGCCGACTGGCGCACACACCGGGGCGCCGGGGTTTATACCCTCTCTCGTGCGCCGCGGCCAGCGCAGCCTGCAAGCTGCACCTGCGCACGGTGTGCTGCGACCGCGCTCTCGTGCGATCTCTTCGGCGGCATGGGTCCGCCGTGTTCGAGTGCCCCACAGACCCCCAAAAATTCGTTCTTGTCCTTGCCGCAGGCCGCGTCGCAGCTCTCGCCTCGACCGACTGACTATTCATTTCAGAGCTAGAACCGCCATGGGCGAGGCGCAGTCGCGCGGGGCCCGGCCGGGCGCGGCCCGCGAGGGGCCCGGCCAGGCGGAGGAGGCGGCGGCGGAGCAGCAGCAGCAGCGGCCGTCCTCGCGCGAGCTGCGAGAACCGCGGCGGCGACATGGCGCGGGCGACGAGGATGCGACGGGTGAGGCGGACGATGGCTCGGCGTCGACTACCTCGACCTCGAGCTTGCCAACTTCTGCTGGCGCAGAGGGCGCGGGCGGAGGCGGCGCGGGTACGGCTGCGGAAGGGGAGAGTGAAGTCGACGATGCGGCCATGGGCGCGACGTCGAACGTCGAAGCCTCCATGTCCCTTGCGAGTGCTTCCGGGTCAACTCGAAACTTCGCCGACGCCGACGAGGAAGACCTGATGCCTCTGCCTCTCCCACCGCCATTACTGATGAAACCCGGGCCCGGAGATGCGCCAGAGGGCCGCGATCGAGGCGCTACTCTCGATGAAAACGATGTTTTGACGGCTTCAGAATCGGAAGATGAAGATCTCGACGAGAAGAACGCAAGAGGCATATTGGCCCACCACAATGATTCCTCCTCGGAGACAAGTTCCACGGGCAGCGACGACCTCGCAGAAGACCCGAACGAATCCTACAGAAGGGGAATCGGTGCGATACCGAGTATGCAAGAGACGCCTCCGTCCTGGGCCAACGATACAGAAGCCTGGACCCGGACCATTGGCTTGGGTGACAATGCCACCATGCTTTCGAACGCGGTCCATACCACAAAGTACACGGCCATGTCGTTCCTACCGCGCTCTTTCCTCCTTCAGTACCGACGCGCAGGCAACATTTTCTTCACTGTGATCGTTGTGGTGATGCTCCTCGGAACGTTTTCGAAACTCTTTGATTCACCACAAGCACCATGGGGCAATATTTTTGTCCTCTCAGTCATTTTTGGCCTGAATATGACGAGCGAATATCTCGACGATCGCGCTCGTGCGCGCAAGGACGATGAAACGAACGCGCAACCGATCGAGATTCTCGACCCTGTCGACCGAAAATTTGCCACAAAAACCTGGCGGGAGGTGCGCCGTGGAGACCTTTTGCGCCTGGAGAAAAATGCAGTCTGCCCTGCCGACGTGCTCGTCCTCACAACGAGTGATATCGACACGGAACTGTGCTGCTATGTGCAGACCGCCAACATTGATGGCGAGACGTATCTCAAGAAGCGCCACTGTAAAAAGGACGTTGTCGACAAAATTATCATGTCTCCACCGGAGACCGCAGACTGGGTGGAAGGTCGCGAGTTCAGATACGAGCCTCCGTCCAGCTCACTTTCGAGCTTTCGGATCGTCGCCATGCCCAAGAAGGGAGAGCGCAGGCAGGAACCACTTGCATTCACGAGCGAAAATGTGGTTTTACGTGGGGCCCAACTTCGAAACACGGAGTGGATTTTTGGCGTGGTACTTTACACAGGCAACGAAACCAAAACGCTCATGTCCATTGCGCCTGCTCGCATAAAGCAGTCCAAAGTGGATCGCATGGTAAACCAGGTAATTGTGACAGTTCTGGTCATGCTTGTCTTACTTCTCGGGGCGTCGATCTTGTTGAGTACATATGCTTACAAGCCCACCACTGAACTCTGGTACATGATGTTCACGCCCGAGTCTTCAGGAAATTTGCTTCCGTCGGGGCTGGCGCTCATCCTTACATACCTGGTCTTGTATCGACAAATCCTTCCCATTCTTCTCTACGCCGTGCAGGAAGGCCTGAACGTGGCGCAGGCCAAGTACATTGGGTGGGACCTTAACATGTACGACGAGGCTTCCGGCAAGTTTGCCAGCTGCAACACAACTTCCTTGGCCCAGGAAATTGGCCAGGTCAAGTGGATCTTTTCGGACAAAACCGGCACGCTGACCCGCAACGAAATGCGTCTCGTGGCCATCTGTATCAATAATCGTGTGTACGGCCGTGCAACCAACAAGCAACTCGAAGAGTTGGCTCGTGAAAAGCTCTCTCCTCTCGACGCCTCGCGGTCTTGCTTCACTGACGTCCTTGACGTGCTCGCATCGAGCAGCGAACCCGGGGAGCGGGAGAAGCTGCAGCATTTTTTTACTGTCCTCGCGCTCTGTCACACGGTTCTCGTGGAAAGCTCGTCTGCAAACCACCCTATCAAGGACAGCACTCGTCTATTACGTCGTTCGAGTTTGACTGCTCGCAGCGGAAGTATCATGCATGCGACCACGCTTGAGAGCGCCGTCGATGCAGACGGCGTTCATGTGGCGAAGAAGAAGCGCTCGCCCAACCAACGTCGATTGCGTATGACGCTCAAATCGCGAAAACACGCTTCCGAGGTTATCCTGCAAGCCCGCCAAAGCGAAGGCTTCCAGTCGGATCTCAATGAACCCAGCCCGGATGAAGCAGATGACAGCGGATACCACGAGGACGACGGCAACCCCAGTGACCCCGTCCCAACCTACAATGCCGAGAGTCCGGACGAGGAGGCCCTCGTTCTCGGAGCTTGTGCGCTGGGCTTTGAGTTTGCTTACACTGAAGGCGAGTCAACTATTGGCTTACGCTTTCGGGCTCCGAACCTTGATTCGAACCGCACGACGTATGCAAATGAGCCCAATGACGGGCCGCTTCAGCCGAATGCAAGCGGTCGGAACATTTACCATTTTCAGGACACCGCGTCCACTCGATATCAAGGTTATGAAGTTCTTGCCATCAATCCATTCACGAGCGACCGAAAGCGCATGTCTGTCTTGTACGCTGACCCAGACAACCCCGGCCGCAGAATTCTCTTTTGCAAGGGTGCAGACAATCAAATGCTGAGTGCCGCGAACCCGGACACAACTGACTATGACAGCATACGTGCGAACCTGAAGTCATTTGCCGAGAATGGCTTGCGCACTCTCATTGTTGGTGAACGGGAAATTAGCGACGACGAGTATAGAGCCTGGAGCAAATTGCATGAGGAGGCGTGTGCATTGACAGGCAAAGAGCGCAAAGCTCGACTTGATGAGGTGGCTCAAGAGATCGAGGTTAAACTCAGCATACTCGGGCTTACCGCGGTGGAAGATCGCCTGCAGGACGGTGTGCCACAGACTATTTCAATTCTTCGCGCCGCCAAAATCAACATTTGGCTCATTACGGGCGACAAGGTGGAGACAGCCATAAACATTGGCCGCTCAGCAGAGCTCATTAGTCAAAACTCGCGTGTCCTCATGTTGACTGCGGAAGATCTTGGCATTTCAGAGGAGCAACAGCAAAAGCCTTCGATTTCCCCTGCCCAACCTGAAAATAAGCGCCAAGGGTCCTCCTTCGCCGTCGAGGCCAATGGCCTCGCCCTGGAAGACATTCAGGATCGTATTCTCGATGTTGTCCAGGACCACCTCGCTCGTATGAGTTCCGAGGATGATGGCCGACACTCGCGACCGTCCATGTCGGGTATTTACGCGGGCGGCTACCAGAGCTATGTGATGACTCGCGACAACGAGGAACGAGGGATCAGCGGATTCTGTATGCGCTTGTTCTCGCGCCGTCGCGGCAAGACTGAAAACGTGGAGGCCGATGCGAACTTGGCCCTCGTTGTGGACGGGGACACACTTCACTACATCATGTCGAAGAAACATCCCAACGCAGCACTGGAGGCAGCCTTCTTGCAGCTCGCGCGTGGGTGCGGCGTCGTCATTGCATGCCGGACATCTCCGGGTCAGAAAGCCGACCTGGTGGAACTCGTCAAGGCTAACGTGTACCCAACGCCCACTACGCTCGCAATCGGCGACGGTGCCAACGACGTGCCCATGATCGAAAAAGGGCATGTTGGCGTAGGAATTTCAGGCAAGGAGGGCACGCATGCAGCCAACGCGGCCGATTTCACGATTGCGCAATTTAAGTTTCTTGCGCCTTTGCTGCTCGTTCACGGCCGATTTGGCTACATTCGGGTGGCCAAGGCCATTTCGCTCACCTTCTTTGCCAATCTACTCTTCACCTTTGTGTCCTTCTTTTACAACTTTATTTGCCGCTTTAGTGGAACTCCGGCCTTCAACAATGCGCAGTACGTCATTTTCCAGGCCTTTATTGCGATCCCGGTATTTGTCATTGGCTGGCTCGATCGCGACACCAAGTGGGTCTACGACACGCTCCGTAACCCGCGCTTGTATGACATTGGGCGTCTCAACAGAATTTTGCACCCAGCCATCGTCGATGCGCAGATTCTCCGTGGACTCGTCCACGGCGCCTTTGCTTTCCTGCTGGTGTTTTACAATGATTATGAGGCTTCCTATTTGGCGCTTTCAGGGTCGCTCTTTGTTGTCATTACATGCGTCCTCACTGTCCGCCAGGCCTCCGTGGCTTCGTGCTACACATGGGGGCTTCTCTTTGGCGTTTGCTTCAACATTGTCGGCTGCCTGGTGCTCGTGTCGCTTATCAACTTTTTTTACTCGGGGAGTGAGAGCAACATCTTCAATCTCGACAAGTGGGGTCGCTACTACTGGAATCAGCTGGTAGCCAGTGTCTTCATCATTTCCCTTTTGGACTACCTTGCTCCTCTGACCTACACACAAATGCGCGATTTGATTACTCGTTTCAGATTGTCTCTGCACAAGGCGCGGCAGACGGTCGATGAAGATCCGCACGATGCACTTTTCGACGGACGACTCGTGGGTTCTCCCGCCACTGCGCATCCCACATCGGCAGCGTTCCTGGGACCGCCCATGGCAACGGAACTTCAGTCGCCGTCGGATTTAAGACCGACCACGCCCCGCGGCCCGGGTCTCAGCGTTGTGTCGGAAGGCGAGGCAGAAGCCTCGGATCTCGAAAGCGTCCGGAGTACTCAGGAGCGCGATGTGGTCATGAGATACTGACTTGCAAATGATGAATTACTGACCCGTGTAGAAAGAATCCTAGGCCTATATCCAAGGATTATCTTGGAAAACAAAAATAGGCGAGACGTGCGGCTAAATTCTTTGCCACTACCATCTCAGGCACAATTGATAAATTGAATTTTGCATTCTGACCAAAACGACTTCAAAAGAACAGACTAGGCCTAGGTCTAGGCCAAAGCCAAGGCCTAGCTTGTTCACCATTCCTTGTTCTCCTTGCGAAGACTTGTACTCTGGGAAATTTCACAAAACACTCACAACATATAAATGACTCACGACGCTGACGCAGCAGCCTGTTTGTTATCGCATGGCTGTTTCTGTTCCTACGTTTGACAGTGATTGAAAAAACTAGCTCTATAATTGCACCTTAAAACTTTCTGATCATCATGATATCTATTGTTCGAGAGAAGTCGGAGCGCAGAGAATCTGCTCGATGATGCCCTCGCCGAGAGACGCAATATCAACAAGAATATCTGTCACGTTTGGCACCAGCTTGACCCCGCCTTCAGCAGCTTGCGCGCTCTCGTTTTTGTCAGGCTTTGCATGCGATGTCGCAGCGACGCGTAGCGCAACAGGCTTGTGGATATCAGCATTCCAGCGAAGACCAATTGCCTGGCCTCGAAAAGGGTCGTATTGAACGCTGAATAAGTGTCCCAAATCCGAGACAAGGTCCGACGCAAAGCTGGACATCGGGTTGCAGCCAAGAAGAAGTCGTTCCTGGGACGCGGTGTTCTTGTAAAGCTTGGCGCGCGCGTGCAGCGGCAGGCGAGCCTCGCGCAAGCTTGAGACCGAATTCAACTTGATGACCACGTCGAAATCCTTGGGACTCACGGACGACTTAAAGACGGCACCCCAAAGGCGCTGCATTGAACCAGCATCATATCGCCCGGACGCCTGAAGGGCAAAGAGTTGCTCCAAGAGCACGAGCGAGTCCTTGGCAACTGTAGTGACGCGTGAAAGCACGCGCGGACTTGGGTGGCTACGGTCGGTCCACTTGGGCGTCCACTCGCCGGCCGCATCTCTGTCCTCGTTTGTGACAATGAACATAGATGCGCCGCTGGCGCGCTCGCGAGCTGCGGTAAAGGATTTCATCAAAGAGGTGCGCAGGTCGATCTCCGAAGTTGCCGCACCTTCGCGGACAACGCCATCAGCATCGCTTAGGTCAATCAGGAGCGGCTCGAACTCCCAATCCCAAGTGCTGAGAAGCTGCAAGAATCGCACAAAGCCACTCATGAGCGAGCGCGGGGCCCTGTAAGGTTGTGGATGCAGAAAGAGCGACGCAACAATAAGCTCGATAGCCTCCTCTGAAACATGTGACCAAAAGAGGTGACCGCTCATCCAGAGTTTGGCCAATCGGCTTACAGGACCCATAACGTTGGCGCCGCCCCTGTCGTCGCCACGCCCGTGGATGGAATGGAGCATTGCATGCAAATGCGGCTTGTCGACAGTGTCTCTCTCCAGAGCACTTGCCTGTTGCAACGCGAGCTGCGTTGGGATGCCCTCGTCCCGAACGAGGCGGTCCCCATCCTCGCCGCGCTCAGCGCGGATACGGCGAGCAGCAACTGTGGACGCAGACCCAGTGAACGAGACGCGCGGAGAACGGAGAAGTTGACGTTCTTTGTCCAGTCGAATGCGCAGTCTGAACCCATAGCCACCCGTGAGGACGTCGAGGCACGTCCGCGAAGGCTCGCACCGCTGTTGCCCGGGATGACTCGCCTCGAGTTGCTCTGCAATTTGTACATAGAATGCCGTCTTCATGACACGAATTGCCTCGACATCGTCAGGCCACTGGCCGCTCGACTCGAGCTCGACCACGAGCTCGACGACGTCAACGAGACGGGAAATGCTGGTCGTAGATTTTTCGCGCTTGCTGCTTCCCCCAACCTTGCGCTTCTTGCGGTCCCCACCATCTGCGTTTCCGCTGCCCATGATTGAGGACAATACAGCTGCGCCCTCCGTTTCTTGGGCACCAAACGCCAAGGGATGCTGTCCAGGCAGCGTCACGGATGAATACCGAAGACTCGGGTCTGCGACACGAAATCCAGTCACAGCCAAGGGCAACGACAGACCACGGAGTCGGCTCATGAGGTCCTCGGCGCAAGTTCGAAGTGCAGGGAATGGGGCAGCTGGCACGCTGAGCTGGCGAGCGCGTTGGCGGTCTTGGCGATCCAAGGTGCCGAGCATGACCTCGAGCTCACGACCCACCACGGTGGCGCCCTTGTCCAAAGGCCAGCGGCGCCTCGAGACGAAGTCAGCGATCTTGTCACATACATCGATATCGCGGAGGGATGCCGGTGCACCCGACGCAGGGCGTTTGTTTGACTTTTCGTGTTCGGGCCGCCAATCGAGGGTTTCCAGAATGGAACCGTCGCGAAATCTCCGCAGCTCAGATTTGCTTCCCCAAAAGGCACGAAAGGCAGCAGTTGCGGCAACGTGATCCGCATTGGGGCCCTTGTCGATCACGCGAAAGGCTTCCTCGCGGTCAAGTTGCATGCACACAAGAAGAGCCGTACGCTTGGGGGTCTCCTTTGGGTCCCAGCTTGCGCACTCCTTTGCGTTGACGCGAACGCGCACCACATGCGCGCGGTGTGTGTCGAGGAAGCCGCGGCGAAAGCTATGCTCTACACAGCGCTGCACATAGGCCTCCCATCCGAGGTCACAGAGCAGAGCTTGCTCGCTACGTTCGAGGTCAGCAGTCTGCCAACGAACCGGGTCCTTGAATGGAACAGCAACGCTGTAGTACTTATCAAACTGGTGCCAAAGATGCACGGGGGCACTAAATATAGACTCGAAAGCACTCCGGCCGCCAGATTGGCCGGCGGACCCCTCCAATAGATCGTACGTGAGCTTGGCTTGTTCCACCACCGCGGTCCACGCAGAAGCAGAGACGCGCCACGCAAGGTTCAGACGGCCGCATGGTCCCATGAGGGCCACATCGAATGCCTTGCGCACTTCTTCGTCCGACAGACCATTATGAATGACTGTGCGATGCAATGCAATGTAATACGACGTAAGAGAAAAGAGGCAAGCATGTTGAACATGCGTGGTCAGTATATACAGCTTCGATGTCGTCTTTTCCAGACACTTCTCTCCTTCAGTGTGGGAATACAGTGATTAAGAAAAGGGACATGGGCACCTCGGCGACCTTGCATCAGAGATTTTGATTTTCATGTGTTGACAGACACCGGGGCACTACTTTTTGCACCCCTTCCCGATCAAAAAGATCTGCATCCTTTGCCCGTCCTTTCCGAGCGCCCATGTTTTTCCTCTTTCCATTTTCCAATTTTGCACCGCCTTAACACCTCTTCCTCTTTCTCTTCCCATCCAAACAATACTTACCTGGGTTGCCTCCAGTTGATGGTCGCAGACGCGCGACAGGACCTCGACCAAGGTCAGTCTTGGCAATGACACCCATGAAATTTCGAAAAAGTTGTTGCACCGAAAGCATGCTGCTGATTCGCTTCTCGAGAAGCTGATGTGCGAGAAATGCAGTGAGCAAAAACTCGTAAAAGTTATCGGGGCCGTCCGACGACGAAAACCCACGAACACGCGCCCAAATCTTCAGAAGGCACGAAACAGGTGCGAAAGACTGACAGCTCTCTTTCACTTCATGAAAAAGCTCAAGGTGCGAGCGGGGGCCCGAGCTTTCAATATCCTCAAGCACACGCATGTTGTAATGAGGGGTCGGCGCGGGGGTGAGTCCCGCCCTTGCCTGTCCCTCGCCCGATCCGGCCTCTGCCTCAAATCGATTCAACGGACGCACATTATTCTGGTCAAGCTGGAAGCGAGAAATCGGGAAAACATCCTCACTAATGACGGGCAGAATGCGAACCAGCATTTTGCCAACATTAGCCTCAGCAGAAGGCGTCACCAGCAACACGGGTTTGTCGAGATCGCTTGAAAAGGGGGCGAACTGAGTGGCTGCCACCAAATCCTTCTTTTTGGCCAGAGACTTGGCCAAAACACCCAAGTAAAGCCGGCGCTTGTCCAAATAACGATGGTTTAGGTAGTCCTTGCGCTTGAAGCAATCGGCCGGCATGCGAACAGCGAGATCCACAGTGCGGCTTGGTTTGGTGACGGTGCCCAAAAGGTAGCTCCCCACAACGTCAACAGCCTCGGGGGCAGCAAAGCTCTCTAGCTCAACGGGCTTCTCGGTTTCCCAGTTTTCGAGAGGCACGCCCAGAACGGCTTCCGTCACGATACCCTTGTGCTTAGCTTTCATCACGGCGTCCTTGAGGGCGAAAAGAAATGCACGTTCCTTCTCGGCACGCTCGGCGCTCGCCGTTACGCGTGATTGCTCGAGCAACTCTCCCATTTGCAGGCGCAAAAGGTTGCTCTGGAACAGCGTCTTGGTCTCGCGCAGATACTCTTGTTCCTGGAGCGAAGGGAGAGCTGCGCGCCGGCCCTGTTTTGTTTTCGTGTTCTTCGCGCTGACGGGGCGCCCTTCAGCATCGTCTTCCTCCTCGTCTTCGCCGTCATCAGAGTTGCCAAGTTCTTCGGAAGCGTCGTCACCGCTTTGGCCAATGTCGTCTTCGTCGTCCGCCATGGCTGCAATATGCGCGGCCAGAGCGTCTTCTTTGGCCTCTTGTTGGACATCGTCCTTCTCCTGGACGTCCGCCTCCGTCTTGGCCTCCGCCTCTTCGCGAGCCTTTTGCCGCTGGCGTTTCTGCGCGGCGGACTTGCGCGCCATCGCGGCCGGCGGTTCTGTGCGCGGCGCTCTTCACTTCGCTCTGCAGCAGAGACTCTTTCCCCAGGCCAGTCGCGCAGACCTCGAGGCGATCCAGGCCCGTCGCGCGCTCTCCCGCCTCGAGCTCTACGCCTCTCGCCTCGCCTCGCCTGGCCCTGCCTTCGTGGTCGCCAGCCAGCGGAATCGGGTCTGCGCCGCGCTCGATCCCGTGGCTCTGGCGCGCTCGGTCGAGTTGGTGGCCCACGCACAAGCGGCCTATTTGCGCAACCCAGATTGGTAGGACCACTTTGGCACACACCCCGTCGTGCCTCAATAGTGCCGTTGAGAGCGGGCAAGTCGACTTTCGTCTCAACTGCAGTGACGGCTTCGAGCAGAAAGAAGCAAGTAGTACCACCCACGCCCGGCTGGATGAACTCGCCGGCCATGGCTGGAAAGGGGGAGAAAGGAGAGGGCCCAGGCTGCCCACCGGGCTAGCCGAGAGGCTGGGACGCAACAATCCCAGTTCGTCGGGCAGACACGCAGACAGACGGACGCGGAGCGAGTGGGAAGCGAGCAGGGAAAAGGTCTGCTAGGACGACGTTGTCTCGTCTCGCAGCTTGCTGTCAAGGCTGGACGAGCTGGGCGAGCTGGACGAGCGTGTAAACCTAGGCTGGCCTCCCGTGCGTACGAGAGGAGAAGACCAACACAAAGAAGCTGACCTTGCCCGTGCGTATTGGGTCGCGTCGGCGGCGGCAACGACCTGCATTGTTTCTGCAGACAGAGCGGACAAGCGGGTGGGCGCTGTACATACCATCTGTCTTGCCTTGAGTTTCCCTGTCCTTTTCAAGAGTAGGGTGGCTCAACTTTTATCTGCCCTCTGTTCAACGCGAGCGAATAAGCGCAGGGGGGTGGACGTCGGCAGGTAAGCGAGCGCTTTCCGCAAAATACAATGGGTGACCAAATATTGTCCTCGCTGCCACTACAAATTATGCTCTTCTTCAATGGTACTTTTTCGTTACTCTTTGTGGCGCTCGAGGCCATCTCCTTCATTTACAAGGGAACCAACTTTTTATATCCAGATGGCGTGCTCGGAATGGAGATTTTTTTTCTCATCGTGTACCTCGGGCTGGAGAAAGCAAGAATTTTCCAGGCATCAAAGGGAAACAAAATTGAGGAGGCAGGCCCTTTCGTGTGGGCCTTTGTTTTCTCTGGAGGTATTTTGCTGATTCATTTGTTCTATTTTCAGCTGCAAACATACGTACTGCGCATGGACCGTATCCTTAACGGCATGGGCATGATCTTTGTTGCAATCGAGGTTGTTCTCATGATCTTTACCTCGCTCACATTTCTCCGATCAGCAAAAATGTAGATGCATAAAATCACAAATGAAAGCAAGGATTTTTTTTTCCTTTTCCCGTGGATCGTTTCACGTCTTTTCGTTTAAGGCTTTAGTGGTGGTAGTGATGACGGTGTCGACAATAGCAATACTTGGGAGTACGCATCAACATCTTGTCCAAGGTTAAGACCTTTTCCAGTTCAAGCTCGAAGTAAATAAATAACTTGTGTACTCAAGCCTACGCCTCGGACATATAATCTTTTACATAGAGCACCGCATTTGGAACCCAGCCAGCCTCGCGCATCGAAAGTTCGCACCGAGATGCAAAGTCTCTGCCTCTTTCACCGGGCATGGCCGATCGCAATGAGAACTGGCCAAACCGTAGCTTGGTAGCCGAGCAGCAAAGTAGCTGACACGCATCTGCGACAGTCTGCTCCGCATTTAGCTTAATCACGCAAGATTGCGAATGCTCGTCTACGGTGAAATGTACAAGCAATGACACGTTCAAGGGCTCCTGCAAACTACAAATTGTCTTGGGCACCTTGGCCAAAGGTGCTGATCTATCGCGAGATGCGCCTTTACTTGCCAACCCATCGCTGTTATCATCCTTTGCATTTCCAGAAGCTGCAAAGAATCGCTCCAAGCTTACGCGCGGCCGAACAATTTCGCCATCGCGAATCACGTACTTTGGTACTTGTTGAGCCACCTCCTTAGGCCCCAGTCTTCGCACGCCAGTTTGCCCGGCAATCAGCGTGCGCGTCGCTGGGTCATGGATCTCACCGCGATGATCTTGAATTGCAAAGGCGACCCCGGCGGGATGAGACGTTTTGAACTCGCTTGGGAAATAGCCGTCTTCGACGTCGTGCATGAATGCTTTGCCACTCGGCTCGTCGAACGGACGGAAAACACCATCGCCGCTGAGAATACCGTTCTTGAACACCAAGAGGTCTAATGTTGTTCGACAGTCCCTAAGCCCAAACACACGCGATTGACGATCTCGTTGGATGACGCCACTGGGCCCTGCCAATGCATTGAGTTCCTCGAGGGCGCGCAAGAGCCTGTCAAAGTCAATAGGAGCCGGCTCGCCATCGCCGCCTCGCCACTCCATGCCATAATCGCGAAGGAATCGCTTCATTTCCGCATTCTCGCGGCGCAGCTCATTGAGCTCCACGTCAGAGACGCTGTCCGCTTGCGATTGATTTTGCGCGAGCTCAACCATTTCTGAGTTACGAAGTCTATGGTTTTCGCGCGAGAGTCTCGCAATCTCTTGCTCAAGATCTGCAACTTTTCGCGAAAGCTGTCTGCGCGCCGATTCGACTTGCGAGAGTCGCGAAGCCATCGAGGATACCAGGGTGGAGGATTCTTCATCCTTGGCCTCGGCCCGAGATGATTTTCTGGTGCTCGTGTTTGTAGATTTGAGCCCAAGCGAAGAGCGTGGCCTCCCGTCAAACGAAAGGCATCGCGAAATTTCGTCTTCCTCTCCCCGGAGAGCTAGGTCGCCCGCATGTCGGTCGATCATCCTTTCCAGGAATGACTTGCTTGCGGTGGCGCTCCGGTCCAAGCGCAATTGAGGAGGCAGCATGGGCGCTGGGGAGGCTTTGCCATTGGCATTTGCCTCCATCATGGATGCGTGCGCGGCGAGACTGGATGAACCTGATGCTCTTCGCGCTGATGCGGCCGCGCCTGGAGACGATAGGTTCGAGCTAGACGGCGATCTGGTTTGCGTCTTGGATAAAGAAGAAGAAGAAGAAGAAGAAGAAGAAGGAGGAGGAGAAGAACTTGGTGATGATAATGATGATGATTTTGATGATGATAAAGATGCTGACGAAGATTTCGAAGAACCTTTAAAGGGCGAGGAACCTGAATTGTTCGCTGCTGCGACCATGGCTGCCTGGCGTCGCACAGCCTCGCGCTGCTGCTTGTATCTTCTCTTGCGCGCCTCGAAGTCACTCAGCGAGACCGACATTGTTCGCCGCCTCTCCCGTACTTGCAGGTTGTCCTACTATGCAGCAGTTGTCTCGCTTAGCCAAGCAGGATCGCCACACGCGAAGAGCAGCGCTGCGCTAGCAAATGGCCAAGCAAGGTCTTGTTGCTGTGATTCGTTTTCGCGGGACTTTACAACCTTGCGCGGCACCGCGTCGGCTGCGCCACATTCCCCTGAACGGATCATTTCATTTTATTTTTATTTTTATTTTATTTTTCTAGTCACTGTCAAAGCCGGGGTTCATTTACTTAGCCGCCACCCGCAGCAGCGGCCTTTTTGCTTGCTTCCCACTTGGCGTAAAGGTCGCGAATACGCATGTCAACGTAGCCATCCTGGTACTCTGCATTCTCCTTGGCAAGATAGATCTTGTAGCGGTAGGAAATGGTGTTACGGATGCATGAGGCCATCATCTCACGCGTGGGACGGTGCTTACACGAGCTCCACTTCTTCTCAATGTACTTGTTGAGCTCGCGCTTGTTGGCTGCGTGCCGCTTTTCAGCATAGTTGTGGAGCCAGGCATTCTTCAGGATGGATGCTTTGCTGAGCATGAGGTCACCCTTGAACTCCTCGCAAGGATCGTAGTCACTGGGGCGCTGTTTCTCTTCAATCTCCGTGAAAACCATGCGCCAGTCGCCATATGAATCGCCGCGACGCATGCGCGCAAAGGCTTGCGGCATGTCGTTCACTTCCAAGACAAGACCCTTGAGAGATGTCAAAAAGGCCTCCTTCTCTTCCTTGAGCTCGTCCACAGCAGGAAAGGCGTCCTTGGGATTGATGCGACGCAGGCCGCTCAGATGGATTTGGTACTTTGTGTCGAGAAACATGTTGAGCGAGACCAAGTGGTACGAATCGTGCGGCCGCGAGACATTGCCATTCTTTTGGATCATGTGACGGCGCGCAGCACGAAAGACGAGCTCGCCGACCCGCTTGGCATACGTGTCGAAAACAGAGCTCAGGTAACGTGAGCCCAGCATGTTTGCGGAGGCCTGCTGATCTTCAAAGTCGTCAAACGTGCTATAGTACTCATTGAGCAAAAAGCTGTCACCCGTGTAGAACTCGTCGGGCTCCCACTTTTCGAGGGGCTCCTCCAGCAATCCGGCAGCAAGATCGCCAATGGGTGCTTCACCATCGGACGCCTCATCGTACGCGCCAAAGTCAGAGTCATCCGCTGCAGCAGCCGCAGGATTACCACCGACGGCATCAGGGCTTGCGCCCACTCCGGCGGTCGCAGCCGAGAGAGACGCGGCCGCATCGGCCTGCTCCTGCAAAACAGCATCCAGCCCAAGGTCAACGTTGACAAGAGCATCATCGTCGTCGTCGTCATCGTCATCGTCGTTGGCAGCAGCAGTTGTGGCAGCTGCTTCCTGGCCGGCGGCTTCTTGGCCCGCTGCGCCGTCCGCGCCCAGCGAGCCCGATGCACCTGCCTCCGAAGCAGTGTTCGTCGTGACCCGTGCCGCGCGAGGTGCACTTGCATCCTGTACGATTTTGGAAGAGCGCACAAAGCCACGGCGGTAAAAGACAAAGTACGGACGCGTCGTTGCGACCAGGAGAAACACCTTCATATCCCACCACTTGTTGTCAAAAAGCTGACGATTGTGGATGAACTTTTGCGCAATAACTTCACCCTTGCGCGACTTGCCGCACTCGCCAAAGTCCTCGCGCAGCTCTTCAATGGTCGAGTAAAGACGCACGTTATCACCTCCGACGCTGTCGATGGGCTTGAGCAGCCAGCGCTGCTTTGATTTGACCTGGAAAAAGGCCTTGCAGTCATCGTAATTGTAAAGCATGTACGTGGACGGCATGTACCGAAGTTTGCGCGAATCGCAACCGTGACTATTGAAAAAATCGACTTGAGCCATGACAGACTCGCCCTTGTGGCCAGCGAGCGTTTCGAGGCCCTCGACGCCGTTGACGTGATCGCTGAATTTTTCCAGCGAGCCGGTTTTGCCGGTGTACTTGGCAAAACGCCTGTTAGCAATCTTGAGGGGCGCACTGTAGTCGCGATTGTTCTTGAACTCTTGGCACGGATTGTACACCACGCGCGTTTGCTCCTCCTCCAATTCGTTAAAGATCATCTCGAAGCTGCCGTAGCGGTCACCATAACGCATGAGCGTGTAGAATTGAGGGTTTTCGTGTGTCTGCTGCGCCAAGTTAAAGTACTCTTCAACCATTTGACGCGAATCAAAATTAATACTCCAGGTAAAGCCAGGGTATCCGTTCGACTCGATGAACCACGTGTGGTAGGCGGCGTCAATCATGAAATCAATACCAAAGATGTGGAAGGTGCCCTTGCGCTTGATGAACTTGGGCCGCGCTGACTGGAAGATGAGGAGGGCCACTTTTTTGATGTATGGGTTAAGCATCGTCTCGACATAATGCGCACCGGTCTTGTCGTGCTCGCGGAGATGGTCTTGCATCATGGCAAAAGGCCAAATATGGTCCGAAAGCTTGAATCCCTTCTTCATACTCTGGAAATGGGTGTTGGTCAGATACACGCGGCGATCCTTGGACATGGGCGCGTACTCGGCGAGTGCGCGCCGCAGATAACCCTCGTGGTACCACACCAGGTAGGGGTTGCTCGAAGAGATGAGCATGTAAACGCGGACGTCAAACTTGCACTTTTTCAGCAAGAGCGGTTTCTCGAGGTACTCTTGCACGAGGTAGCGCTCTGTGGGCTTCCAGGTGGCTTTTTTGCAGGGGAAAAACTGCGGTACCTTGCTCATCACACTGGCCACCTCTGAGTGAAAGGTAATACCCTGACCCTGCGAACCCGTTTCGGGCTTGAGGAGCCAGGTGATTCCGTTAGCCTCGAGACGCGCCAAGTCGTTACACTCATCATCGCGATACAAGCGGTACGACATGGGCGAAATACCGAGATCGTTGTATTTGCACCCGTATTTGCGCACAAAACTCTCCTTCACCTTGAGCTGCTGACCCTTGTTGCCACCAATCGCGTCACCACCTTGGAAGGCTGTCAGGTAGCTCTTGCCCTCGTAATCTTCGTAAATGTTCTTATACAGATCTGGCCGGATCTTTTGCATGTGATTCAGCTGCGTCGTATCTGTCATAAGGAAGGTCACGCGGTAGTTGATCGACTTGTACGTGTCGCCGTTCTGAGCAGCGCGGAAGCGCATTTGCCAACCACGATCCAAGAGATCCTCGATGGCAAGACCACGGCAACCATCACGCAGACAGCCAAAAGTGCGCACAGCGCGCGTGTCTTCCGGTCGCATCTTACGCACGGCGGGCCTGCGGATCTGCACCAGATCGGCAGGCGTCTTTGACATGTACTGCGGAGGGTCGAGGCCAGGCAAGCGCTTCACTTTGACGGTGCTCTCGTTGGTGATTTTGTGCTGGTGCACATGGATAAGGTCGAGCAAGTCCTCTGGCTCGATCGAAGCCTGGACCCATCTTGGGTCGTAGTTTGGTCCCGCAGCTGCCTTGCTGCGTCCTGAGTGAGAACCAAGTGTAGTGACGAAAACGCCAACGAGACCCAGTACAAGGAAACCGGCAGTCAAGGCAATGATACCGAGCCTGGCAATGGCCATCTTCACGGCGCGCGGCATCGGGACCGCGGCTGCGCCTTTCTTGCCCTTTTTCCCCTTTTTCCCGGTTGGTGTCTTTTTGCCTTGTGCGGCGCGCCACCTTTGAATCTCTTCAATGTCTTTGCGAACCTTCAGAGAGAGTCCAGATGTTGCCACGCCTTGGAAAGCTTCCTTTGGAGCCGTGATGAGCTTCTTGAGGCCGCTAAAGCGGCTCTCGCCGTCTTTGCGCTTCGCAGAACGTTTTGACGAACGTGATGCACGTCCGTCTGTCTTTTGCGAGCTGGCTTTGCCATTTTTGCGATGTTTGAGACCATCGCGATTCGCAGCGAGCTTGCCGCTTTCCATTCTGTCATCGAATTCACTTTCGCTGTCGGAGCCAGAACCACTCGAGGTATCTTCGTCTTCAGAAGACGAAGACTGGGAGTCTGATGCCTCATCCTGCTGCGCTTCGATATCAAAGTCGGATCCCTCTCCGCCGGAAGTGCTTCCGTTCTCGCCGCTCTCGCCGTCGTCCTCGCCCGACGAGAAGGAAGAGTCATCTGCGTCACCGTTGACGGGTACCTTGACTTCGTCCGCGTCTTCCAGAGATCTCGACCAGTCCGAGACCTCGGCCTCCTCGTCTTCTTCGTTGTGACTCTCCTCCTCCGCCTCTTCTTCCGAGCCGGATGCGGATTGTTCCTCAGACTCTTCGCCGGAAGAGCCACTTTCTTCTTCTTCCTCCTCCTCCTCTTGCTCTGAAGCATTTTCCGAGCCTTCCTCCTCCTCCTCCTCCTCCTCGGATCCTTCTTCTTCTTCGGAGCCTTCCTCGGATCCTTCTTCTTCAGATCCACTTTCTTCTTCGGATCCACTTTCTTCTTCAGATCTTTCTTCTTCTTCAGATCCATCTTCGTCGTCAGATCCCTCTTCTTCCTCCTCCTCTTCAGAGCCTTCGTCATCTTCGGATCCTTCATCAGATCCTTCGGATCCCTCTTCTTCCTCAGATCCCTCTTCTTCTTCGGATCCCTCTTCTTCTTCGGACCCCTCTTCTTCTTCGGATCCCTCCTCTTCCCCGGACCCCTCTTCTTCCTCGGACCCCTCTTCTTCTTCTTCTTCGGATCCGGATTCATCTTCAGACCCTTCATCTTCTTCTTCAGACCGTTCTTCTTCATCGGATCCGGATCCATCTTCTTCATCAGACCCTTCTTCTTCTTCAGATCCTTCTTCCTCTACATCCTCGCCAGATTGATCCTCCTCGTCGTCAGACTTCTCGCCTTCCTTGGCGTCGGAGCTCTCGTTGGCATCATCGTCTTCATCTTCTTCCTCGGCATTTGCGTCGGAGGCTTCTTTTGCGACCTCCTCTTCTTCGCGGTCCATTTCTTCTACACCATCGTCCTGCTGTTCCTCTGCGTTGGCATGGTCATTGCCGGAAGGAGCAGTGCCGGTAGCTTCTTGGTCGCGAACAAGCTCAGAGGTTGCTGAGTCGTCAACAAGTCCTACGCTTTCTTCTTGCATACCGGAGGCCCGGGCAGCGGCCGATTCGGCATCATTGTCAGCATTTGCATATGTGTCCTCGTCTTCCGCAGCAGACGAACCGGTAGCAACAGCGGCAACCTCATCAAGAGGCGCGGATTTGCTCTGAAGAACAGCGCCATCTTCTACGGGGATTTCCGGTGGTGTTTGTTCATCGGGAACTGGCGCGGCCGCGACTTGTGGCGTCGCGACGGACTGTTCCTTTGTCGTCGCCGATGTCGCTGAATCCGATGTCTTCTTCTTCTTCTTCGTTTTGGCCTTGGTCTCGGAACCCTCCTTTGCCTTCTTGCTCTTGGACGAGGACGACGACTTGGACTTGACCTTGTCGCTCTTGGCCTTGGCCTGCGCACTGTCTTTGGTCTTGGACTTGCCCATCTTCACGACGCCGGCGCAGCCCTCCTCCCCTTCTCCCTCGTCGCCCTGCCTCGTGGCGCGGGCGCGGCAAGTCAAGTCAAGTCAAGTCAAGGCGAGGCCCGGCCCTCCCGTCCTTTTGCAGGCCGCCAAGGAGCAGGTTGTGGCCCGCCGGCTACCCGGTAAACCGCGGCTGGCAAGGGTCTCGCGCGGCCTCGGCCTCGCGAGGCGGCGGGGGCGGGGCACGGGCGGCGTTGCGGGGCCTCCGCGCGCAGACCGGGCCTGCGCGCCTGCCTGCCTGCCTGCCTCCTCCCTGCGCCCGCGCCGCGTGCAGGCGGCGTGGACGTCGCTCGCGCCGCAGGACTCGCTCCGGGTTTGCTCTGCTCTGCTCTGCTCTGCTCTGCTCTCCTCTCTCTCGACGCGCCCGCGGTTCAAACAAACTAGCTCCGCCGGGGCGCTATAACCCACTTGCGACCGCGCCGCGCAAGTCGGCCCCGCCCCGCCGCAAGTGGAAGCCTCCGCTTGCGCCGCTTGCGGCCGCCCAGATAGTCGATAGGGCTCCCCGCGCAGAGAACGGCCCCGCCATCGCGCGGCCTCAGCGAACGGAGGCGAACGCAGTATTGGAACGCGGAAAGGAACGGCCGGCGAGAGCGGCGAGACGCGGCGGGACCTCGCTCGCGCGCGCGGCGCAGAGCAGAGCAGAGCAGAGCAGAACGCGAGCGCGGCGCGGCGAGGCGAGCGCGACGCGGCGAGGCTGGGCGGCGCGGAGAGCGGCAGGCAGCGGGCGCCGGTCTCGCAGAGGAAAAGAAGCGGCGACGGACGGACGGCCAGCCTGCCTGCCTGCCTGCCTGCCTGCCTACCTGCCCAAGCACGGCGCCAGCGTGGTGCAGCAGCTGGAGTAGCTGGAGCAGCTTCGCGGCGGCGGCGCGGGGACGAGGCGAGAGAGGGTACGACTAGCGGAAGCGGGGCAGTCGCGCGAGGACGAAGCGAACTCGCAAGCTTTCGCCACCATGATGCCAGGAATGCCAGGGATGCCCGGGATGCCCGGGATGGGCGGGGGCAAACCTGTGTCGAACGAGGAGATGGCTGCGCAACTGGGCGTGCCTGCCGATGCCATGGAGGAGGAAGGCTTTGAGAGGGCGGCTGCTATTGAGCGACAACAGCGGATGCAGAAACAGGTCCAGGAGACCGATTTTACCACGGGCGAATGGTGCACGTTGTACCCGATCTACATTGACAAAGCCAAGACGGTGAGCCAGGGCCGCAGACTTCCGGTGGACCAGTGCTGCGACTTCCCGATTGCCGATGAGATGGCCTCAGTGCTCTTCGAAAAGGCAAAATTCATGATTGTACTGGAGGTAAGTATACTTGAAGTCGGCAGCGCGAATGTCTTTCACATGCTAACACGTGAGTGCCCTGCGTTTGAACACAGCGTGGCAAAGCGCATCCCCGGGACCCGACGCGGCGCACGGGCCGCATCCGCGTCAAGTACCGCAACCCCGACAGTGAAATCCCCGTTCATCTTGACTTTCCAACAAAGCGATCTCTCTTGGAGTTTTGCGGACAGCATGTACCTTCGTGCAACATTCGCAAGCAACGCCTCGCGCAGCGTGCCGAGCACGAAAAGCGCTTGGCTGCGGCTCTTGCCAAACAAAACAAGGGAGGTAACGCCAAGGGGCCTGCCGGATCTGCCACTGCTTCGGGCGCTAGCAAAAAGAAGAAGAAGGGCAAGCGATAAAGATACATTTTTTACTTTTACTACATTGTCAATCACTCTGGTTATGCTCGTGCCGACCAAGCAAATCTTGCGTTATCGTCACACTTTCATACATTAATGCATGAGGTGCGGCGGCATCGCCTCCACCAGAGCGCCACCGCGCTGGCCCGATCAGCGAGGTATTGTTTGTATGCTTGACCTGGTTTGGCGGTGGTGCAATATATGCTGCCAGGACATGGTCCAAATCTGTGAATGAGACGCACGAGCTCGTAATAGTCTGCCTTGAGCTCTCGCCGACGCAAATCCTGTGAAAGTGCCTCCTCCTGCTTCATGGCAAGCCGCTCGGCGCGCTCTTCCGCTTTGCGTGCGCCATCTTCGGCACGGGCAAGGTCCTCGGTAGCATCAAAGCGGCACGCGAAACCCCATAACTTTGACGCAAGCGGCTTGCTCTCTCCTCTTGGGTTCAAGGCCGATGCAGAGGCCACGGCGTGCCCGGTCTCTTTCCGTCGCCGCCGGGACGCCATCGCTTACGCACGCGAAAGGGATTGTCTTGTTTGCTACTCATATGCGCTCTCAGCGGAGATCCGTTACATGAGCCAGACGGCACTAAAACGCGAAGTACTATCAAAACAGGCAGGCGAACAGAGTTCATTTCACGCTTCGCTTCATGGCATGGGCCAGATCTTACGCGGCTATCGCGTACAAGCGAGCGCGCGAGTGGGCGGGCTCGCAGTTAAAAGGTCAAAGAGCAGGATTTCTGATGGGTTCACGGGGAAGTGGGTGGGAGGGGGGTTTGTAGAGAATTTGAGTGAAGAAGAAGGAAAGTGAAGCAAATAACCAGAAGACGCAGGCTTTCTCTTTATTCCTCTACTTGGCGCCTGTTGTGACAAGCGAGGAGCAGATCCACAAACTAAGACAACGATGGAGCTTGCCGACCTGACGCTCGCCAAGGTTGACATCGATCGCACGGCTGACGCATCGATACTGGTACGTAGAGGTGAGACGTGAAGACGGAAGAGTATTTAATCGCAAGCCAGCTAACACGATCAGTGGTTGATGTATATCCAATAATAGGGCGAGAATGAGCAACTCGCGCACACCGAGCGACTCAAGACCAAAGCATCGGCAGCGCTCGCTAATGCATTGTCGCTCGCGACAGATAGGCGCGCCGTGACTTCATGCACACAATCAATCGATGCAGAACTTGCCGCACGAATGGCAAAAATTGACCAGTCCAACCAAGAAGAAGCACAACAAGGCCTGGACGAAGTCATTGCCGCGCAAGGCAAAGCTGCGTGTTCAGAACTTACACGGGAGCTGCTAAATCTCGCCAGTAGGCTCAAGACGCTGAATGCAGAAATGAATCCCAAGCCGCCGCATGACCTCGAGAGCGGCTACGAAATTACAGACAATGCGCTCCAAGGCGAGACACGCATCTATCGACTTCCTTTCGAACCGGACAGCGTCGGCTTCAAAGTTGTCTTGCAGGCCACCGAGGGGGATCCGGATTTATATGTTTGTCAAACGCACCAAAAACCAAGCATGAGCCATCACACGTGGCGATCAGCCTCGGAAGGCAATGACGTCGTCCACGTGCAGCAAGGCGACCCCAAGTTCAAAGAAAGTAGCCTGTACATTGGTATACATGGTCACAGCAAATGCCATTTCCGCCTCAAGGCCAACTGGATCGAGAATCGCAATGTGAAACGGGGCAAGGACGCACTGGAATTCCGACAGACAGCGGCAGGTCGTGTGTCGGAAAAAATTTTGAACTTTCGAGAGGCCCAAGACAGAAAGATGCGTGCTCGCGCTGCCCTCGGCACCGCTTCTACCCATAGATCAAATTCGGTGCCAACGAGAGAAATCAAGCAAGATTTGAAGCACCTTTCAGAGGCCAGACTTGATAACTATAGCGTGAAGCGAAAACTCTTGCGAGATTTAGCCGAGCTTCGCAAACAAACCAAGGAGTCTTCGAATGCCGTCAATGCTCGCAAGTTGTGGGATAATGATAGCTGCCCTTCGGCAGAGGTGCAGCGAGCCTTTTGGATTGGCGTTGGTGACTTTACTGTGGGCAAAGTTCGAAATTGCAACTATTCCGACTGCACCAGTCAGGAGCTACCCGGTGTGCTTCGCTTCGGTCAGCGTAAATTACGAGAACGCGCCGCGCCTCGACTGAGTCTGCGCTCCGATAGACCCGCCCCGACATCGCGAACTCTGCACCAGGCGCATCTGGACATGATGGCCCGAATGCAAAGGCAAAAGGAATCCTTGAGCGACGCTTTCGCCAAGGCCACTCCTGTCACAGAGCTGGGTGGGCTCGCCCTCGAGGTGCCTGTGCGCAGCGCCGACGAGCGCACGCGCAAGGCCTTTGCGCGAGGACTCCTCGTGTCTTCAAGTGTTCAAGCAGGGGACACCAGCTCGCACGCACTTGATATGGAAAAGGTCGGCCTGGCGAGGGCACAAGCTGTGAGTGATCGTCAGGTCGTGTCGTCTGCGCGCACATTCCGTGGATTTTGCCGGTGAAGGCGCTGCCCTGAACAACAATCCAAGGAATGGACGAAGAGGAAAACGACAAGAGAAACGAAACAAATCCGTGTTTGCCGCGATGGCGTCACGCGAGATTTTCGATGAGGATGCGGATTAGGTATAATGATAAAATGATGATTATAAATGCATAATTGACGCCTAGAACGAGGCCTAGGCGTCCTAGCGCTGGGCTCTGTGATACGAAGCGCCATCAATGCGGAGTTGAGTTAGCCATCTTATTGCTCTTTCTTCTCCGCAAGGCGCGGAAAGGTGAGGTAGATGTCAATGGCACTCGCGAGAGCGCCGCAGGCACCGCAAATAGGCTCCGAGGACATGAAGAGCTCGCTAATATGGAGTGTGCTCACCACGGTGACGAGGTGCTTGACGAGATTCAGGCGACGATGGAACTTTTGCTTCTTTACGGCCTCCTCGTCCTCTTTGGCGGACACTTGCTTGCCTTCGAGTTGAATTTCGCTGAGCAAATACGCCACGTTCAGAACAGCGGACACGACGAAACCGGTAAAGCTGATGCGCTTCGATCGCGCCTGGTCCCCAGGGACCCAGCCGATTTGCTGCAGCCAGCGAATGTGGTCGCCCACATGCCACCAAATCATGCCCAATTGTGCAACGACATAGGCAGCGGTAGCATCCTCGCGCCAAGGGTATTTGGCCTTGCGCAGCGCGAGAATAATGCCCAGACTTGAAAGCCATCGGTTGGTACGCCGCGAGTCCATGATGCGCACGAAGAGAGAGCGGGCACGCTGGTGTACAAGGGCTACCTTGGCGTACTCGGGAGAGTCCTTGGGCAGGTTCTCCATCGACTGAGCCGCAAGACCGGCAACAGCTCGTGCACCATAGTGCACGAACTTGCCGACCTTGTCGCGCCCCACGCTAGTCGCGAGAAACTTGTTGGCGCCCGCAAGGCTCAAGTCAAAGGGCGGACCAGACGCCATCTTGCTTGCTTGCCGGCCGCTGGGCCTTGCTCGACGCGGGCTCTCCTTTTCGTTTCTTGACTCTCTGTTCTAGACTCTGACCCGCCTGCCGCGCTACGGTGGCACTCGCGGGAGGTCTCGACGAATCTCGATCGACGTCCACTTCTTGGTCTGCAGGACCCTTGGCGCCATGCGCGACGCAATGCAATGGAATGCCGAGTGCAAAGGAAAGGTGCGTCGCAATGGCTGAAAGTCCACGAATGAGTGATTTGAATCACAAATTATACATTTGTGGTTATAGTCAAGACCGGACGGCCATCAGCGGACTGTGACTCTAACTTTGACTCGAGAGTGGAGGTGGTATTCTACATTCAGGCCTTCACAATCATTGGGTACCGCGTGCAGAATTCTTTCCGTCTTAGAAAAAATCTGATTGTAAAGTTCGACGGCCTTCACTTCTGGCTGTATCGATGAAGCTATTGCTGATGAGGATATATACTCGCATCTCGACGTGACCAAAGCGTGCAAGTTTTTCCTCTCGGTATCCTGTGTCAAAACTAGAACACGACAGATCACGCTGCTGAAATGCCACTTTTAACCTCATGGGCCCAGGGCTACTCGGGAGGTCACGACTTTAATAAAATTCAAGCCCCCCAAAAAAACGAAGACGCCGGCGAGATATTTGTCCGGAAAAGTCCCAAGTTGTTATGAGGTCTCTTTCCATTCCCAAGGTCGGATATCACACTTTCCAAGCTTCCGGCAGCTTACTTTCTCACGACCTGCTGCCTGCTTATAGTCTTGCATATTATTTTATAGCATGGACGTTAGAGTGATGGGCTTGCTTAATGTCATTGGACATGCATGGTCTCTAACGGATAGTTATGACATAGGCTTCGCAGCTTCCCGGTTTTGACGCAAGCAAGTTGTCCACCACCCAACTGCTATTATGCTATGTAGAAACAAACACTCACCGGATACGCGGGCCTAATGCAAGGAGTGGACACAAGCCGTTGTTTAGGAAGGTGAGCAAGCAAGCTCTGGCTGACGTGACGTGCCAGAGCACTTGCCGGTATCTGACCAAATTTATTGGCTTTCCTGCCTGCCTGCTTGCTCCCAGCCGGAGCAGAGCAGAGCAGTGCGGAGCAGTGCAGAGCAGTGCAGAGCGTGGCAAAGCGGGGCACAGCGAGACGGCGGTGCGCCGCTCGCTCGCTCTGTTCGCCATAGTGAGACAGACGGGGGAGCACATTCCTTAGACGCTCTCAATCCAAGACCAGGTTGACCAACTCATATTTTCCCCAGATCGTGTGCGCGCACCATTGCTCTGAGACAGCAGCCACAAAGATCTTGGTCTCGATTGAGAACAACGTGACAATACAGTCCTCAAAAGACCCTGAAGAGAGCGCACCTTTGCACGGGTGCGCATCTCACTCCTGTGCACAACAAATATGCCCGAAGGCTCCATTAGCTCCAAGGTGATTGGCGGCTTTACGAAAGCGTCTGCATCAAACGCAAAGGCGCACGATGGAGACCACAATCGACTCAAACTGGAGCAACGCGCACAGACCTTCTTGCAAAGTATGCACACGGTCCCTGACCAGGCTCCGTCAATAACCAAAAGCTGCCGAGACTTCCCTGATAGCGAAGTTGAGGACGCCTCTTTGAATCGCACCAGCTTTCGCATATCCGAGATGGACATGGATATGTCGAGCGTGGACGACATCGGCTCAGAGTCAGGCGCTCATAGCGAAGACGAATCTTTTGCTCTCGACGAAGAAGAGGAGCCCATGCCGCGATACATTGTCCACCCGCAAAGCACAAACAAAGTCGTCTGGGACGTCTTTGTAAGCGTACTTATTTTCTACAGCGTCATTAACATTCCGTTCCGAATCGGCTTTGGTGTCGATTCAGAAGGCTTCGCATATGGCTTTGACTGGTTCGTTGACGGCATGTTTGGCTTCGACATCATTCTCAGCTTCTTTACTGCCTATTGGCACAACGATGAACTGGAGACGTCGCGAGGACGCATCGTTGTGCATTACCTTCGTGGCTGGTTCTTGATCGATCTGGTCTCAACGCTGCCATTCGATCACATCGTCGCGGCCGTGATGCACAGCGATGACGCAAGCGACGTGAACTCCTCGCTGCGTTCCATCAAGCTCATCAAGTTCTTCCGTCTTGTCCGCTTGATCAAACTGGTGCGACTTCTCAAGCTGAAAAAGTTTGGCTCGAGCCTTGAAGGTGCTTTCAGTCTCAATCCTGCGCTTCAGCGTCTTCTCAAGCTCCTTTTGCAGATCATTTTCATTTGTCACCTGCTGGCCTGCTTCTGGTACTTTACTTCAACTCTCGACGACAGCTCCGACGACAACTGGGTCATGGCGCATGGACTTTCGAGCGACAGTATTCCGACCCAATACCTGGCGAGTTTTTATTGGACGGTAGCTACGATGATGGCCGTAGGTTACGGAGACATCCACGCCGTCAACGACATGGAGCGAATGTACTCGATCTTTGTGCAAGTGGTGGGAGCAACCTGCTTCGGTTTCATTATTGCCAATATTTCAGCATTTCTGGAAACCTTTGACCCGCGCGCCTCTGCGTATCGCTCGAGGATGGACCGTCTCAAGCAGTACATGCGCGACCGCGACCTTCCTCGAAAACTGCAACGCCGCGTGCGAAAATATTACGACTATGTTTTGTCCAAGGAGTCCATCTTTGATGATGCAAACATTCTTGCGCAGCTCCCTTCACACCTTACAGAGACAGTCATTCTCCATATTCACGGCCACAAGGCTCGCACAATCAACTTTCTCAAGTACGAGGACAGCAGCTTTGTAGCTTACATAATGGCGCGCTCCAAGGTCCTTCTCGCCTTGTCGGGAGAAGTTATTTGCGAGCAAGATTCGGTCGGCACAGACATTTTTATGGTTCTCAAAGGCAAAGTCGAAGCCATTGTTCTGGAGATCGATGAAACGGAGCACAAGCGCTTCCGCATCAATCAAGACGAGGAGGAGAACGCTTTGATGCGGAAAGGCGCAGAACGCATCAACAGTACCAGCGGAACCCTTCGAATTAATGCACCCGCATTGTCGAGCGATGCCGACGCAGGCCGCGAAGTCCCCCCCACGCTCACTGGGTCGACTGGGAACAGCTCAAGTCGTCTTGAACCTCCGCGGCCTCGCGATGTGCGTAACATGGTCAAGCAACAACTCGGGGCCTCGAGTCGGAATATGGTGCAAAAGGGCATAGCATTTGGAAAAAAGGTCAAGCACGCCGTCGTCACGGGCTTGTACAACCGCGGATCGAATTTTGGCGAAGTCGGCGTCTTGCGAAATAAACCGCACGAAGTCACCTTTCGCGCAAATCAGACGTGTGATTTACTTTCCATCTCCAAAGAACACATGGAGTACGCTATTTACATGTACCCGACTAGCGCCTTGCGCTTTCGGAAGCGATGCGACAAGCACGCCGAGCTCCTCGAGAAATCCATCGCCTCGTCTACCGAGTACTTTCCACACTCAGATCGCCATGTAAAGACGCTTGTGACGGTTGATGCCCGTATGCACCAAAGTGCGGCGACCGTGGAGCGTCGCATTGGTCGAATGGTCCTTTCCAATATGATTGCCTATGACATCACCGGCCGTTTTCAGAGTCAGGCACAGCGAGGACGGAAAAAGAAGAAGAATCGTGCGAGGACGTTAGGACTTCGCACGAGCAGTGCGTTGTCCGAGTCGCATCCTGACAAGAGTCATCACGTCGCTGTAAAGACGTCTATTAAAGTACGTCGCGCATTGGTCAATCAAAAGAGTCGAGCCGGAAGCCTTCTTTTTAAAACCCCCGAGGTGACCGAAGAGCTCGCGATCCTTGGATCTGGGGCCACCTCAACAAGCAAAGTGTTCCCGATGAGCGATGCGACAAGTCGAACTGAGAGCCTTAGTGCTTTGGACTCTGGCGTTCCATTCGATGCTCCATCGACGACCACGATCATGCCAACTTCTCGCTCTGTGACCCGATCCAGGTCGAGGTCCCGATACATTGTGGACGCCAAGCCAGACACCGGAAGCGGACCCATGAGCTTGCTACCAAGCCTTCTAAATCCAGCCCTTGAAAAGAAGACCCAAGGAGCTCGCTCACACGTTGCCTGGGGTTTCCGAACGGCTCGCTCGGCTGCTTCTGACGCATCCTCTTCGACAGCGATGTCGACAGCACGGCAATTGCTTCCGCATCAGCTTCGCCGGAAAGCAAAGAACAGCGAGGATGGACTCGAGTCTTCAAAGAAAAGGCCATGTGCGATATCAACTGATAAGTACGATGACAACGCTGCGACTAAAAAACCAGAATTGTTTTCGCCCGGAGCAAACAGCGAGAGCGGAAGCGGTGGCGACAATGATAGCTCGCGAGCAGATCAAACGAATTCCAGCGAAGCTCATAGTGGCCAGCCAGTCTCCACTGCTGGGGTGCACAAGCTTTCTGATATGCCGGCGCGAAGTAACACCGGGTTGATGGTATCGCGCGTTGCTGGAAAGATTTGCGAAGATGTCGAAATGGACCTCGATAGTGTCCTTGGCGAGCTGTGGATCGTCCCCCCGGGTCATGGCCTCAAGGTGAAGTGGGACTTGCTTATTGCGTTCTTTATTGTGTATTCTGTGCTCCTCGTTCCATTTCGCATTGGATTTGCGCAAAGCTCAGAAGGGTTCTCCAAGGCGTTTGACATTCTCGTGGATATCTTCTTTGGGCTGGACATGATTGTCGCATTTCGTACTGGCTTTGAAAGCTCTGATCAGGATGTGGTGATCGTTGTCCCGCTTGCCATTGCCAAACAATACCTCAAGGGTTGGTTCTTGGTTGACTTCATGTCAACTTTTCCCTTTGATGCGGTTCTCGCTGCGCTGCTTGCGAGCGCAGATGAAGAGGCATTGCGAAGCTTTAAGCTGATCAAGATCTTTCGAATGATCCGGCTTCTCAAGTTGATCCGCCTCTTCAAATTGCGAAAAATTCTGGGCGAGCTGGACTCGGAGATTGAACTGTCTTCAGGTTTCACCAAACTCATCTCTTTGTTTTTGCAAATTACCTTTGTAGCACACCTTTTTGCGTGCTTTTGGTTCTTTGCCGCCTCGAGTGAGGATGATATTCGCGAACGATGGTATGTACGTCTCGGCTTTTCCCCAGACGACGATCAAGATGTTTCGAGCAAATACATTTCAAGTCTATACTGGTCATTTACGACAATGACAACAGTTGGTTATGGTGACATTTCACCAACGAGCGATCCGGAGCGCATCTACGCCATTTTTATCATGATCATGGGTGCAACCATCTTTGGTTACGTGGTGGGCAGCATTGCCAATCTCATTTCTCAGCTCGATATCGCCGATGCGCTATACAAAGCGAAAATGAACGAGCTCGACGAGTACCTCTCCGAGCAAGGCATTCCCCGCGACCTGCGTCGCGAGTGCAAGTCGTGCTATGCGTATTCACTTTCACTCAAGTCCGTGTTTGACGAGCGCGCGTTGCTGAGTGCGCTGAGCCCGTCGCTGCGCCAAGAAATTATCATTACCATTCACCAGGCCGCAGTCGATGCGATCCCGCTTTTCCGCGACCAAACTGCGACGTTTACGGCGGACCTGATCCAAGTCATGCACCCTCAGTTGGCGCTTCCTGGGACGTTTATTGTGCGTCACAACAGCATTGGAGGGATGATTTACTTTATTGTAAACGGCGAAGTGCTTGTTTATGAGGACACGTGGCCGCACCCCGACGAGCAAGGCCGCGTCGACTTTGAGCGAGCAAAGCTGTTTCGTCATCGAAATGGCAACTTTTTTGGACACCAAGCAGTGCTGTCAGGCAAGCGGCATGAAATTACCGCCAAGTGCACCAAGCTCACGCAATTGTACATTTTGAGCAAGGCCGCGATTGGCGAGTTGGTTGACTCGGTGCCTCCCTTTGCTCTCTTGCTACAGTCAGCCTTGCGTTCCGCCATTCGAAGACAAGACATGGCCTTTGGCAAGCTGCAGCGCGGCCGCGCTGGTAATAAAACTAGCAAACTATGGTCGCTCGTCCAGAACCATTTCAATGACATCCTGAACATGTCTCCAAACAAGTTCAAACGCATGTCTGTTGAAGCGAACTCGTGCACGAAACTCGAGGAGCTCATCGGTCGCATTGTTGGTGTTAATCTTGACACGCGAGTTGGTGAGCCAGGCGGGGCCGACTCGTTTTCGGCAACCGTGCGTAAGATCCGAGAAGCGAAGCGGAACGGCGGCTTTGACGTATCTTCTTCTTCGAGCATTGCCGATTTACCATCTGCAGAGGTATCCACCGAGATGCAGGCTCTTCCGGCCACGGGAGGGTGGAAGTTTAAGGCGTCACAAGTTGAGAAGAAAGTCGACAAGCGGGCATCGGATGCAAGCGTATCGGATACGAGCCTATGGGAGACAAGCGAGCCAGGCGTGGCGACACCTGCAAAAAGCACCTCCGTGCTTTTCGATACCGCTGCAAATCCAGACGATGATACCAGCAACGCTCAACCCACAAAGGGCGAATGATTTGTCAAATTGACTGCCAGTTGAAGAATGTAAGATGCGATTCGTGTATAATGCTATTTGTTTTTTTTTTCTGTTAATATGTTCCAATTGCTTTGTCTTTTTGTTGTCAGTTCACTGGCACTTATGTGCGAGGGGATTTATTGAACACAAGGAGATTTATCGAACACAGATTCTCAAAGATTAAAAAGAAAGGTCGTACTCTCGATGACTCACGCTGGTCCCCTTTTCTGTTTCTTTTCGGTAAAGTAACACCAAGGCTCTGACGTCTGACTCTACTGTCCTCGCGTCATCGGCCGTCTTCGTCCCGTCATAACCTGTAGTTGCTAAGTCTTGTCTTTTTCCGTGTCAAATGGCGTGCGGAAAGACAGGCAAATCTTGCTTGCCGCCGTTTGGACGGTGAATCTCATCCCCTCACTGTCAATCACATCCCATCACCAACGTGAAAACGAGTGCCTCTTTAGCTGTGCACTACGGGTTTCTAGCCCGTCCGAGTGCTAGCTGGGCGCTAGCGGGCGGTAGGTCGGGCAGCCAAAGAAACGTTGACAGTGAGTAAGCGCGAGTCCAATTCCGATTCGCCTGCCAAACTTTGCGACCGCGCGCGCCCGCCAGGCCCGCGTCGTGGAGCTCGCCGCCTGTACCGGCCCGCCGCCCGCCGCCGCCGCCGCCGCCAACGACGGCGCGTATCTCGTGGACGCCGTCGACGTCGCGAACCTTGCGAGCGCCGTCTACGCGGAGATCCAGCGTGCGCGACGAAGGAAAAGGATGTCGCAGGCGCAGCCGGAGTCGGGCATGCCCCAGGGGATCCCCATCAACGGAGCGCCGTCGGGCGCAACGGCGCCTTCGGGGACCCAGCCCGAAGGCAACACGCATTCGTTCGTGGTGACCGGAACCAAGTTTGAGGTCGATCGGCGCTACGAGCTCATCAAACTCATCGGCCATGGCGCCTACGGTGTTGTTGTGTAAGTTTTCTTTTTGCATCATCCTGAGTGTATGCGTGCGTGCGTGCGTGCGTGCGTGCGTGTTGTCTGGCTGGCTCGCTTGCCTGCCATGCTGGTATGCGCACGCGAGGGGGAGTGTTGCGCAGAGAAGCTGACCGTAGAAGGTTATACGAAACGATCCACAGGTCAGCGCTTGACAGGACGACGGGAGAAAAAGTGGCCATCAAAAAGGTCCCGCGCGCGTTCGACGACTTGATCGACGCCAAGCGCATTTTGCGCGAGATCAAACTTTTGCGACACTTTGACCATGAGAACATTATCGCCATGCGCGACATCCTTCAGCCGCCAAGCTTGGACGACTTTGAGGACGTGTACATCATCTCGGATCTCATGGAGACCGATCTGCACCGGATTATCTACTCTAAGCAGAAACTGTCCGACGACCACGTCCAATACTTTGTGTACCAGATGCTGCGCTCGCTCAAGTACATGCACAGTGCTGGCGTGCTGCACCGCGACCTTAAGCCTTCGAACTTGCTTTTGAACTCGAACTGCGACCTCAAGGTTTGCGACTTTGGTCTCGCACGTGGTGTCAATGACGAGAAGCTTGACCTCACCGAGTACGTTGTGACTCGCTGGTACCGCGCCCCAGAAATCATGCTCTCCTGCAAGGAGTACACCTTTGCCATTGACGTGTGGTCGGTGGGCTGCATTCTCGGCGAACTGTTGGGCCGCAAGCCCATGTTCCCCGGCGAGGATTACATTCATCAGCTCACGCTCATCAGCGACCTGCTCGGCAAGCCGTCCTCCGATGACCTGGCGTTCGTGACATCGGAGAAGGCTCGCCGTTTCATGGAGAAGCAGCCCGACAAACCGCGTGTCCCATTCAAGAACATTTACCAGCGTGCGAACCCGGCTGCGGTGGATCTTCTCGAGAAGATGCTCGTTTTCGACCCCACGAAGCGCATCACCGTCAAGGATGCTCTGGCACACCCTTACATGGCCTCGCTCGCGAATCCGTCGGACGAGCCGGACTGCCCCTCCGTTTTCGAGTTTGAGCACGAGTCCGTGGAGGACTTCAGCAAGCCCATGCTGCAGGAGCTTATTTGGAAGGAAATGGTTCACTTTCATCCGTCCGCTCAGGAAGCTCTCGACTTGCGAAAAAGCCAGGGCATTCTCGCCATTGATGCTCTCGAGTCAAAAATGCAAATGTAAATCTGCGCTTTTCTTGCCCACCCAGTCTCTTTTCTCCATCCCCGTTATCATCGCCCCCCTCCCCCCCCCCCCCCCCCTCCCCCTCTCATCATCATCGTCATCATTATCAAAATCTTCACTTTAAACCCCAGACAATCATCATTGAAGCCTCCTTTGATCACGCATACGCACGAAAGAGCCGCATCTTCTCGTTCCCTAGAATACCTTATTGTTGTTTTGAATCACATATCATTCTCCGAAAAGGAGTGAGGCCTGAATCTCTTGTCACATTAACAAAGAATCACTCGTTGCGATGAGCAAAAATTATGCAAGCAAGGTGAAATTTAATATTACAAACAGACATACCGACGCGAAAGAGCATGCAAGAGCTTGCGGCGGGTCTGGTGGGCACCCGGGGCATCGGCCACGATCTCGTCGATGAATTTGTCCCACAAACGAGCGCGAGCGCCTCCCTCGCAGGCATCGGGGTCAGGATACACGAGATGAAAGTTCTCTGCAGAAGTGGACTCGCGGTCTAGATTCATGAGATACATGAGCATGTCCTCATCTCGTGCGAGGGTGCGCACTTCGGCTTCCGAAACGCCACAGCGATGCAAAAGACGTGCCGCTGTGCGCGTAGGCAAACCGCGTTGTGCTTTGAGAGCAATTCGCGCGACCTCTTGCTGCATTTGGCTCTTGGTCGTATCGTAATGGGATTGCGCCGCACCGGACATTTTCATGCTCGGCTCTCCGTTCACTTCAATGACGCGCGGCACAAGGTTAGCGTCAACGATAAGATCTACGCCGAGCAGATGGTAGCAATTAGCACAACGAAAACCTGGACTCAGACTTTCAAAATACTCCGCAAACGGCCTCTCTGCTGTGACGAGCAACATGCCGATCGCGCGGCGCATCCGCGCAAATAAAAGTTGGAAACGGTCAAAGCCCAGCGCGTTCTCTAGCTTGCCAAAGGACCACGTCAAGAGATCCATGTCATGCTGCTTCTTTTTGTTAACCGAGGTGTTGGTCAAAAACTGGGTCTTGTTGCCTCCATGACGCGCATTCGGGTTGTAACGGTCCGTCGCAAGCCTTACCAGACCGTCGCGAAAGAGATAGCCTCGTGCAAATGGACTCACACTCGTCACGAGCACATATGTCCGCAGGTCCCACTTGCGACCCTCGAGCAGATGCGGATGCAAGAGATAAGGCTGAACAATGAGTTTGCGCGAGTCTTGGGAAACAAGCGCTTGCAGCTCGGCGTTGGAGTCAAGTACGAAGATGCCCTTGCCTCCACCCTGCTTGAAGGGCTTGATAATCCACGCACTGTCACCCTCGGACGAGCCGCGGCGTAAACGCCTATTCAGCAGCTCGCGTTCCGCGGGAAGGACCCAGCACGGAAACGTGTACGCCGGTACCCACACTCCGCTTCGCTTAACCGTTGTGCAGTACTTGTCCTTGGACCAGAGAACCTCTTGTAGGCCAATCACTCGGTTCACGCGCGAGAAGGCGGCCTGGTCAGCCTCGAGGCGCAAAAAGTCAGCGTCGGAGAGGCATTTTTCCGTATTGAGTGAAAGACACAGAATGACGCCCCAGTCGCGGTTCCGAACAGAACGCAACGAGCCGGAAGCACGACCGTGCGCGACGGCAGTACTCAACTTTGATACTTCCTCAACTTTGAGGCCGAGCAGGCGGTATGCCTGAGAGACAGGTTTCAAGTCGCGCTGAATGATGCTCGAGGTGCCGACAATAATAGCCTCTTTGGGCCTTTGTCGAGATTTGCCTTCTACAGGGTCCCAATTTACTTTGTCGCGCACCGCTTTGCAAGCAAAGAGCAAAAGCTCTGCGCGTTGCTGCACGTCTCGCGGAGCGAACGCGTCGACAATTTGCGTCGCTGATCCGCCTGGTACTGATTCCGATGCGCTTGGCAGCGAGACTTCGCCGGCTTGCCAGGCGCCGACGGGGGTGATGCGCTCTGTGTCGGCAGCATCGATAAACATTGCAACGGTTTCATCGAGAAGATGCCACTCCTTGGCCTCTGCGACGACCGGCTCGATCGCCCCTACTTGCTGCTCTAGAGCACTTGATGGAGCATCGCGACTCGGAGGAGCAAGTTCGTTGCTTGCGACCTCGAAAGACGGCTGCTCATCTTCAAGCTGAGCGCCGTGGAATCCGGGATCACCAAGAAATGCATCTTGGCGGGCATCTTCTTCTTCTCCTTCTTCATCTTTGTCTCGATCGTCCCCATACGCAGGCATCTCGCGTCCGGCCAGAGCATGAGACGATGACTCGCGCGCGCTGTCCGCGTCAGCAGGCTGCTGCATCTGCATCTTGGCAGCGCTCCGCGCGCGCAAGGCGTCGTTCACGAGCAAGAGCCCGGCGGACCAGGCGGCGAGGCCTGCGAGACCCAAGATGATCATCCTCCGCGTGCGGCGGCCGGGCGCGCCCTTGCGGCGCTTCTTGCGGCGCTTGCCGGAGGCGCTGGCCGGGGCCTCCGCCGCGTGCCCCGGCCGCGCCTCGCGCCGCCGCGTCGGCAGGAGTTCGCCGCCCATGCGCGCATGCCGGGCGCCCCGTAACTAACTGCGCGCAGGCGCCGCGCAGCGGCAACAGCCACTCCACGGGCCAGCCGCGCGTGCCCGCGCTCCCCGGCGCAGCCAGATGAGACGAGACGAGACGAGACGAGAGGAGAGATGAGAGATGAGATGAGATGAGAGATGAGATGAGAGATGAGATGAAATGAGATGGGACGGGATGGGATAGTGAGAGAAGGAAGATAAGGGGACCGAGGCAGTAGGCCTAGCGAGGGTAGTACTAACAGTACGAATGCGGGGAGAGAGAGGCGGCCAGGTCACAGGCGCAGCCCGCGCACGCACGCACGCACGCACGCGGCGAGCAAATCCGCTTCGCCGAACCGGCCGAGACGAGCGAGCGAGCTCGGTGTGCGTTGCGCTGCGTTGCGTTGCGTTGCGTACGAGCGGAGCGCGTCGGGGGGACTCGCAGACTGACTTGCTCGACGCGGAGAAAGAAACGGCACCGAGGCGGAGCGAGGAAAGAGGTCCGTCGTAGCGGTGGCTTTGGCGAGCTGGGAAGATGCTGAGCGAGCTGCTGCAAGATTATGGCATGGAGGACGTGACCGTGGGACGCGCTGTCGTCGGCACGCTCCTCCTTCACATCGTGTGGATGAGGCACAACAGTCTGTTGCCGGATCTTGTCCGCAATGCTGGTCGTTTGGCGCTTGTGGTCGCCCGGCTGGTCATGGTCATCCTCATGCTGGAGAACCTAGTCTCGCTGCTCGTACTCCCGGCTCAAGTCATCCACTCTACGGAGACCGCGAACGGTCTAGCAATGAAGGGCTGGGATATCTTGAACGTATCGGTGCCCGTTTCGCGTGGTCCGGCGATTCATGTCAGCGCGGGTGTTTTTACGCCTGCAGAGGAACCTGGCCACAAGGGTCTGACGATCATTCTGCTCCCTCCCAATGGCGCAAGCTTTGAGGAGTTTGCTGACTTTATGATTGCGTACGCCAAAGATGCTGGCGCGGAGCGCGTGGTTGGTATCAACTACCGCGGCGTTGGCCAGAGCGAAGGTGGAGCAACCTGTGCCAAGGACCTTGTTGACGATGTCGAGGCCGTCATCGAGTACCTTACCAAGGAGCGCGGATACGATGAGAAGCTCATGCTCGTGCATGGCTGGAGTCTGGGCGGCGCCGTTGCGCTCCAGCTGCGCCAAAAGAGGCCCCATCTTCTTGTGGTCAGCGACCGCTCCTTTCGCAGCCTCTCTGCGGCAGCGATTAGCATGCTCGAAGAGCCGATTCCAAGTGGCGCTGTTGGACTTTTGGCCGGTTTCGTCGCCGCTTTTGTTCTTTGCGGCGACTCGCTCAAACAATTCCGTTTCGTGGCCAAGTGGGGTGGCGCTGCCTTTGTAAGTTTTCCCTTTCATCTCGTTCTTTAGGTCTTTTCTCTTTCTTTTATTCCTTTTCGACCCAAGTGAACTCACCCATCAACTGAGCCATTGACTGACGCGACTGAAACTCTCTATAAATGTCTCCTCGACGTTTACTCCACTTGTATTTATCTATTTATTTGGCGCAGGCGATTGTTTTTGCAATCGGTGGACTCAAGATGCTTGTGCCAGACGCCCTGCACCTGCTCAAGTGGGAGTTTGACATCCAGGCCCCCGAGGTCCTGTACAGCTCACCTCTGATTGTGCTTTTCCACCGCGAGGATGGCATCCTTGCCTTCGATGACGTTTCGCTCCATCAGTCGCTCGACCTTAACCAGCCCATGGTGATCCCCATCGAAATGGAGCACATCATCGTGGATAACCCGGCAGGATCACACATGTGTACGTTTTCTTGCAATGTCCGACTCCTTGAATGCTTGCTGTTACTGACGAATGAAGTCTCTCACCTTTCTCGTGAACTGTGGCCCTCTCCATTACAGACGTGGCGAACAGCATCGAATCAGAATGGTCGCTGCTCATCAAGGCAATTCACGAGAATCTGCCCAAAGCTTAAAATGATAAGGATAATGATCTTTTTTTTGAGCGTGAACTGTCGTCAAGCTATAGTTTCTAAACTAGTTCCATCATCCAGTTTTATTCCGCGCGATAGTTCGTTCGCGCAAGCATGCAGAGCTGGCAGAATTTATTTCGTAGCGACGCGACTCCAGTTGCGACTGCGCGCATTGCTCGCGAGCGTCGTCGGCCTCGGGGCGGCCAGCTGGCTGGCCGCCAAAGGAAGCTTGCGCCCTTTTGCGCCGCGCCAACGACGAAGGGAAACTCTCCCGTGTAAAAGCGGTAGGCGGGAAGGGAAGGAGAGGGGTGCGGGTCGTGAGGGCAGACAGGACCATGATGCTTGTGGTGGCTTGCGCGCTCGTCGCGTGTAGTGCGACGATGCGCGACGCGCTGCAGTCACTCTTTGCGGTGCTCGTGTCCATCTTTGCATTTGACCTTGTGCTGCTCTGCACACTCACGTGCGCGGTCGGGGTCTTGGTGCTCATGTCTTCAGAAAAACCCTTCGCATGGCCCTTTTCGCGCTCTTCCGAAGAGGCGACGATTCTCGACCCAAGCGAGGAGTCCACCAAAGCTCATGGCTCCACAGAGGCGACAGACGATGGCTCGTCAACTCAACCTCGCGCAACGCGAAACCGCTCTGCGACGCGCCGACTTGCGTCACAGGCGCTTCTTGGCGCTCTCGTTGGCTCCACGCGTCCTGACGCGGCTCATGGCCAGCAAATCACATCGCTTGGGGCGACGCAGAGCGAGCTTATGCTCTGCAATGGGAGAAGTATTCGAGATTGGGCATTTCGCAGCGACGAAGAGGGCTTTCAAATTGAATTGACCGATGTGGCCATTTCCTGTCCATGGTTAGTGGAGCCCATTATTTCGCTCGAGTCGATGCGGCTGCGCTGGACGCCAGCTCTCGATAGCCAAATCGAATGTGATGCGCCTTTGGTCAAGCTCGGAAATAAGTCTGCTGATCCATGTGCTCTCGCGCTGGCGAACCTGGATCCTCTGCGAAGAGCAATTTTCTTGGAAACCGGAGAAAAGGACGAGGATCCAGGCGCGCAGCCGGCGCCTCCTAGAGATGAGTGGAAACAGGTTCTCATCTTCATCATTTGCTTTCTGGGCGCCGGAGCAATTCTGGAGGTGCTCATGATTGTTTTCATGCCGACCTCGCTGACGCGCTGTCTCCGTGGCTCGGCGGAGGATGTGCCGGGGTCCCGACGACTTCGCTCGACTTCAGCGACCTCGCCTTTGGAAGAATGTTTCGCGGGATCCTCCGGGGCGTCGACCTCTTCCGTAATCCTCGAGCCTCAACACGACGCATTAGCAAGTTCGCAGCGCATCCCGCTGCACGCACGGATCCTTGTGCCCTTTTTCACCCTCGCTTGCATCGCATTGTTCATTAGTGCAAACATAGCTGTGGGCGCCAGCGTGGAGCTGACCGTAGAGTATGATCACAAATCCTTTTGGCCTCCATGGCGGCATCATGATACGTGGATGGAGCATCTATACGGTCCGTACAACGTCTTTGCCTTTTCGCTCGCCAACACAGTCACTGAAATGTACCAAGCTGGTGTTTACATTCTCGCCCTTCTCGTGCTCGTCTGGTCGGGAATATGGCCATATCTCAAATTAGTTCTCCTTCTCGTGTGCTGGATCACTCCGCCCCGCTTCATTCCCGTCAAGGTACGAGCCGGAATGCTCGTTGTATTTGATGCTCTGGGGAAGTGGTGCATGATTGACATTTTCCTCATGGTGATGATGAGCGTTGCTTTTCGTTTTCATGTCGTTTCCTCGGAGGTTCCCTATCTATCGTGGCTGCTTCCGCGCGAATTCGTCACCCTCGACGTCACGGTGGGGAGCCATTGGGGCCTCTTTGGCTTCATGCTCGCTGCAATCACTTCAATTCTCGTGGGTCACGTTATACTTGGCTATCATCGCACCGCGGTTGCGAGCCAGGTCTCGCAACTGCTTCGCCAGAGGCTCTCGGTAATTAATGAGGAATATAGCGGGGCTTTCGACGCTGATTTTGGCGCAGCAATGGACGCTGAAGACGCGGACGTGCTCTTGCTCGCAGAGACCGAAGCCGTGGCGGCCGAGGCCGAACGAAGTGCCTTGCGCCAGGCAGAGACAGCGCGGCTTGCTCAGCACCTTTTACGCAAGCCAAAGAGACGCAGGTATTGCTGCTCATGCCCGCAGGGTTCGTACTTTAACGTGGGTTCTGATGAGCTTCCCCTCTCCGGACGCGCTGCGGCTATGTTCGACCGCAAAGAAGCTGTTGCTGACGCCGCGGGCCTCTTGCCTAAAATCGCTGTTTCGTTTGCTTTGGTAGCTACCTTTGCCCTCATCTTGGCAGGGGCACTGGCGGACTCCTTCGAGTTCATATTTATGGGTACTGCGGCAAGGGCCATTCGAATCGTTCAGCCAGAGTCCTCCGTGCGAAGATACAGCCTCGTCTCGATTGCCCAGGCAATCGATCCTGGCGACGACGTCATTACGCCGCCGTGGCGCTTTGGTGTCATCTTCATGCAGGTTGTATACCTTCTCTTCGCAATGGTCATGCCTCTTGTGCAATGCTTCTTTCTCTTTGCGCTCTGGCTAGTCCCTATGCGTCTGCGCGATCAGAAAATTGTCATGATGGTCACCGAGCTCATCTCGGCGTTTTCCGCACTTGACTGCTTTATTGTTTCCATTATTGCGGCGTGCATTGAGATCAATCAGTTCGCCGTCTTTCTCGCCGGCGATCACTGCGATAAGCTCGAAGAGTACACCAAAGAGCCCTGTTTCGGCATTCAGACCACATTTTTGCCAGGTTGCTGGGTCACTGTTGTCGCTGCCGCAGCGCTCTTCACTGTTAATCAGTTTGTCGTCCGCATGTGTGACAAGGTCCTTCGAGATCGCGAATTGGACCCTGTCCTCTTTGCTGTAAACTGATGATTCTTTTTCTATATATAATAACAATACTAATAATATGTACTCTCTTCCTCAGCCTAATGTTCTTTTTCCCTCCTTTCCCGAAGCCAAACCCCAACCACAAAATGTAATACGATCTTTTCTGAGACAGCTTGTGGGACCAGTTTTGCTTGCAACACTTGAAATATTACAAGTGCATGATGTCGGCATCTTGGTTATGCTCGCCAGAGCTGATGATGTGCACGCGCGCATCCGTGGCCTCGGTCCCCAGAGGCATTCGGAGTTTGTTGTGCGCGAGAGATACACTTTGTAGGAAGGAGTTTGATTTCATGCACGCCGCGAGCGCCTCCATAGCGCTCTCGTCGACGAGGTTTAAATCGAGCTTGAGCACGCAAAGACATCGATTGTTCGTTGCCAGCTCCTTGAGCAAAGGCACGACGTCGGAACTCAGTAGCTTGTTCCACGATAAATCAAGCGTCGCAATGTTAGCAGCCCCCTTGCGATTGGTGCATACAAGCGTAGCTAGCGCGCGGGCGAGAATGGATGAAGAGCCAAGCCCGTTTCCAGCAATGTTTAACTCGCGAAGTGCCCGGTGGCACGCGAGTGCTTTCAGAAGGTCGGCCATGGCGGCATTATCCAAACGATTGTTGGCCAAATGCAAACTTGTGAGGTGCGTTGCAAGGGCAACCTCTGCCTGTTTCGCAAGCATGGTCGCGGTCATTGAGCCAGCTAGGTTACATGACAAGTCAAAAGTAGCCACTTGGTGCTGCTTTGCAATTGCGGCGACAATCATCGTGCAAGCTTCGTCGTTGAACTGGTTGTCACGAAGGCATAGATTTGCAACCGGTTGTTGGTGCTTCCAAAGAGCTTCTGTCACAGTGCTGGCGTGTCTGGAACCGACCGCAAAGTAACCAAAGTTGAAAGCTGATGTGCTGCTCGAATGCGAATGTTTGAGGTGCATGTATTTGCTAGCTTCGTGATCGCGAAGGGATGGCATCGTGGCGCTGGCCTGAAGTGTAGGAGATAAGTGCTGTCGTTGCGTCTCTTGACGCCTTAGCAATTCAGGAGTCTGCGGCTGCTCCGGGCCATCGCATGCTAAAGTGAGCCCTCCCCACTCCCAGTCCTCGTCCCAATCCCATCGATTAAAGTCCCAGCGACGAGCTTCTTTGTGATGATGCTCTTTTAGAATTTCCTGATACGCGGCGCAAAGGTCTTCAGGTCGACGATTGCGAAGAAAATGCAAGTCCTTCTCCCGGCGCTGTGAATTTCGCGATTGCAGCGTTTGCCAGTCTTGGTGGGCTGCGTTCCGCGGCATTGTCTTGTGTCCTCCTTCTGCCAGAACTTCACCGGCAAGATCCCACAAAATCTCCTTTTCATGCAAGGTAAAGGGTCGCTCGCTCGCGGAACTTCGAATGTCAGCCCGGATCTGTATCTCGCGCTGCTCCGCGGCGCGAAACTCAGCTTCGACACGTTCAAGATGGGAGAGCGTGCGTGCCCACTCCATGAGCCAGGCAGACAAAACGAATTTGAGGACTGCGTCTAGCCCGGAGACAACGGTCACGTGTCTGGCTTTGGCGCGCGATATTCCCATGGCCGAGGGTTCCACGGCAAGACCTGCCAATTGATTGTCGAACGAGCTGCGCGCAGAGGTATTCCAAGGCATTGGCGTCTTGAGGCGGGTACAATCCGCGTGTGCGACTTCAAGAAGCCACGCGCGCGACTTTACGTCAAAGAGCTTCTCTGCCATGACCTCGACGCGCTCCTGAGGAACCCAGGAGGCCCCATCACCAGTATCAAGACACTCGCACCACTCGCGCGAGCTCTCGAAGAGCAAGGAAATGACTGTGAAGAGCACTTCGGAGAGCAAAGGTGTGTACATTTCAGGCTTGGTGAGCCCAAGTACCATGCCAAAGAACGCAATACGGTCGCTTTGGCCCTCGAGCGCCTGAATACTTGCGACCAAATTGACGAGATGGTCGTCTGCCATGGTTTTCACGCCATATTGATCGGATGCAAACTTTTGCACAAACTCTGCAAGTTCAATCGCTTTGCCTAGCTCCTTGGACTTGCGAACCCACTGTCCGAGGATCTCGTTTAGTTCCGGAATGATGAGCCGCATTGGAATCTTGCGTACTGCTGGCTGAGCGACAGCGCCGCCGCGCGGTCTTCGCTTGGGCGCGGGAGCCTCACCATTGACCACACGAAGCATTTTGATGAGAGAGTGTGCTTTCACGCGACGGTACTCATGGATTTCAATGTTGCTCACGATGGGATGTTGAGCAAATACAGTTTCCACGTCATGGTAACGCACGTCAAGGACGCCTCCAGAGAACGAAAAGGTGTACTTGCGCTCATCTCCACTCGCATCTTCCGTAGCCAGCGCGAGGCCGGTCTCGTTTGCAAATGCCAAAGAGACATCCACCGGAGAGAGGACCCCTGCTTCTTTTCCCGTGCAAGCATCCTCGGTGGATAACTCACTAGCGTTGGTGCCTGATTTCAGTACGGCGCTTTCGGTGCTGTGCCCGCTATTTTTATCTACACTGGATTTCTCTGTTACGGAATTGGAGCTCTTGCCACCTTTTGGCACGCCTGGCTTGCTCTGTCTTCGCTTTCTCTTTTCTCTCCCCGAGGTTGTCCGGGATGGCGACGAAGCCAGACTCGCGCTTTCCTGCAAAGCCTCGGCATGAAAAACGAGTCGAGCGTATCGATCAAACAACGTTTCCTCCGTCCGGCCAGGAAGAATTGGTGCCTGTTCGCAAATAATACATTGCATGGCATCTTCGGTCGTGAGTACCTCTCGCACGCTTTCGTTGAAGCTGCATTCCTGGCAGATTTCACAACCGCCTTCACAAAACTCGAATTGTGGTGCGTCGCTTTCGATCTCTGTCTCACAGATGCAGCACTGGCGCTGCAAAACTACATGGTTTTCTTGGTCCACGACCGCGTTCGTGTCATCGGCTGCGCTTGTGTCATTTTCTGCATTGTTTTGCTGCAGATGATCTTGTATTTGCGACGCGTTTTCCATCGTCTTTTCGTCAGAGTGCATCATGTCATGCTCTGCAGCAAGTTTCGCCTTTTCCGTCCTTGGTCCCTTGCGAGAAGCGTGGCCGCTATCCATCCGTTCGTCTCTGTCCGTAAGATCTCAAGTTTCTGGTTAATATTCTCCTCGCATCGCACTTCACCGCCGTACTACTGTCCTCTGAGAGATCGAGGTAAATTAACACGGGCTTCAAGTTTGCCTCCAGGTGCCAAGTGGTTGGCTAGCCAGGCAGCCAGGCAGCCAGCCAGTCGGCCACCGTTCTGGCAGGGATTGAAGTAAATTGGCTTCTTCTATGAACATGCTGTCCACAACCATGAAAGAAACCAATCTACAGTCATGATCCTTATGAATGGTATGGTATACATACTGCCGCCAGTGCGGCGCGGGTCGCCTGGGTGTCGCAGACTCTCTTTGGTCTCACCGGATCTTTTTCTCTCTCACATTGTGACTTGCTCTGACGCGTGAAAAAAACCGATAGCTCAGGGTTTTCTGGGACGCACGCGGAGAGGCGCCAGGGAGCGCAGAAGATTGATCAGAAGGAGGCAGCGGTCGACCGCTCGGCCAGCTGGCAGGCCGGCAGGAGCGCTGAGCGCAGTCCATCTGGCTTTCAAGTCTCAGGATGGAGATCGACGAGGGGCGAGACGACGTCGACCAGGTAAACGAAGCACGACGGCAAATGCGAGTCGAGGCACGTGCGCGCGCAGAACAGGCGCGACGCGCAAGTCGTGCCGCCGCAGCACTAAGGAGAAAACATCCCTTGCGCAAGCACTGTGCAAGAATTGTCGATGTCGTCTTCAAGTCGATGATTTCACCCAGTCTCAAAGAGACTGTCGTTTCCTTCATGCTGCAATACCTACTCTTTATTCGTGGCCAGACTCCGGGGTAAGTGCAGGAAAGAAGACAAGGGAAGAAAACCGCGCGTTGAACAGAGCTTTTTCATCGCGTACGCATCACAAATGACGTGACTGACGCTCACATCAATTACTTGTCAGTTTGCTATCCGAACTGCGGAAAGCGCCATGTCTGGGCGCGGAGGCTGGGTCGAAGCGGCCCCGCGGCAACGCTATTCGAGACCAGCGCCGCATCCAGAGACTGCTTGATACGATAGACTGTTTTGATGCGAAGCTGGAGAGCTTAATGCGTCAATGTACAGTCTTGAGTGTGGTTTTCATTTTCGGTCAGTCTCTCGCTTCGGCGCAAGAAGCTTATTGGGTGCGCTTTCACAATAACGTCGCAGACACGCAAGAACAGGCAAACAACGAGGAAATGGAATGGTCTCTCACCGACCACCAAGTTGGGCTCGTGCAAAAGAAGGTTGCGCGTCAATTTGTTCAAACGGCAAAGCTCACAAAGGACTGTCCTCCAAAGACAAGAGTCTTCGTTTTGCTGCAGTGCCATGGTTTAGGTTTCCAGATTTCTGACTTCCACTTGCCTCCAGAACTAGCGCTGCGACCCGACTTTTCTCTCGGCGACCTGCAGATTCGTGGAAACGCGTTGGCACTGCACATCGTTGACTGTCGAAATCCTCGTGAGAGTGATTCAATGTCAGTTGAGCACAATTTAGATATCGAAGAAGCAGGTAAAGTTTTCCCAGAAAAGGAGGCGGAAGAAAACCTATGGGTCGCCTTTCTACCTCGTGTCGCTCTCTGATCCCTCTGAGCTCTGTATAGAGTAGAAGCTGATCGCTTACGGATCACGTGCATGATTCTCAAGTCAAATGAAGAGATATACCCTAGGGTAAAACCTTTAAAACGGGTCACCTATAAAATGGGTCAACTTGGGCGGTGTGGCTTTGGACTAGGAGTCAACTAAGGCGCACTAGAATCGAAAGATGCTACCCCCCGAAATGGACCAGCGGTGGTTAGGCACCGGTGGTTACGTTAGCGTGCATTGCCGCAACTACGCGCGGCGCCATGTCGATGCCGACGACCTTGAGCAACTTCCTCGGCACCACGCCGCCGCTGCAGAGGCAGGCTGCCGTTGACAATGCCCTCCAGTAGAACGACGAAGCAGCTTGCAGAAGTCGTCGCAGCGTCGACGCCGGAGGCGCTCTTGCCCGAAGTGCATGGTTACCGGCTGACGTGCAAGCGTTTGCAGGCTCTCTGGCGCCATACTGCAGACCAGTAAGCCTGGCTGGATGACGAGCACATCGACGTGATCGCGAGGAGTATCTCGTCCGACTCGACCAAGAAGGTCATGGTCCTCGACACGCAGTTCGTTGCGTGGTGGACGGAGTGGACTCTCGATAAAGATTGCGCGCGGGGTGCGCCTGGCAGTGGTGGAAATCTCGCATCGCAGCTCGCGGACCGAGAGATCTTGTGGATTCCGTGCCATACGGCCGGCAACCACTGGACTTGCATGTTCGTCTTCCTTCACGAGCGCCAGTTCGAGTTCTTTGATCCGCTCGGTAGGCCGCCAGGCATTCTTGATGCCGTTTGCCGTCACATCATCCATAGCATTTCTCGCTATGGGGACTTCATCGACACATCCTCATGGCCGTGCATGCAAGTGACGACGACTCAGGTTCAACAGGACAGCTACAACTGCGGACTTTGGATCCTTGGGGCCCTGGACGTGGTTAGTGAGGGGGTCACGACCAGCAGCTTCGTGGAGATACCGCCGTTCGCCATCACTTGGCTTCGTCAGAAAAATTTCCTCATGCTCTCGCTGTTGTCATTTACGGACAAGAAAGCGAGCGAGAAAGGTGTACCCGTGGAAGAACCTGCGTCTTCAACAGAAAACGTGGAGCATGAGCTGTCCGGGCGCAACGTGGAGCGGGACGTTCTAGGGGAGAAGAATCAGGACAGCCTTGCTGACCTGCGGAGCGCGGTGGACAAAATTCGGCACAGGCAAGAGGCCGCTCTCCGCGCGGAAGCGCGTTGGAAGAGCCACTCTGCTCCGCAAATCACGAACAACATCAACAACATCAACATCGAATTGAACATCAACCTGCCTTCTGGCAGCCCTGTCGATCTCGCACACGCCGAGCAGGTTGGACGGAGGATCCTGGACGTGCTCTTCAGACAGGTCGGCGGAGCGACGTTTGTACCGCCAAGCGACAGCAGGGTCGCACGGCGCATCGCAGCTGGGGTGCCAAGGGTGGTCAACACAAGCGCGCACATTAAGTTTCTCGAGCAGTCGCCAGATGTCTTCTGTTATAATCGAGGCGAAAGGATGACCAAGCAGGTCCTCGCCAAATCTCTCGAGCTGCGGGGTGATCGGGTAAGCCCGGCGATGTCAAGGTCCGCCCTACTCGAACGCATTCGCGTTCTGAAGACCAATCGACCTGGCACCTTGTCTCCTACGACAACCTCTGCTGCATCGATCTCTCACTCCAGTTCTTCGATGGCCGCAAGTTCTGCTGCATCACCTGCTCCAGATCCAACCGGGGCCTCCACTCCGCAGAACGAAGTCCTCTCGGCAGACGACGAAGCTCTCATCATCAAGGCGTTGGCCGCGAAAGCAGCTTCTTGCACCGAGTTCGGGTTTACCCACTCGCGCAAGAAGGTCACACGATCAAACCTTCTGCAGTACCTCGAGGTCGAAGGCTTGCGTGTTCCGTGGCATGATCCTCGCGAGAATCTCATGCGAATCGTTCTTGGTCACATACGGAGCACCTCCAGCGCTTCTGCGCTGCCGCTGATGTCCTCGTAGGGCATCTCAGCGAGCGCGTGGCGCTGCTGACGTCCGCCAGTGGCGACAACTGCATTTTCATCCCCAAAACGATGCAAACGTGAACGCCCCATATAAACAATAGACAAATATCCGTTGAGTACGTAACTCGTTAAATACCCCCCTGTCAATACCCCCCGGTTCAATTTGGGGGCCAGCAGCCCCGCGGGGAGCCTCAGACGCTCAACTTTGAACTACTCTCGCTCCTCCAAAACTCGATCAAAACCTATACTGCAAATTTTGTGCAGTCCGCCGTGGCACGGGCCTGTGCTGTGTCCAGCTCCGATGCTCGCGCGTGGATTTGCTGAAGAAATTTTCTGAACATTACGAAACCCTGTCCAATTCGGAGGTTTTACCCTAGAGATGAACCGAGCCGCAATGTAATTAATCAAGCAAGCTAGCAGGCGACAAAGAAATAAAAGGAAAAAAGAAGGAAAAAAGACAAGGAAAAAGAAGAAGGGAGCACGAGCGCAAATCAAGCAAATGAGCAAACAGAAAAGCAATAATTCAACGAATTTCCTTGTTTCGGATACGCTGATTGATGGACTGCACAATCTTCTTGAATCGATTGAGTGCTGCAGCGTCCTTTCCGTCGCAAGCATCTGCGGTGTATGGCGGCTTGATGATGATTCCTAGCTCAGAGACAATGTTTGGACCTTCCCAACGGAGGTTGTATGTCTTGTCGAGAGCATTGAAAAGGAGCTGAGCCTCCTCGGTTACGCCTGTGCCCATACGCTGCGCATCCTTGGCCGCGCGCTCGAGGCCTTGGCGGGATCGACGATTGACAAAATCCGTCGTTAGCGCAGGAATAGCCTCAACTTCCCGGGAACCTTGCAGTTTCTGTGCACCACGAATCTTGTTAGTATGGGTCAATTACTTCTTGCAGAGTTCACCACTTCCTCCTCTACGCAAAGTAAAGCAAACCTACCTCGACCTTTTCAATGAGACTCATCTTTACGAAGCGTACATCTTGCTTGAGAGTGCTCTGCGGATGCGGTTCCTCTGCGCATCATCATTCATTCGTTCATTCATTCATTCACGAAGCGTTCTCGTCAGTCGTTTTGCGCTCTCAACACATTCTTGTTTTCTCGCGTAACCTCGAAAACACTTCTCATCACAGCGTAGCCAAGGCCGCTCGCGCTCGCTGCCGCCGTCCTCAGTTGCATTTGCATCAGAGCATCGCCAAGACATTCCAAGCCGTCACTGTCCTCGTCGCCGTTTTCGTCTTTCTCTCCCATCCACGTCGCCGTCGCCGTCGCCGTCGCCGTCGCCGTCGCCGTCGCCGGCCAACTCACCAATAATGACGAGGTCGCTCGCCTCGTCGCACGCGAAGACGAAGCCGCGCGCAGAGGCGCCGCCGCGCAGGAGCAGACGCACCTCGCTGCCGAGCGCGAGCTCCGCCGCCGCGGGCATGGCGCCCTCTCCTGCCGCTCCCTGCCGCTCCCTGCCGCTCCTCCGCCTGCCCGAGCAGCGGCGGCAGCTCCAGCTCCAGCTCCAGCGCGAACGAGCTCTGCTCTGCCTTCACGTTGCCTCGCCTCGCCTTGCCTTGCCTTGCCTTGTCTTGCCTTGCCTTGCCTTCTCTTGCCTTGTCTTGCCTTGTCTATCTTGCCTTATCTTGCCTTATCTTGCCTTGCTCTGCTGCAGCCGCAAAACAGGCAAAACGCAGACCCGGCCAGGCAAAGCCCTGGCGCGCGGCCGGGCAGACAGAGCTCGCGCAGAGCCCGCGGAGAGACCGCTGGGGCGAACCCTGGAGGCCAGCTGCAGCGCTCGGCGCGGGCCGTTCTCGAGCCGCCGCGGGCGACGCCACGCCCGGACCATCCATCCATCCATCAATGGCGCGAGGGTCTGCGAAGAAGCGCAGACAACGCCGCTCCCTCGCGGCCGAGGATGCCGCGGATGTCGATGAAGACCACGGCGAGCCCGAGGCCGATCCGAGTAGCGGCGAGGTCGAACCATGCCACGAAGAGGACGAGACTCGCCAGCGTGGCGACGACAGTACCGACGCCGACACCGATGATACGAGGTCCGCAAAGGAAAACAGCAGCGCTGAGGCTAGCAAGGCTTCTGAGGAAAACTCAAAAGAAGCCATGATCCACGAGAACGGGACAACAGAAAACGGGAACGGCACATTAACTTCGAGTACGCCGCCAATTGTAAATGTGCCCACAGATAAATTACAGGGACTCACGCCCGAAGATCGGGCAGGACTGCCTAACGCTGCGTCGAGTTCGAAGTCGCTGGCGGGAGCTCGCTCTGCATCCTCGTCCGTGTCATCTGCATCCCGCTCTCGTCCACCTGGCCCAGGCTTCGACGCGGCAGACGTTGCCAATGGAGGAGGTGCGACGGGCAACGGAGCACACTTTATTGGATCAATCTCCAGCAATCTCGGGTCCGGGTCTGTCCTTATCCCCCCGCTTCCCGCCAATGATGTCGATGCGGGTCTTTTCCAAGCGAACGGCAAAGTGGCCAGCAGCAGCAGCAGCAGCAGCAGCAGCAGCAACTGCGGCGTGACGGGGACCAAGGATCAGTCCATCGATCCTTCCGAAGTAAAGCCCTTGACCTCACCTGTGTCCATGGCCTCTCGCTTCGTCCAGCCTAGTCCGTCTTCGTCCCTGGAGGCCATTTCGCATACAGCTTCTGAAACAAGACGAGCTTCGCGATTGGTCGGACGACCTCGTTCACGTTCATCAAACAGCGCATTGTCGCCTATAGACTTTGACCCACCAACGCGCGAAGCTGTGGAGCGCGAGCTGCTTCCGCATCTACTCGCATTGGCTTCGCATGCACCGCCAGCACCCCGTCGCCTGCGAGCAAGCCCTGTTGGAAGATCGCTTGCAGAGAGCGATCAGGATCCCGCCCCTGCGGAGGCGGCGACGACTGCCTCATCCATGCTACAAACACTCACGCCTCCCCATCACTCACTGGTGCCAACCTCGACATCCTCAACGCCGACCGGCCGTTCTTCTTCCCGAGGCCACGAATTGCGCAAGCGCGCGAGCTCAAATTCCTCGGAACCACGGCCCGGGGACTCCGTTGCGGAGAGCGCAATGAATGCTCAGAGTTCGTGGGCGCCCCCAGCGCCGACCGTGACCTTACTCGACGTCGCGACAGCCTCGGCGCTGAATTCGGGAAAGGAAACCGCCGCGGTGCACGCCGGCAGCCCGGCGGCCCCTGTCGTCGCGCCCGCTGGGAGGCCCCGGGAAATGAGCCGCTTTTCACGCGCCGACTCAACGGGCGATCAAGGTCAATTTCCTTCTGGAGCGGGCAGTGCGAGTTTCGCCGTAGCCACTGAGGAGGTCATTGCAGCCCAGAACGCGGCAGCGGCTGCAGAAGCCGCCGCAGCCGCAGCAGTAGCTGGCGGTCCTGACGCTGATGAAGCCGCAGCGGCAGCTGCGGCAGCTCTCCCCGAGGACGACTTTATCCGATACTATGTCAAAGAAGACGATCCTAGCGAAAATTTGGATGGAGGCAGCCCTGTGAGCTTTTTTGACTGGGTTTGGCAAGACCTCGGCTTCGAGACAGAAGAGGACCAGGCCTTCAGCTCGAAGAATGCATCAGTGGAGGACGATGTCTTTAACTTTATTCGCGTTCCTTTAGAGGTGGAGAAGCTCCTCATCTTTGGTTTCTTTCTCTGTTGCGACTCCCTCCTTTTTGTCCTCGTCTACCTTCCGGTGCGTGTCGTGCGCGCGCTTTTTCTTCTCGTATGCACACTTATTGTTCCGGGTCGCTATGGCGCACATTTCAAGTTTCATCGTACGCAGCTTTACGATCTTCTGCGCGCGAGCATCATCGCCATTGCTTTTGCGGTGCTTTTGCAGGTGCACATGTCACGGATCTATCATTATGTGCGCGGACAGGCTTTCATCAAGCTGTACGTAATCTTCAATATGTTGGACATATTCGACCGACTCATGTGTTCCTTTGGGCAGGACATCATGGACTCGCTCTTTTACATGACGAAAACCTCGCCTCGCGCGTACGGGCGCATCTTTTTTCGATTCATTCTCGGCATTTGCTACGTGACCGCGCACGCGCTGCTCTACTTTGTGCGCCTCATCACGCTTAACGCCGCAATCAACTCGACCAGCAATGCGCTCATGACGATTCTCATTTCGAACAATTTTGTGGAGCTCAAAGGAAGCGTCTTCAAGCGATTTGCGGAGCAGAACCTCTTTCAAATTACTTGCAGCGACATGGTCGAACGTTTCGAACTCTTTGTCTTTCTCGTCCTCACGGGCCTCCAGAGCGCCGACACCTGGTTCGAGTTCATCTACAGCAGTGCGGCATACGTCTTTGTTTGCGAGTTCCTCGTCGACTGGATAAAGCATGCCTTTATCACCAAGTTCAATCGTATCCATTTCTCCTGCTACGGAAACTTTCTCGAGGCGCTTTGTCGGGATATCGCGCCGGTGAGCAACCACAAGCACCCGTACGCGACGAGTCAGAGACTGGGTGGCCGACCAGTGGATGCTACGCAGGCTGTGGCGCAGCGCATCGGTCTTGCGACGCTCCCGCTCACCTGCATTGTCTTGCGATTTGTCTTTGTCAATATGCCACACGACCTGAGGGAAAACCCTTTCACGGTCGCCAACATTCTTTTTGTGATTCTCTCGTACGGATGTCTGCTGGCGTTCAAGACCTTTATCAACATCGTACTCAAGGGCCGCGCCTGTGCGGTGCTCATGCATCGTGAGCGCAAGATTCTCAGCCGCAGTTCACCCCATCTTTCCAATTTGCCGAGCACACCAACGGAGAAGGAGATGCAAAAGGCGTTGGTGGCCAAGCATCTGCAGCACATTGATCAGCTCAGCTCCATCCGCCGCTACCAGATCTTTAAGTCCAGAATTCCTACGTAGACTTCCTATATCAGGCAATGAGGAGCCGGTCTTCCTGGAGAAGGAGGACCTGTACAATGACTCTTTTTACTACGAATCAACGCTAGGTTTTAGTTTCATCTTTTTCTCGTCGTTTCCTTTTATTTCCTATCCTCTCCTTCCTTCCTTCCTTAATTCATTCATTCATTCAGTCATTCATTCAATCGTTCCTTTGTTTCCATTCTATCTGACCTTGTTCAAGAGAATTGACTGACCTATTTGGCCCTAGACGACTCGAATGAATTTGAGCTCGCCGCCCTGTGAAAGCTCTTGATAAGAAAGATTGACGGGGCCGTTCGCCAGAGAGTGTGTTGCGCCACGCCATTGCACGGCGTCTGCCACACGTAGCGGACGGCCTGTGACATTGCTCGTTCGCAAATGATGCTCGCGCGAAATAATTAGGGGCTCGCTGTCCGTATCTCCGCGATGAACGACGATCTTGCGGAAAACAGATGGTGCCCCAACTTGGTAATGGCCCGATCCAGGCGCAAGTGCAAAGAGACCGAGTGTTGACAGCAAAAACCAGGTCGACATTTCTCCGTTATCTTCATCGCCGGCATAGCCAAAGGGGCCATATGTGGTCTGCAGCGCGTGTTGAATCCATGCCTGCCCCTCCCGAGCACAGGTAGCGCCAGCGTGAGCAAACATGTACAACATGTGGTGCACTGGCTGGTTATTGTGAGCATACTGACCAAAGCAGTGGGCGCTCATTTCCGTCGCCTCGTGCACCACGTCCGGCAGGTGAAAGGTAGGGACCCCCGTGACAGCCTCTTGCAGCTTTGAACAAAGCACATCACGGCCCCCATACGCCGCTGCAAGGCCACCTGGATCATGGGGAACAGAAAATCGATACTGCCATGGCCCACCCTCTGTGTAAGCGTGGTCCCACGCGAACTCGTGAAAAGGTTCGACAAAAGAACCGTTCGCGTGTTTGGGCCGAAAAAAGAGAGTCTTCGAATCGAAAATGTGCCGCCAGTTTCCGGCGCGACGCGCAAGGTCTTGCTGGATATCCGTTCGCCCGCGATGCGCTGCTGCCCGCCCAATGGCATAGTCACATAGCGCCATGTCGAGCGTCTCGGAGACAAGTCTCGGGACAAAGCCTCGCGTTGCAAACTGTGTCAGCTGCTCGCCACGGCTGTTAGCTGCACCGCTGCCGTCGCGGTCAAAGGGTTCGTAGGCGTTGCGCAATAGTGCAGCAAATGCGGTGTCCGCATCTTCGCTGTCAAGTGCGTCGTAGACGATAGCTTCGGCAAGAACGACATCACCCATAGTAGATACCATTTCGTTCCGTGAACCTGGGCTTGGCCACTGTGGAACGCGACCCAGGTCGCGAAAGGCGTTTATCCATCCTCGGAGGACTTGTCTGGCGATCTCAGGAAAGACAAGATGCAAAAAAGGATACACCGCACGGTAAGCGTCCCAGAATCCACTGTCTGTGGCAACAGGCCCAGGCCGCAGTGCGGCGGGGCGCGTGTAGGGGGACATGTGTACAATCGAACCATCACGCTGCTCCTCGGCAATCAGCCGAGGGAAGAGCAAGGCGCGGTACATGCACGTGTACAGTTGTGTTTTCAGCTCGAGATCGTTCCACGGCGATGCGGGCATCTGATTCTTGGACTTGGACTCTGTCACATTGGCCATCAAATCCGTTTCGACCTGGACGCGAGACAAGAGACCATTCCACCGCATTGCGACATCCTTGGCGAGATGCTCTGCGCCAGCGAACGGAGTCAACTCACGATCTGCGTTGAAGCGGGCTTGCTCAACACTGATAAAGGAGGTCCCTATGCGTAATAACGCCGTTTGCGCGATAGTTACATTCTGTGGACTCCAAGCGATGGTTGCCACGCAAAAACCCTCGCCGCAGTTAACCTTGGTATTGATGCCAGATACTTGAGGGTTTTCGTTTGGATCAAGCAATACGCTGAAATAGTTGCGAAAGTTGGATTGCGCGTGGAGGCCGGCGCGTGTGAGCTTGATATCCTCGTCTGCAACACCCTTCTTATAGGACGCGGAGAACCCCTCGATACGCACCGCGCCGCCGACATCGCTGCCTTCGTCCTTGACACTGTGCGCAGCCATACATTTCACGTGAGATTTTGATCTTCATTTGTCCTTCGAAAGAGTTGCTCGGCCGGGACGAGGACTTACATGTTGATCTCGCCTTCGTTGATGAGCACGTTCAAGGATCGTGCACCATGCAAGTTGGCAGGAAAGCGGGTTTCGAGAAGGGCTCCAAGCTTGCTTGGCGCGAATACAGCTTCCGCACAGCCTTCGCGCGAGCAATAGTTGATCAGATTGCCACGAAAGAGGTACGGCTTGTACGTGCTCTTGTGAAGACTGTAGATTGGATTTTTCAATCCTTCAACTTCTGGTGCAACGAGAAACTGGCCATAATCACCAATCCAAGGTGATGGTTGGTGCGTGCATCGGAACCCATAGAATGTGACCTGGTGTGGATCGTGGAACCAGCGCGCTCGCAGATCTTTGGTGCTTGAGACGACCCAGTGTGAAATGCCTTGAGGCGCACTCATGATGGGCAAGACGTTGCCACGGCTGAGCGCTCGTCCCAATGGGAGAACGCCACGATGTATGTCGACAAACTTCTCCACAAGCTCTAACGCGGAGTCATCTTGCGCTGGACAGTCATCAGCGTCAACCGCAGGGACGTCCTCGGACTTTGACGAAGCCGCCTGGCAAGCCAAAGCACACAAACACAGTAGTATCGCCGCGCACCATCGCCACGAAAACGGCACGACTGATGTCCGCGTCAGGACAACGGTCCTTAGCGCAAGGGGCCGCTTCCGTTCAAGGCCGCACGAGAGCCCACGCGGCTCTCTGCGTTGCGTGCCTGTCTGCCATTCTTGGACCGTCGGCGCAGGCCTTGGCGGCATTTGCGTTTCGTTTTGCGGCTTGCAGGGAAGACCTCCAGAGTTCAACATGTCAAGGTGTTGGCAAGGCGACCTAACTGTAAATATTACGGAGGATCGCGGAAAGAACACGATCCGGACAAGTAGGATATCAGAGCCGGGCGGGGTTTTAGCAGCAAGAAAAAGGAGACCAAGAGCGGCGGCAGATTTCTTTCGTATGTGTCAAAGAGTCAATGAAAGTCTATTGGTTGTCGGCGCTTGCCGTGGCCTTGTCGTTTGTGGCCTTGTTACTCGCGGCCTCGTCCTCGGCCTTTTTAGTCTTCGCCTCTCCTTCAAGCCACTCGAGCGAGTAGACCGGTATACCCCACTCACGAGCCTTTGTACACTTTGGTCCCGTGAGATCGAGCGAAATAAGAAGCGTGACTGCTGGATTCCGGCGCGTAAGGCGATCCGTAAAGCGAGCGCCAAGTTGCTTGGCCAGAGTCTCGACGCGCAATCGCTCAGCGCCCACGTACCGACTGACGCAGATCAGCGCTCGCGAATAGTCGAAGGAAAGCACCTTTTTCGGTCGCAGCCGCAAAGGGACCGTTCTCGCACGAGCGAGCCGCGAAGAAGCGGACGACGAGGTCGTCGTTGCCGTCGTCGTCGCCGTTTTCGTTGTAGGGGCCAAAGGTGGAAGCGCAGCGTTTGCGGACGCTTTTCGCGACAAGGCTGGTTGCGGGTCGTCTGATCCGTTTGCTTGCACCTTGGTCGCTCCCGTGAGGGAGTGCTCCCTCGCCCTGCGAATGTTGGCATCACGGTTCTCACTCGAGGATGGCAAACGTTTGCCGCCTTGCTTTGAGTCGGTGAGGTCTCCGCATCGCCTTCGTTTCCGTGGCGGGACAACGCCATCCTGAAGGCTGGCCATTATATCTGTGGTGGTGATCTCCTCCAAATCAGGTTGCAGTCTACGAAGCATGTCGAGATAGTCTGCGTTGGGACGATCGCCAACGACAACGTGCGTAGCTGTTGGGTTCCATTCCCAAAGCACGGTCGCCCCTGTGCGTGAAATGATGGCCTGCACAGTTCGCCAGCGTTTCGGGTCAAAACCATGCAAGAAGACAGAAAAGTGCGAAAGTAGCGTGAGCTGGGTGTCGGCACGTTCTGAGCGATCGAGTGCTTCGCGCTCGGAGGCCATCAGCGCCTCCAGAGCCGCCTGGCGTGCTTCTTCTTGCTCGCGTTCCTCGGCAATCTCCTGATCGCGTTTGTTCCGAAGCGCTTGCATTTTCTTTCGTTGCTGAGCGCGGCGGTCCTCGATAACTTCTGACTTGACGCGATACTTATCTTCAACGGGAAGGTATGCATCGGCTGCCACGCAGTCTCGCACCCAGGTGTCAGAGACGACGTCAATATTCCCATACGTGAGCGTCGCTTCGCACTTGGGCCCAACAAAGGACTCGGCGACGAGATGGGTCGTGGCTTCGGGCCGCATGGACGCAGCGTAATTTCCGCCATTAGTTGAGATGAGATCAATGATTTCATTCTTGACGCTAATTTTCTCGTTCCAGCCAGTCACAGAGAAACGAAGTTTGTGAAAGATCGGTGTCTCGTAGTTATCGACATCGACAAGATCCTCTGCCCGAAAGCAGGCCTCTACCCAGGCCGCATCCACGACAGGCACGCCCCAGCGTTTGGCTGCAAAGTATCTGTGCGGCAGCATCAACAGCATCAACAGCATCAACAGCAACACCGATAGCAACAACGATAACGTCGAAAATTGAAATGGTGTGGTTCGTGTTCAAACAAGTGCGTCAGCTCGTCAGTTTTCTGCTCCGCTTTTTCTCTACTCTGCTCTGCTCTGCTCTGCTCTATATGGCCGTCCCGTCTTGCGAGGCGCAATTGTCTGACAAAGCTTGCAACACTTACTTTTCTGAACCTACGCCACCCGCGATAAGTGCATGCATCGACCTGTCAAAAGTCCCGGACAGCTCACCGCCCATGAGCCTAACGACCTCTTCGAGCCGCGCTCGTTGCGTTGCATCAAGATGTGTTGCGCTAAGCACAATGCCGGTAAACACTCCGCTGCGCTTCTTGGCCGGTTTGGTCGTCGAAGCAGCCCCACGCCGCTTCGCCTGGACATACTTGCGCTCGCTGCGCAAACCGTTCGACATCGCGGTCGACGGTGGTTGGGCGGTCTCCATCCTGGTTTTTCTCGTTTGCTCGTCAAACGCTCGCTCGCTCGCTCGCAAGCAAGGCTCTGCTTGCTTCAGGACGTTGGCGCGCACGACGCCCTCGTCCTTACCGTCCACGCTTCGACGTCTGGCGTCCAGCCCGCGGCGGCGCTTGTGGCCCCCGCGTTGCCTTTCCTGTCAATCAACGCTACGTTCGGGTTCTGCTGTGCTTGCATCCATGCAGTGCACAAGCATTTGCAGGCGCGCATGCAAGCCATCTATGCCTGCACTGGCAGTCGTCGTTCCTTGTCTTTGCTTGTCCGTGCATGCGTGGTACGCTCGCCCGGTCTTCGTAGAAGCACGAGCCAGGACATACTTACATGAATCGATTTTCTTGAAGATGCTCATGACAAAGCTTTCTTTGGCCGAGGCTTTGGCGCAGGGGGAGAGATTGTGGTTTGAAAGTTCTGTCGTTGTATCGGTTGCGCGAAACCACCCGAAACCGAATTTTCGAAAATGCAGCAAGAAATGCAGTCATGGTGATGATAGCAGAACGAAGTCGTGCGAGGAGCGGCGGCAGCGCAAGGAAGAGGAAAATCGGCAGGGCGAGGCGACCAAGGGAGCAAGCAAGCGAGAGGGATAGAGAGGCCTTGAGGGAAACGCACGCGAGATCATGGTGCAGAGCTGGAACTGGCCCGCAGTGCGCATGGCCTTGGTCCGCATACCCCTTGAGCCTTCGCTGCTGCGCCCGAACCTCGTTGCGCGCACGCTTGCAGAGATTAACTGGACAGCTTTGCGTAAGGAAAATCCGCAGCTCACGCACGTGGTCTTTGATAAAGATAACACGCTTACAGCTCCTTATGTGGAGACCTTGCATGAACGCGTGGAAGAGTCAACGCGACGCTGCATCGACCTTTTTGGCGCCGAGCGCGTCGCGATCCTCTCCAATTCCGCAGGTACTCTTGACGACAAGAATTTGCAATGGAAGGATGCCATTGAGCGAAACACCGGCATACGCGTCATCGTGCACAAACGAAAGAAACCTGCATGCTTGGCAGAGGTTCTCGGACATTTTGATGCCTCGCGCGAAAAAGATGGTGTGCTTGAACCTTTACAGCCCAATGCCGTACTCATGGTCGGAGACCGTCTTCTTACCGACACTGTCTTTGGAAATGCCAGCGGAATGACCACGCTGCATCTGTCGGAGACCCTCGAGCTAAAGGGCGACAATAAACTCGCTGTCGTTCTGCGCCGAATGGAAAATCTTCTGCTCCGCGCCATGGGCGTGCACGTCGCTGGCAAAGAAACGTGACGATAAGGAACTGACTCATTATTTAAAGATCGTCTTCGTCCCGCGAAAGCAGAGCCTTTTGGATCTCGCTTTGCGCTCTATGCGTGCGAAGCTAGGGCGCGCATACAGTCGAGTCGAGAGAGTCCACGCTCCGCTGCAAGATAGGTCCACAAGTCTGCATCATCGATCAGAGTCGCTAAAACCTTGATGCGATCATTTGTCTCCGTGGTGATGCGTTCATCCGTTCCGCCGCTGCTGACGAGCATTTCGAGAGCCTCGAGTGCGGCAATGAGGCTTTTTGCCGATGTGACATCCGGCGCCGACATTCCGAAAAGAAGAGTACGAAATGCGTCACTGCTCAAGTCTGCAGGAAGAAGGCGAGCGCGGACCCAAGCCTCACGCGCAGTCGCCACATGGATCTCGCGATGTTCCTCGACACCTTTACGACCCGAAACACTCGACGGCGAAATTCGCAATGCATGCAATACCTCAGGTACATTATCTAGCTCATAGCCCGCCTCACTGCACCGTAACCACAAATGATAGTCCTCTGCCTCCACTTCTTCATTGTAGCCACGCATGTGCAGCAATACCTTTTGTCGCATGGCGACGGTTGGATGCACAATGTCACAGGCAAAGAAAAGTCGCCAGCGGAGATATGTTGGTCCCGAGGGAGTCGAAGCAGCGCGCAACAACGTCTGGTCGAGATTTTCAAAGGAGCACGCTTGCTGGACAGTCTCGCTTCGGACCATAAAGGCGCCTGTCCCAATGACGCCAAGCGACGGACGCGCTCGAAGGGCTGCTAGCTGGAGGCGCAGACGCTGTGTGCTTGTCATGTCGTCAGCATCCATGCGCACAAGGTTCCTGCCACGCGCCAAAGCTAGACCTGTGTTAAGAGCTGCCGCGACGCCGCGGCCTGACGACTGAACGATTCGCCAAGAGAAAGATGGCCCGAGGTCCAGGGAATTGACACGCTCTGTCAATATTGTTCTCGCCACTTGCGCGCCATCGTCTTCGGAATGGTCGTCGATGAGCAGGAGCTCGACTTGAATCATTTCTTGACTGCTCTTTGACTTGACAGTACGTAGACAATCTTGACTGCAAATGCTTTCAAGAGCTAGTGCAATGTGGCCAGCAGCATTCCGAAAGGGTAAGAGAATCGTTGCGTCGCACCGTTCCTGCAAGGCAAAGAAACCAATGTGGACACGATCGAATGTCTGGGCAGCGAAAGCGTCGAGATCAAATTGATGACTTTCAAACAGAGGATTAAAATCCTGCATTATCTCCTCCTCCGAGGTCGCATCCTCAATGCCGTCGTTGCTCTTGTGATTGTGTAAAAGACAACGTCCATCGTTTGTCGCATCGTCGGAATAGACTGCATTAGTATAGAGGTCTTGCACGCGATTGACGGTGACCACGACCATGATTTGCTGGCCTGCAAAACAAGCCGCCCGTCGGCCGTGTCCGAAAAAGGACGAAACTTGGCGCGCTCCATTCATTTCCAACAAGTTTGGATGACTACGTTCTTCCGGTGCAAGGGTGGAGAGCATGCGCAATACATCGCTTCGGCGGTACATGGATCCGCACAGGTCCCAGGGATAGCTCCAGTCCAAAGTTCCAACACCAAGTGGAAAGGTCCACACGACGCCGTTCTCTACGCTTTTGAAATTCTCCGCGCCAGGTTCACGCATTGCTCTGTTGGCAGGCTGGCAAAAAGTCATGCCTCGCGCAAGTTTGAGGTGGAAAGCTGCGACGGTAGGCTCGACTTGTAGCGTGCGCCACGCTGCATCGAGTTGAAAGCCTCGGATAAAAAGAGCATCGTCCACGCCAAAGAGAACACAGCTGGCGCCCTCGAGGCGCACGATCTTGTCAAGGTCTTTGGCAAAGTCAGTCTCGCGCACAAAGTTGACCCACGCAAATTCGCTGGCGAGATTGACTTCGTATAGAGTCGCTAGCTCTTCGCTGGAAGCCGTCCACAATACGTGCACGTCGAGCCCAATCTCACCACGCCCGAAAAGATGGAGGGAGCGCAAGTATTCGGCTAATTGAAATGCGCGGTCCTTTGAGAAGCAAATCACGCGAATGGAGCTAGCATTGTCTTTCTCTTCGAGCCTCTCCTTCTTGCAGGAAGTGCGGCGAAGCGCGTCAGCCAGCACTGAGTTTCTCGTGCGATCTCGGGCTGGGCTCGTCTTTTCCTGCGCCTGTGAAAGTGACGGCGCTGCCTTGGGCTGCGCTGGGCCTACGAAGGAGGCGATGAGGGCGCCAAGGTCGCGCTCCATCCTATCTGGCCTGGCAAGGTAATAAATGTGCTGCTGCTCACGGAATAGCTGATGAGGTGATTTTTGACTTGTCAACTCTGGGCTCGGATCGTCAAGCCTGACTTTGCAGAAGGACGCAAAGGCGCTTGCTAGGAGCAAGATAAAATTAGGGAACTATACTACTTTACTGGGTCGTGACTTTCGCAAGCCTTTTCCCGCACTACACCACTGAAGTAAATCGTCCCCCCATTCTCCATGTGAATCGATTTGTGGATCACAATGTCTCTTTTGGTCGTCTTCTTTTCTCTGACTACTTTATTATAATTATTAAGGGGCCTGCGAGACAAGATTGATGGCAAAAAGCTTGATGGCGCGACCGTCCCAAAGCGGCACCTGCTGGTTACGGAGGAAAATGACGCCCCACGTATACGTGGTGAACCAAAGCGTTGTATACTGATTTGCCTGATATCTGCGAATCACGATTGGGTGTGGAACCGGGAGAAGGCCGACAAGCGTGGTTTCGCGGAGAAAGTCGAGCACCTTGCGTTCGTCAAGCAATCCGATAGTCGAGGAAGAGGACGATGTCGACGACTCCCTGCCTTCGTCTGCAAGGGCCTCGATTTGAGGTACCAAAATGTCGATGGCGCGAAGCAAGGTATTGATGGGCATTTTAGCTTTCCACGAAGCGAACCATTCCGAGGTGGGCGTGAAATGCGATGCAGACGCTTCAGCAGTCGTCGCATCGTGAGCGGCTGCATCTCCGGACGTGGCTGCGGTGGTCGCTTCCGGAGAAAAGGTGAGGTTTGCAAGATCCGATATGGAATCTTGGCTGAGCACAAGCGTGTAGATGAGACGCGCATTGCCCTCAAACTGGTACTGAATGACATTGTTGAAGAGGTCGAGCATGAAAAAGACGTACTGGTAGTTGTTCTCAGCGCGCCAGAGGAAGCGAGGCGAAGCGACTCGCTTGAAAAGACTTACAAGTCTCGTAGAGGCAACGTGGCTAAAGGACTTGATGTACGGGGAAATGTTACTGAGAATAGTGAAGAAGCAATTGTACAGCGATTGCAAACGCGCGTCACCATCTGCAATGACCTTGTGCAGCACCACAACCAAGAGGTCGGCATGACTAATGTTGGACATGCGAGGTCCCCCTTCTAGATATGGAATATCTTTGCACTCGTGGTTGAGCGCAACCCCAAAGCTGCGCTCACCGCTAAGCAGCAAGGCAACAAAGGTGCAGATATGGATAAGACCGACATCTGTCGCGCGCTTGCGGCCACGCCACAAGAAATAGGATATGGGCTGCATGAGCTTGCCGACATCCCCATGGCGCAGCACGTAATCGATGAACGCCTTGTTGCTGTCGAAAATCTTCCACAGCAGAACGAGCACCTCCTGATATGAATCAATACCCTTTTGCGACCCAGGAAGGTAGGTGTTTTGCGCTCGAAGAACAGTATTGAGAAGACGAACAAGATTCTCGTACAAAAACGCAAATTCCCGTGGACTCGAAATGTCGCCGAGCAGCCGTCGGTACAAGTTCGCCCAGGAGTTCACCTCGAGGAAGATGAGCAGGTTGTGCAGGCAGAGGTCCGCGAAGCGATCGTCCTCCGCCCCTGAAATAATCGCGTCGCCGTACGGTATTCCCCACACGCCCGAGTTGTGTTCGCAGACAACGTTTATGAGAGAGCAAAAGAGTTCGCACGCAAACGGCAAACCTTCGCCCACATCCGAGAGTGAGACGAACCTGATCCACGGGTCTTGCTCCGGCTCGCACTGAGAGGGAGTGGAATACAGAATACCGCTTTGACAAACGAGAAGGAGTTTTAGAACCTCGTGACGGTGTCTATTGAGACCTCGAAAAACGACGCCACGGCCGGACTCCTGCGACTTGCCGATTCCAGCAGACCAGATAATATTGCGCTGCATGCTGTCAAACAAACTTGCTTCGTCGTCAGTAGGCTCCGCGTCGACGGCCGCGTCGGGTTTTTGGACGCTAGATGGGAGCGTAAAACCTGGAAAGAAGGCGAGACGTCCGATGCAGCGAAGAAGTCTTCGTGCAAGACTTGGCGACTTCTTTTCATTGGATTCAAGGCTAACGGGAGCAGTGGTTTGGTTGCCGGCGCCCTCGCCCTTACCCTCGAGGTTTGCATTGGATTCAGCTTCCGCTTGATTTTCTTCAGTTTTCCCGCTGGCTTGGCCAAGCTTCGATGGAGATTTCCAGAACATTGAATACACGTGAGGCTCGGCGAACCTTTCAAGAATAAAAGGAAGCACGCGCGTCACAACACGGATCGAATTCAAGACCCGCGGATACATAAGCGTCGAGAGGCTATCCTCACCAAGGGCACGTTCGAGCTGCAAAACCGCCTGATGCAAAAGCGTTTCGAGCCTTGCGAAGCCTTCTTTGCTATTCATCATTTTGCGCACATCATCTGGCTGTATGAACTCGAAGACGTCGCGTTCCGAGGACTCTACACTCCAGAACCGCTCCCAAAGCGGATGTTTTTCGCCTAGAGCGCCGGCCGAGGCGGCGTCGTCAATATCCAAGATCGTCTCCACCAAGCCGCGGAACTCAGCGCGGCTGTCGGAGTTGCCCATGGTGGCGTTTTGCTTGATCTCACAACCTCGACCCCGACCTCGGCCTCGCCTCGCCTCACCGCAGCGGCCTCTGCTCGTGTACGCGTCTACGCACGCCCAAAGCCACGGAGAAAGAGGAGGAGCGGCTCGAGGGAGAGGAAAGAGGTGCGTCGTTGCCGTTTTGGCGTCTGCTTTGCTTTGCTTTGCTTCGCTTTGCCTTCGCAGTTATGTTTCCAATACTCCAGTGTTTGTTTGGTGTCTTTGCAGTGCTTGTGCGCTTGCATGCTTTACAGTGCCTTTGCCGTGTGCCACGTCGCGCAGCGCTGTGCAGGGACTCGGTCGAGACAAGCCCGCTCGAGCGAGAAGCCCTCGCATCATGGCGAGCGTGGCGGACTTGCTGTGGACCAGCGTCAAGGCGATTGCGCCGGTCTTTGTTGTGCTCGCTTCGGGAGCTTGGCTCGTGCGTCAGGGCCTGCTCGACGAGCGGGCTTCTGGGACACTCTCATGGCTTGCCAAATGGGTGTACGCACCCGCGCTGCTCTTTGTTCGCCTTGGCGGGAGCGTGAATCGAGATCTCTTTGCGGAGGTATGGGTGCTCACGGTCATGGGCGTGGTCATTCTTTCGCTCAATTTGCTCATGGGCCTTTTGCTGCTGCCCATCGCGAAACCTGCCCCGCAATTCCGTAAATGGTTTGTGTACTCGATGACCTTCCCCAACATTATGTCGCTGCCGCTGGTCTTTACGACGGCAGTATGCGCGAGCGGCACCATTCGCAAACCTTTGTCGATGGATCAAAGTGGTGGCGAGTATTTGTCCCCTACCGAGTGCACGGAGCGCGGCGAGCTGTACCTCTTCATCTATGTAATTTTCCCCAATGTTCTCATTTTCATGTCTGCAACAATCCTGTCTTCGTCTGAGCAGTCGCGCAGTAGCAGCAGCAGCGGTAGTAGTAGTAATAACGCTAGCGATAGCGGTAGCAGGAACAGCAACAGTTACAGCAGCAACAGTAGACATATCGCCGATTCATCTCAGGAACACGCATTAGCATCAGACCCCCAAAACGACAACCATGGCGAACGGGAGCAAGCGATCGAAAATTCAACAGAAATGGGTGGGCTTGAAAGCCTTGACGAGCTCGCTCTTCCCCCAATCGAATCATTGCACGAAGACGCTTCGGATAGACTCGAAGAAGCAACCTGTGCTCGTGTGCAGCCCGGCGGTGAGCTCGAACTTAGCGAAAGGCCGACCTCTTCTGCGCAAGTTCCCTTGGCGACCTCGGCAGAGAGATCTATAGATGAGCCAGTCGAACAAAGGGTTGATTGGAAAGTGGTTCTTCGACGCACAATTATGCAGCCTGCGGTATCATCGCAGATTCTTGCCATCATTGTGGCCCTCATCCCGCCATTGCAGTCCTTTCTTTTCAGCGACGACTCTGTGGCGACGCCCTTTATAAGCGTTCTCCGAATCTTTGCACCAGGGCTGGTGTCAGTCATTACCTTGGCACTTGCAACTTTAATCGGAACGAAGTTGGTCAAAACGCGGTATGCGGATTTATTCGGGGGCGATGAAGCAACGATGGGGATCTCGCGCCGCACGTTAGTCTTGTTTGTCCTCGGTCGCACAGTGATTATACCTGGGGTCCTCTTTCTCCTCATGTACCTCGCTCTCGATCTCTTTCCCAAGGACCAGCTTCTCTTGGTCATTCTCTTTTTCGAATGCTTTGTTCCAACAGCGAACATGTGTGCTCTTTGCGCGCCGCCAGCACAAGGTCAAATCATCAGTCTTGGAATGGTCAATCAATACTTGGTCGGTATTTTCACAATGACTATGTGGTGTTTCGTGGCGCTCTCGCTTAGCACTACTGCAATAGATGCATAAAGCCAAGGTCCGAAGTCTAAATCGATTTATAATTCCTCTACGCGTACACAATGGCCGCGACTCCGAGTTTCATCAGCACATGGCCGTCTCATACAGTGCAGATTCCTTACAAAATAATCTTCTTTCGATTCGATTCTAAAAATTGTGTTTTCGTGCTGCTCTTTTTTCTTTTCCTTTTCCTTTTCCCCTCTTACTCCTCAAGACACACGCTGCGCGCGGCGACGCGTCGTCGATCTTGCTGGTACGTTTACCTCGCCATCGACGGTGGCTCCACTTACGCTAGACCCATTCGCATCGCTCGTGTTGCTGCTTGGGACGGGACTTTCGCCATTGTGAGCTTCCGTTTCGTCCGCGAGGTCAGCTTTGCTACCGCTGCGCTGGCGTCGTGGGCGTTTACGCGGAGGCAGCACGTCAGCTTTGCTTTGAGAGCTCCCCGAAGATGCGCCCTGAGCACTAGTTTTCTCGAGGCTAGCCGCAAGAAGCTCTTTCGCGTTACCATTGCCATTCGCGAGCGCCAGGGCGTGAGCCAGTTGTATGCGTGTTTCATCAAGCTGAGCCTTGAGACGCGCTTGAACTTTGTGTTCCTCATCGACAGTCTTTTCGCGCGTGCGGAGATTTGCAAGAGTCTGCTTAAGCGTGCGTTGCAAATGTATGGCTTCAGTTCGAAGCCTGGTCATCTCGACGCGGTCAGCTTCCCAAGCATCCAAGGTTACGCGAGGAATACCCGTGCCGGAGGGCGCCCAAGGTGTAGAGTCAACGCTGCCCCAGGAAATTGGAATTGTCTCGAGGTCCTCGTCCCGCATTCGTTGTCGCAGATCGAGATCCGCGGCCTCAAACTCTTGCTCCTGAGCAAAGTCTCGAATCGCTGGCGTAGCAAGCAGATTGCGGCTACGATATAAGCGCGTGAGCGCTACTGGATCCATTGGGGTCGCCGCAGGCAGCGCAAAGCTCGGATCATTACTCAACGGGCTCAGATGAAGAGGCACCCCGCGCGGCGGACCATAATCGGGTCGAGTATACATGACGGGGCGATGATTCACGGGAACTGGCTCGCTCTGCTCGGTGAGGAGAGCCTCAAGGGAATTGCGAAGAGAAGTATCGCGCTGCTCCAGGTGATCGAGACTCGAGCGTGTGAGCGAGGTTGCCTGCATGAAGACTGTGGCCCCCCAGTCCAATTTGACAATGAGCACACCATCTGGGCGAAGCGCATGCAAGATACCTGGTCCGAATGGTGTGTGCACGCATCGCAAGTCTTCAATCTTTTGCACGGTGGTGAGGCTTCCGGCGTCCGAATTTGCATCGGGGCCGCCCGCATGGCCATCGTTGGTCTCTTCATCAAGGTCCATGGCGTTTGACTTGGAGCGTTGGCGCGAGCGAGAGCGCGGCGAGGTCTTCGGAGTGCCCGAAGAAGAGGCGTTGAGCTCGCGCTGCGCAAGCTCAGCGCGTTCCTTGTAGTACATGGCATGCTGCAGTACAGCATCGAGAAGCGGTCCCGTGTGGCGAATACCCGCGTCCAAGGCGAGCACGCTCGAGAGTCGCTCCGCGTAAACCTTGTGCAAGGTGTCGAGGACGTCTTGCTGCTGCTCACGCTTTTTGACTAGCATGGCCATCTTTTGCACAAAGGCGTTGCGAGATGACAGATACGTCTGCTCATTTACAAAGTCGAGATACTCGTGCAACTCTTGCCATTCCTTCATCTTCTTGAATGGATAGTAAAAGTTTGTCGAGCCCATTCGCTTTGTCTGAGTGAATGCTCTTCGCACATCTGCAAGAGGCCGTGAGCGTCGCTTGGTGCTTCCCTTTTTAGTGGCTCCAGAGCTTTTCTGCGCTCCCTTCCCACTCGTTGCGCGCGAGGTCTTTGACGTCGAGCTTGCGCCGTTGGCGCTGGCAGCATTGCCAGCTTCGCTGCCGTCTTCGTTGTCGCCTTCGTCGACATCGAGATCGTCATCGGGAAATATCCCAGAGCGCGCATTCATTTCCGCAGGCGTTGAGCCTCGGGTGGAGCTCTGGGCAACAAAGGTTGCCCACGATTCCTCGCCGTCGCAGCGCACGGACATGTCCTCAAGGATGTCGGGTTCCACGGTGCGAGCGATGAGCTTAAGGTCCTTCTTGACCTGTGACTTGCTGAGACCTCGCATGTCGCCCTTTTCAGGAAGCGCGGGGATGGACCATCCTTTGCCAAAGGTGAGGACCGGGTCGAGTTCGCGTTTCTTGGACGTCACCGACTTGCCATCCTTGTTACGTCTGCGCAGGCCGTACTCGGGCGTCTCCTCGTCGTCCTCGTCGTCGCTGCTGCGAGGCGGGTCTGCCTTTGCCCCGTCCTGCATCCTGGCGTCTCGGCCTCAGAGAACGAGAGCCACGGGGCCTCGCCCGTCTGCCTCACGATATGTTTTTTAGCTCTTGCACGCGTCCTACCCCACCCCAGGCAGACCGCCTCGCCGCCGTTTGCCGGAACGACGCAGCCCCGGTGAGCGAGCGAGCAAGCAAGCAAGCAAGCGCGACGCCTCCCGGGCTGCTGCGCTGCGCTGCTGCGCTGCGTCTGCCCTCCGCGCCTCGCGCGGGCGGGCGGGCCGGACTCCCTCGGTCGCAACGGCGTCGCCGCCCGGCTCTGATTGTCTGTCTGTCTCCGTCTGTCTCCGTCTGTCTCTGTCTCTGTCTGTCTCTTTCTGCCTATGTCTCTGTCTCTTTCTGCCTATGTCTCGTCTGTCTGTCTGTCTGTCTGTCTGTCTGTCTGTGACAGAGAGAGACGCGGCACGGGCAGACAGGCCGCCCCCGCCTCGCCGCGCGTGCAGAGCACAAGCTCGGGCGCCCCGGGGCCCGGCACGGCGGCGCGCGCGCTGACCGGCGCCGGCGCCAGCCCAGCCCTGGCCTCGCGTCGCGTCGCGTCGCGGCCTGGCGTCGTCTCGCGCGGCGTCGGATGAAGGCGTGAGTTCGAGGAATGTATGAATGTATGAATGAATGCAAGGAAGGAATGAATGCAAGGAATGAACCTTGGTGGGCAAAATCTGGATGCGCCTAACGTCGAGAATGCCCCCTCCGCGAAACCCAAATTTCGGTGAGTAGACGACTTGGGCTCTTTGGAGTGGGGTATCTTGTGTATTTAGGCGCTAGGATTTACCGAGGCTTTGGGCGAGAGATCCGCGTTGAGGGCTTGCTCCTGCTGCTGCTTGTGTGCGTGCTTGCTGGACGAAGGTTTGTGAAAGTTGCAGAGCCCCAGCAGCACATGGAGCTTCTCTCAGTTGTGTAAAATTTCTTTCGACACAAGAATTCAAGTCGAAAGAAAAATAAGATTTCAAGAGTTCGCCGTTGAGGATAGCTTCGACTTTACATATCTTTCCAGGTGGGGAGTGATCTTCCTTCGCTAAGGCTGGTGCAAAAAGGGAAGGAGAAGACCAGGGCCATGTATTACGTTTCTTTTAATTCGCAAATTTAATCCCAGAGACATTTGTGTGCCGCGAATAGAAGTAACGTTGATCTCATCTAAATCCTGTGCATCTGCGGGAAAACACGCAAATCTTTGTCCGGTGAAACGTCGGCTCAACCATAACTGTCATAACGACTGGAGGTTTCACTCTTTTCTACCCCCTGAATCGCCCTGAAGAGCTTTTACCTTTTGCCTCTATACATACCCGGCCGGGTGTGTCTCGCGAAGTTTCACTTTGAACGAAGTCGCCCGAGCAGCTGGGAGGGCCCTGACGCGGGGCGCGGGGCAAACAGGCAGGGGCGCAGCGCTGACACCGAGCGCGCCAGTGCTCCCCACCTCGAGCAGGTTCTTGAATAGCCTACACAAAGAATGACTTTAGACGTGCGAACTCTAACGTGCATGGGCCTTCCCGCTGCACAACCTTGTGGACGCGGACGTGGCTGCGAGCGCGAGCGCGATCACAAGCACAAGCACAAGCACAAGCGCAAGCATGCAGGGCTTGCGTTACTGTTTGTTGTTCTCATTCTAGCTACGCTTGGCATACATGTTGTGGCGCAAGAGGCTGCACCCGATGAGGACGCACGCTGCGAGGCCGAAATTGCGGATCCTGCGAGTTCTCTTCAGCAGGACGCTGTGACGCAAGACAATGATGTCAAGCACACCTTGGAGAAAGGACCTTTTCATCGAGATGATGACACATTTGCGGAGACAAATGTCTTGGATTCGGGGATGGCCGTTCTCAAGGACGACGTCACTACGGATCCCGACTTGCCAGAGCTGGAGCATGTAGACATCCCGAACGAAGCCTTGCAAACGTCGGCTGAGGAAGAGGTTGTGCATGTTAACCGTCACAATCAAGCCTCAGAAGCGAGCGATACACAAGAGACCTCTTCTTCTTCTTCTTCTCCTTCTTCTTCTCCAGATGTCCTTCACGTGATTCTCGAGTCCCTTACGCTTGAGCTTGCCGAGACTCGCGCAATCATTGCGGCGCACGAGCGACGTCTGCTTGCGCTCGAGGCCGCTCGCAATGCGCTGCATGAACACGAAAGTGCTCATCTCAGTGTCACGGAAATGGCAGACTTGCTCAACAAGATTGAGCCCGTGGGCACGACAGTCCACGCGAATCGTGAAAGCCAAGATCAGAAGTTGACGTTTGCAGACACTGGCTCAGCAAGCTCGACGCCTGCGACCCCGTCGGCAGAAGGAGAGGCACATGAGTTTTTTGAATCCTATTTTATGGAGCGCCTCAAGATCCCGACACCTCGAGCTCTCTCCACAGAAATCTTGGTGATTACTGCCAAGGGTGCCAAAACGAAGATTTTGACGAATGCGGGGTATCAAGGCCGCGTCTTCCTCTTGTTGACACTCGATGACGCAGGAGTATTGTCCGCCATCGACACGGCCACTGGTGATGTCGTCTTCAAGGAGCGCCTTCCCAAGCCGGAGGGAAGCGACAGGCCCTTCCGTGTATTGGCGATTCCAGGGCCACAGCCCTTCGTCTACCTTGTACACCAAGACGGGCATGCCGTCGCGTTTAATGTGAGTGTGAGCTGTCAAATGCAGCGCATCGCGGGCTCGCAAAAAGTGTCGCCGGCTCAGACATCAAGCACGGGTCTCGGCATTGCTTTCGAGCTAAAGGAGACTTTCCACTTGTGCGCCGGGAGCGAGAATCATCCGTCAGGGTGCGATGGTCTCGCGTTTGCTGGAATCTATGGCTCGCGTAAGACACCTGTGCTTGTCGTAGGTGGGTCAAACGGACTTGCGCGAAGCTACAAGCGCGACGGTACACTTGGCGGGGAATTGTTACACGATGGCGCAAATGCTTTTCAGATTGCGACTTCAAATGGCAACCAGTTAGCTCTTTCCGACGGTGCACATCTGACGCTTGCGAATACAATGACCTTAATCCCCTCGCGCAAAGTGTGCGAGGGGATTCGTGGCGCCACCATCGTAGATCTAGCGTATGATACGCTTTCTCCGGTCCTCTTGTATGCAGGCACGGCGGAGGGCGAGGTGCTCGTATACAATACGCGCATGCGTCCACGCGAGGGCGATAAGACCTCGACGGGAGCTACATGCAAGCTGACTGCAAAGATTCCAGTCTTCCAGCACGCTGTGGCCTTTGCGCAGTCTCAAGGTGGAAAAGTGAAGCCCCCACATCGGGGCCCAGTTCGTATCGCCACCGTTACCGGCTACCTGCTCGCACGCGTGGGCGATGTGCTATGCGTTTTTAATGCGACGCACACGCTGCGCCGCCCAGCAAAGTTTCTCCTCGCACATGCACTCACGGAATCAGGAGACGCGAAAGCGGGGCTTTCTGAGACGTTGTCAGCTGCAATGTCGGGGCTCATGGCAATGAGTCAGACGGACGCCCCGCGCGAGACGCAGTACTTGGTCTTTGCGGGCGTCTCTGGCCCTGAAGCGAGCATGCAGGTGTTTGAGAGCATGCTGCCGTACGAGGAACCTTCCAAGGACTTTGGCTGGGTACGCGGACCTCTCATTGTCGGCACTGTCGTTGCAGTCTTCTTTTTTCAGTTTTCTCGCGCCAAAAAAGATTCACGCTCGCGTTCAACATTTCCAGGAAACTTTCCCGGAATGATGGGCGGCCCTGGCGGTGGCGATTTTGGAGATCTCGATGCGGATCTTCGTAAATTCATGTCGCGTCCTGGAGGTGGTGGAATTGGTGGTCGGCCCGGATCTTTAGGTCAAGCTGGAGGTCGTGGTACCTTTGCCTCTCGGGCCTCAGGTGGCGGCAGCTGGGGTGATGGTTTCGATGGTAGCTTTGGATCCGAAGGTCGTCTCGGTGGTGGCGGCGGCGGTGGTGGTGCCTTCGGCCGGGAATTCGGCGCCGAGTAAGCTGGTGGCACTTTGCACATTTGGGTGCAAGGTCTGTGGTATGGGAATGAAATTTTGTGCGCACCATGTGTATTCCACGTGTCTGAACACACGGATAAATAAAAAAAAATGGTTCGGGTCACCCAGAGAGCATAGGTCAAGTATTTGTGAGCAAGTATCATTTTATTCTTTTTGGCTTTCAGTTGGCTTGCGGCAGCGAAAAAGGGAGTAGCTAAGGGTCAGACGAATGAAGCTGGGCGATGCGACAACGAATCAGCAGTACCAGCCGAGAGGGGCGTCAGACTTATATTGCACCACCTGCTTTGGCTCAAGGTAGTTGGAAAGGCCGTACTCGCCGAGGTCCCGGCCAACGCCACTGAGCTTGCGGCCGCCCCAGGGCAACTGGCAAAAGCAAGGCTGCGAGCAGTTGTTCCAGACGATGCCCGCCTTGAGCCCGCGCGTAGCACGGTTAAGCTTGGCCTCATCTGAAGAAAAGACGGCGCCGGCAAGACCATACTTGGAGTCATTGGCGAGCTCGATTGCCTCTTCTTCGGACGCAAAGGTCTGCACCACAAGCACCGGGCCAAAGATCTCGTCAGTCCATGCCACGTTGGATCTGTCCCCGGACGCGAGGCGAAGAATGGTGGGAGGAATGAAAAAGCCTTCTCCCGACGCAGGCTTTTCACCGAAAATGCGTTCCGCTCCTTCGGCCACGGCGCGGTCAACAAGACCAAGGACGTGAACTTGCTGCTTGCGGGAAATGACGGGGCCAAGCTTGGTCTCCTTGTCCATGGGATCCCCCATGCGAATTTTCTCGCCAATGGCCTTGAGCTTGGCGATAAAGTCGTCTGCGATAGATTCGTCGATGAGCAGACGCGTCGTGGAACTGCAAATTTGGCCATTGGTCCACCATGAGCCAAAGCACACCCACTCAGCAGCCTTGTCCAGCGCTGCATCGGCATGAACAATGGCGGCACTGTGGCCACCAAGTTCGAGACCCATCTTTTTCAGACGCCTGGCGGCCTCGCTGCCCGCACTGGCGCCAGCGGCAGGGGAGCCCGTGAGAGAGAGCACGTCAATCTGCGGCGAAGTAACCATGGCAGCGCCCGTGGGCCCACTGCCTGTGACAATGTTGACAACGCCAGGGGGAAGACCAACCTTTTGCAAGGTGCGTCCGAGCGCCAGGACAGTGAGCGGCGTGTACTCGCTGGGCTTGACAACACAAGTGCAGCCCGCAGCGATTGCGGGGCATACTTTCCAGCAAAAGAGAAGCAGCGGGTAGTTGAAGGCCAGCACGAGGCCCGCCACGCCCGCGGACTCTTGGCGAATCGTGCAGGCGTAGTCTGCATCGCCAACATCCACCGTTTTGCACCCTCGGTCGCCATCGAGCTCTTCTGCGAGAGAGGCATAGTAGTTGAAGCATGCGGCACAATCGTCGAGGTCCCACTCGGCTTCGGGAAAGGGTTTACCATTGTTGAGGGTCTCGAGCTCACTGAGTTCGGCCTTGCGTTCGACCAGTTCCTTTGCGATCGCGCGCATGTACTCGGCCCTTTTCGCGCCGCCAAGATTGGCCCAGGCGGCCTGCGCCTTTTGCGCCGCAGCCGCGGCCGCCTCAACGTCCTCGGCGCTCGCTTCAGGCGCCTTGGCGAGAACCTTTTCCGAAAAAGGGTTGATCACCTCACGGTACGTCAGGCTCGCGGCCTCTACGAAGTCTCCGTCGATGAAGAGCTTGAGGGCGCCGGAGGCGGCGACCATGTCGGCGTCCACGCCCTTGAGTTGCTGTGCGCTCATGGCGCTTGCTTTGCGTCTCCTTCTTTCCCTCTTGCTCTCTTGCGGGCAAGCAGCGGTCGCTTTGAGTCTCTTTGCATTTTAATGCTCGAACTTTCTTCGTTCGCGAAGAAACCATACTCGCCACCAAATCTCCAACGCAGTCCAGGTGCCAGACTGGCGGACAGGGGACGTGGCGGACAGGGACGTGGCGAGCAGGGACGTGGCGAGCAGGGACGTGGCGGGGCGTGGCGGGTAGGGACGTAGCGGGGCGCAGATGGCGTCTCGAGCGGGTGCGCGAGGTCTCCAGCGTGTGGAAGAAGGAGATGAAGCTGCCGAGTTAGCTAAATTAGCTAGCACCCAAGCAGAGGTTCAACGACTGGAAGAGGAGGTCAACGAGGTGGAGGCGACGCTCGCAGATATTGAGGAGCAAATCAAGTCGTGGAAAGCTGCATTCGATGCCCTTGATGACGACGAAAAGGAGTATCATGAGTCAGCTCGAAACTATCGCAAATACCTCGAAAAGGAGCGCGATTGTCTTCGTGCCCTCATTCAGTCCACGAACAACAGATTAGGCGGAATGCTACACATGGGAGCAAGCCAGGTCTCTCGTGTTACGGAGGTGATGCACAACCGTCCGCGGCACTGGCTAGTGTCTGGATACATCACAAATATCAAGAGAGTAAAGGGTATGAGAGCATATCTCTATGCCACAGCAGCCGACTACGCAGGTCTCGCTGAAGTTCCTGCACCGATGGGGGTCGCGCCGGACCGAAAAGCTACATTGAAAGAGTGCATCAAATACGATGACCAGGATCTCCATTTTCGTATCCTATTTCACAGCGTAGAGTCGGGGCAACACTTTGCGAACAGATTGACCGAACATTCTTGCATTACTGACAACCTGACGATCAGCGACGCCGTTTTGATTCAAGGGTTAGTCCAGACGTTTGCGATTAGACGCGGTGACTATGATACACTGGATGCTTCTTCACCGGCGCACTCCCAAGTCCCAAGCTCACAGGTGTCAAATGCTGAACCAAATGACCCACTCACGAAGTTCCAGAGCATAGAGGGGCCTCACCACCTAACCGTGGCCTACGACAACGAGAGAGCACACCTTGTGCATGCATCCGAGATTAGATTTCGCTATGCGAATAATAAAAATGCACCAAGAGAGGATGTGCCCAACAACCGGTTGGTTATGACAAGTGCTATGCATAGGATGTTCGATGGAAGAAGAAACGGGGAGGGGCAGACACTGAATCCGGCTATTCTAATCGAGGCGGTAGATGAGCTCCCGGAAACCGCGCCAGTCATCGCTGTGGAAAAAACGTTGCGTTACGAAAGGCAAAGACGACACAGAGTCTGGCTCAAATTGACAGCTTATAACGATGAAGAGATGGACGCCATCATTCCTCGCATCAAACCTAACAGCATTGTCCACATCTCTGAAACAACTGGTGAGAGAGAATGCTTCACCTACGTGCATGTCACCAAGCCAGACGTCTTCATTGAGAATTTGACATGGAAAGCAAACGAAACAAAGAAACTTTGGGAAGACGTCTAAAATCAAAATCAAAATTACCGAAAGTTAAGTTAATTTAACTTGGGTTTCTTATGTGGAGACACATTCTCTCCAATGCTTCCACCAAGCGCTCGTTCGATGATCGCCTTAATGGTGGGAAAGCTAAAACGAACGTACTTGTTCTCTTTCGTACATGTCACTGACATCACTGCACGATTCGCAACCTCAAAATGATACTCGAGCCTTGATGCGCGACTGTGATTTCCCACAGCCCCAACAACGGCTCTATGATGGATGAAGTTGAAGATTGCAATCAAGTTGTCAAAATCCTCCGAAGTGTATGGATAGCGAGCAGCACACAAAAGAACTCTCCGAATCAAGTGCTGTGCATCGTAGCGAAGATTCCACGTCGTCTGGGATCCACATGTGAGACTGGATGCGTCGAGACCTCCTCTCCACTTCGTGCTTTGAGCCACCAGCTTGCAGACCGCTTGCAGGAATGCTTCTCGCTCGGCGAGAAGAGCGGGGATTTGACTCTCGTCACGAAGGGCCACCTGGTATTCCGCGTCAACGTCGAGACGCTCCCTGATGAAAAAAGACCAAGTAAATATTCGGGCATAGGCAGTGCTACAATGCGTAGTCAATCTAAAGTACGCAGACAGTCCCTCAAAGCACGCAATCGGTGCCCTTCCACTATGCGTAGCGATACCTTGAGCTACCTCGCGCTCACGGTTTAGATAGTCCGAGTCAGTGCAGTAGTCCTTGATGTCACCGAACAATAAGTCTGGATAAATGAGCGAGGAACGCAAGCGAAAATTTCCATTCGCCAGAATCTGGGCGAAATCAGCGTTTGGCAGTTGCTTCAAATCATCCAACAACACCGCTACCAGCATGGCTGTGGTTCTAAGGCCTCTGTACCTAAAACGCGACACCTCCGGTGATGGCGTCTGCAGTCGATCTGACAACACTCGCAGGCCCGCTCGTAGCAGATTCTCGAGATTGAAGAAACGAGCCGGCTCATACGAAGATAAGCGAACAATGTGCGGGTCGTCTACCATGAACTGCTTTTGATAGAAACCAATCATATTCACACGTGCTTGTTGCTCGACGATTTGGCTAAACAACAGCGTGATCGGGAGCTGAACCAGTAATTTAAAATGATCCCTGGAATTAACGAGATTCTTCAGTTGCTGTGTCCCGTTTGTCCTCGCCTTGCATAGATCGAATGGTCCACGTGCAGACCTGTGCACGTCCCTGTAGAGTGTTTGGTCCATCAGTCCAAAGTATGGCAATTCGCAGTACGTTTGAATCTCACTGAGTCGCTTTCCCCTTCCTTGTTTGTACACCGCTTCTGTCCAAAATGAACAAGCTCCTACATGCCTGAATAGACCATGGTCATCAAAACGGCACTCACCCATGTAAGTGATACCGCTCTGGGTGCAGAGGGGACAAACATCCAAAATAGCATAGTCCAGACAAAGAGGTGTCATTCCTTTCTTCACTGTGCCATTCTGATTCTTACGGAGCTTTAGTACGGGCCAGGCCTCGAACGGATCGCGAACCGCATCAAAAACAGTTTCCCTCAGTGTCTTATTGCAACAAGAAAGCGCAAATGATGAACTGGGTCCTGCGAACTTGGATATGCTTCCTAAAAGATGACAAGGCAACTCCGGACTCGCAGAGGAAGCTTGGCACCGATCTCGTCGTTACCAAGCTTGGAGATGCCTTCATTCTCACCCATCAAAATCCTACTAAATCAGGGTCATTTGGCATCTACGAGAAAGCAACACACCTGGCAGAGCTCCCTCATCTGCGAAAAGCTGGTTATTTCTACGATGCAGTCAATGGATCTTGGTCGGGAAATGCACTACTATCGCATTTGCAGAAAAGAGGATCCAAGCGTAAATATGAAGTGCTCCTTAATGCTCTCGACTCGATCGGCAGTAGCCAGTCGTTCAAGGAAGAAGAGGTGATCAGTCAACGATACATGCTGAAGGCTTCCGTTCGGCACAAGTCCAAGACCCCTACTTTCCTTAGTCGTTAGGTAAACGAGTCCCGGTCCCGGGGTCCCACGGAACTGTACCGCCGAGGCGCAGCCCCTGTTTCCCACGAGGATTCCCGTGTTCGCGGCAAGGTTTAGGCTACTTGCAGACCTCCGATTCCCCACTTGCGGGGTGGCGCCATTTGCGACTTGCAGACGCGCGCCCAGCCCAGGGTTCGCCAGACCTCGGCGCAAGCAGGCGCCGAAGTATCCGTGGTGAATGGCACGAGCGGCGCGTTCGCGCACGTTCCTCCAGGCGAGAAGGGGCGCGCCCCTGCTTAGCGCTAGAAAAGCGGAATTGATGGGCAGCGCAAGCAGAGTGGCAGCGAGAGGTTGGCAGTCAGGCATCCATCGCGCCCCAGGAGCAGCAGCAGCAGCAGCGACGCTCGCGGAGACGTAGAGACCATGGGCCCTCCCCCTGCCGTAAGTGCCGCCGCGGCCGCACCCGTGGACACCACGCGCCTCGTCGCGACGAGGCGCGCGGGATGGAGATGAGAGACGATGAGCACGGACCAGACGAATGGAATGTCTCGAGGCCTTTTCCGTGCCTGCGCGAGGGATCCTCACCAGGCGCGGTGCCTCGTGGCGTGCAGAGGACGCGCGGGAGGAGAGGAGATTGAAGGAAAGAGACAGAGAGACTGACGCGACGATTGCATACGCTTTGCGGACGATTTGGATGCACAGGACGATGTTAAAATTGTGACGATGCGCGCCATTGGTGGTGAGGTCGGCGCGGCCTCAGCATTGGCCCCCAAGGTCGGCCCCCTCGGCCTCTCCCCCAAGAAGGTTGGTGAGGACATCAAGGCCGCCACCCTCGACTGGAAGGGCCTCAAGGTCACGGTCAAGCTCGTGATCCAGAACCGCCAGGCCAAGGTGGAGCTCGTGCCAAGTGCCTCCTCGATGGTCATTAAGGCCCTCAAGGAGCCTGTGCGCGACCGCAAGAACGGCCCCAAGAACGTGGCCCACAACGGCAACGTCGACCTGGATGAGATTATTGAAATTGCCCGCGTCATGCGACCGCGCTCCATGGCCCGCAAGCTCGCTGGCACCGTCAAGGAGATCCTCGGCACCGCCCACTCTGTTGGCTGCACCGTCAACGGCGAGCACCCCACCGACATCATGGCAAAGATCGACGAGGGTGAGCTTGAGATTCCGGAAAAGTAAATTGTGCTAATCGCGTTCGTAGACACTTGATTTATCATTGGCGTACCTCTTGTCTCCGATCTCTCTTCGTAGCGGGGATTCGAGTCGGGGTCACGTTTCTTGTTTTCCTCGGGACACTCGAGACTTGGCATCTTTCCCTTTAAGGCCGCTTCGTCGCTTTGCCCGGAAGCGTTTGCAAGCTTTTGGGTGACTACGTGGCGACAAAAGTATGCTCACTTTGGTCCAAGCTTGAGATTTCTGATTAGGAATTTGCCAAGTAAAGCAGGTCGACCCGTTCCTTTTCGGTGCTCTTTATTCTTGGACACAAGGACGAGCGCGAGAGGTGTATGGCCTACATCCTGTTGATGAAGACAGACACGCTGGTATATCTATAGGTAAAAGTCTAAGTTCTCATTTACTAACTTGCTGGAAAGAATTTCATAAAGTGGTTGACCCAACATCTTGTTCTCGAATCGAAGGTTTCCAACAGTCCCTTTTTATAAAAATGTCATGGGCCGGCAATTGTTGACTAATATATCCGTGCGAATACGCATTGATTGTGAAATGACACAACTGCGTTAGCACTTTACGGATTGCGAACAGTTTCATGCATTTTAAAATTAATTTGATTGTTAGAAAGCATACAGTGCATATGTCGCGAGAATGAGAAAATACATGGCAAGGGCGCAGGCCCCCTTTCTCTTCGTGAGACGTGCTTTTGTCTGGCGGTACATGATGACCGGAACGAAAAGTAGACCGGAAAGCAGCGCGACATTACAAAGCTGAAGGTATGCAGCCAAAAGAAGACGATCCGCGTCTGCGACGACAACTTTGTAGCCACTCAAGAGAGTAAGCGTGTATGGAAGGCCCAAACCAATACAAATGTTACAAATCTGCGAGCCCAAAGCATTGCTTACCGCCATGGAACCGTAGCCACGACGCGCTACGGTCACAGATTGAATGGTGTCGGGTACCTCGGCGCCAATGGAAATAAGAAAGAATCCGAAAAACGCCAAGGGCACCTGGGTCAGTTCTCCCCATCGCTCAACAACAGTACTAATGACAAAGCTGAAGAAAGCAACCCAGGTGAAGGAGACTAAAAAGGTCAAGGGATAGCGCCACTCTGTGGCAGATCCGCGCTCGCACGAAGGACAGGCTATGTGGAGGAGCACGCGCAACGGCATCGATATGGCGGCAACCACGCGCGTCACAGCATGACCAACGGGACCAAGCTCCTCGAGAGCTGATTCCACGCTGGAGATGCTCAGTCGAGGCGAGCCATGTAAGAAGGGCTCGCGTGCAGAGTCATCAAGAAAGGTTACCCGCTCTGTTCCGTTTCGCGGGACTGCCTGGTATGAGACGACATTGGCGCTGCCACCGTTGGCACTCGCGCCACTTCCTTGCAGAATCGTCGACTCCGCGAGGCTGTTTGGAGCGGCCCCCGGACCACTGAGCAAAGCAACGTGCTCGTTTCGCGCGCCAGAGTAGTTGAGATTATTATTGGGGCCAAGGGTATCCTCCGTCTCACTCTCAACGCGAGCCTCAAGGTCAAGGCCAATAGCCTCATCATCATTGTCATCATCGCCGAGCTCGTCATCCTCTTCGTCGAATGCTGAAAGACCCTTGGCAAGCCCTGTCGAATCCGTACCCCCTGTCGCAGACGTGAGTGAGGTGGCCGAGGTCTCTGCGGTGTTAAGACTGGTGGAAGACCCGTTGCGTGCAGCCTTGCGCTTGGAGCGGCGACGGCGTTGCTGCTCGACTCGGGCTTCTTCGTTGCGCAAAACAAAAGAATCTTGCTGCTTCAGCTCACCATGCATTCGCGTGTGGTAGCACGAACGTATCGAGGGCGAGAAGAAAACGACAAGCCCGTAGGTTGCATAGAGCCCAAGGAGGGATGAGCTTTCGGTGAGAGTAATTTTGTGATCATAGAATGCCCCAACCAAGAGCACGAGTGCAGCGGTGTAGACGAGGACGTCACGAAGCAGAGGGCGGCGTTTGAGTTCCAGGACCTCAACAAGCGGGCCGGAGAAGAGAGCGCAGCAGCCAGGAATTACAGAGAACGCAATGACAGAGCTGCCGAGTATGGCACCTAGACCAAGATTGATGGACTCTGGACTTGCATTGGCCGCCTTGAGAGTACTGATGGCGTTGACGATGATCTCTGGAGCCGCACTGCCAAAGGCCATGAACGAGGCGCCTGCCACATCCTCGCGGACGTTCCACCGAACGCACAGAATTTCGAGGCTCGGAACCAAGTAATCGTCGCAGACGATTGCGAGGCCAAAAAAGCAATAGATGAAGACAACCGCTTCGATGCCGACACCCCACCATTTGTCGTCGATGGCGTCCAAGTAAAGCTCTGCTGCAGAGCCAGCGTGAGAAACCTCGCCCAAGGCGCTTGCCGCTGTCATCACTACAGTTTGTGCGACCGTGTCTACGGTATCTACGGTGCTTGCGTTCATCGTCCTTTGTCGTCCTTGTCTCCTGCTTGGCCGTTGTCGAGGTCAAGATACTGGGTTAAGGCGTCCGTCCTCCGCGGGGGCAGCAAGCTGGCCACCTCGCTAGCCGTCCTGCCTGCAGATAGATGCTGCTAGACAGACAGACAGACTGGTGACTGACTGACTGACTACTCTTGCCCATAAATCGCCGCGAAGACCTCTCGTCCCCGTTTAGCGAGCGGCCAGCCGCAGAAGAGTTCCGAGAGAGGTCCGTCCGCGTCGAAGCCTGCGCCCGGCCAGGCAGCTGGCCGGCGACGGGCTTCGCCGCGTGATCGTGTCTGCTTCCCTCTTGCTTGCCAAGTCCCGAGGGCGAGAAAGTTGGATTTTGTCTCCTCTTCCTTCATCACAGCACAGCTGACTGAGGCATGTGAGTGAGTGGGTCCATGTACGAAATGGATGCGTTATCGTGGGCGAGGCTGCTGCGCATGATCACTCAATGAAGGCGCGTAGAGAGTTTTCACCGGGGTCAGGCGAGGTTGAGAGCGCTGGCCAGTGTGTTTACCATGTATTGCCTACTACTGCAGCCACCACTGCCAGCCACAACTGGCCAGCGGCCACCTAGAAGATGAAGACTTGGTTGTTGGGCGAAGCTCCTTAATATGGCGCGGCGTTGCGCGGCGTTGCGCGGTGACCCTGGCCAGCAAGACAGGCGTCATGGCAGCCAGACATGCGTCGTCGCGATTTGGTTTCAACGCTACGACCTACGTGGTAGTGGTGTGATTGGCGGCTGAAATGAACTGCTGGATAGTGGCTGGCAATCTGAGCCTCGTGTCGCCGAGAAATGACTCTACTGATTCTGCGTACGACGTGCTACGTAATACATATACTACGCACTACCTACACGGGGCAGCATGCCTTTCATGTTGTTTATGCGAAATTTAGTAGAAAAGGCGTCCCAGACAGGCTGTCCCGCCACCACCGCCGACCACGACTCCGGTGAGGGCCACGAGATTCCCATCATCTAGAGCTCTGGCCCTGCCACACGAATTTCACTGGTCAAACTCCTTCTCGTTCACTCTCGCGCGCGCGCGTGTCTACGTGTGGACGCAGCAGCAGACGTATGATGCACGCGGTGCAGCTCGGCAACTCACGAAAACACACAGTCTCGACGCTCGCCGCCACTCGTCGAGGCTCGTCGAGACCCGGTCGTGGGCCGAAGTCGCCGCCATGCCACCAAGAGCGATGGTCCCCGCGCTTTGCGCAACCCAATAAAAATGTAGCACCGGACCACGAGACATGATTGATACATTAACTATGAAAATGTCGAGGAATCCGCTGGGTACTGCATTCCCGACAGGGAGGAAGCGCGTCACTCTACACGATCCAGAAGCATTGTTGATATTTAACAGTAATGATTGGCGGGGTCGCGTGGAAAGTGTCTCCGATTGCGAGCGCGGACCCTTTGCAGACTGCGAAGCGGACGGGCAGAGGTGGACTCCGAACTCTGGGCAGTCAGAAGCAAAGCAAGAAAGAAAGAAAGAAGTCTGGGCGAGAGTGAAGCCAACGAGAGCGGTCGCAACAAAAGGCTCACGAGCCGCGATCTGCCTACCACTTCGTCTTGAGCTTGGAGCGAAAGCTGGCGACCGTAAACACTCACTCAATCAAGGCCGCGATTGCACGTAGGTTCAGGGCCGACTTCGAGTTCCACACATCTTGTTGAACGTGCTTGCTTGCTTGCTTGCTTGCTTGCTTGCTTGGTGACGACTGGAAAGCTCGAGCGTGAGGACATACGCGTGGGCGCAGAGCTCTCGGGCGCGAGACTGGACACTCTTCCGACAGATGCTGTCATCATCGCTGCCCACGACACTGCATTCCCCATCTCCAATATTCGTGGTGGAATCTTCACAGCCGGGGAGGGCTTCAGCGCTGGACTGTGCTGCTTTTGATGCAAATGAAGTCGAAGCCGAGCTCGCGGGCATCTTTAGCGCGGACGTAGACGAAGAACACTTTGTGGACCTAATGTGCCCTGCACGTCCCAGCAATCCGTTGGCAAGAGTGTTGGACGAGCGCTCATGACGCACGCACATTGTCATGGACAAAGGGCAAGTTGCCATTCTACACTTCCCTTTTGATAAATTAGCGATGCCATGGGGTGCCGCGCGGGAAAACGTGGCGCTCGTGACATGAGGAGGAGGCGTGCGTGGGAGAGGGCTCCTGCCTGCCGCCTTTACTCTGCTGTTTTTTTCCTTAGTAAAAGTATGAGAGCTATCCAACTCAGTTCGGGGCAGTCTGGTTGCCATCAAATTCGGGGAGGGCTAGCTCCAGCTCGGTATCGTTATTAACCATGTATCTCTGTGTGCGATGGTCTTTTCTTCTCGTCAATTTCTTGTTTGCCTGTCTTTGATGAGATCTTGCAGTTTTTGTCTGCGTCCTTGTTTTCCCTTTGATTGCGAGAAAAAGAAAAGGGTGAAAAAAAAATGATTTCTGTAGTTGAGTTTGTGTTTGCGTGAATCATATTGCTTGCCATGAATTTCGAATAGTGTGCGAGAAAAGCTGGCTGGCTAAAAAATTATGCATACGCGAGCCATTGTCTTTTCCCAGACTTGGGACGCATGCTTTAGATGGCTCCCCTTACACCCGACACATGCGAAAGAGAGCTCTCACGGATGCGAAGCGACAGGGGTGGGGCCAGAAGTCTCCGGGACAGCCCGGTAAGCACCAGAAGGATCAAGCATTCCACCATGACCCATCTTGGCATTAGACGCCATCGACTCGAGGTAGCGCTGGCGCTGAATGACCTGCAAGGCAACTTGCGCACGGGCTTTTTCAACCTCGGCATGAATGGCATCTGCAGAACCGCTGACCGCCGGAGCACGAGACGGCTGCTCCCGCTCGGCACCCGGTGCCAACTTGCGCGGCTCCTTGCGATTCGGATGCGCAGAGTCGTATTCCTCAAGAGCAATGCCGGCAAGGGTCGCGAGCAGGCTCAGCACATTCTCCGTGCTCGGAGCCACCGCCACAACCACGTTTTTAGCGCCGCCACCCGACGCTGCCGGCGTAGAAGCAGCAGTAGAAGCAGCAGCAGCAGCAGAAGAAGAAGAGGACGACGACGAAGACGACGAAGCGAGAGCAGAGGTCTCTCCCGTCGCCGTATCTGCATCAGATACAGAGGACGTCTGCGCCGGAGGCTTTTGCGAGGAGGGCTGCGAACTCTGCGACGGCGTAGGCGACGGCGTCGATGAAGGTGGGACTGATGCAGTGCCGCCCGATTGCTGGCGCTTCATCTTGCCCGACTTTGTCTGCGAGGTCCCTGCGGAGGAGGATGCCTGCAGAGCAGCAGCATCCTCTGGTACGCCATTATTGTTACCTGGCGCAGAGGTAGAACGCGCAAGCGGTCGATCCGGCTTGGACATTGCTCCCTTGGGATGCAACTGCTCGAGCAATGTGAGGGCAGGCGCGGAATTCGCGGGCGCCTGAACCGCGGAAGAAGAGGCGGTCCCCGCCGCGGCGGCGGCCCACCCGCCCGGACGAACGCCCGTGCCATCGACGGAACCTGAAGGAGCCCCCCAGGCCCCAGCCTGCGCGCCGCCGGCTGCGGCCCCTGCCTTGGCCGGCGCCGCAAGCGACTCGGCCACCTGCGTCATGTCCTGGAAGGTCCCGTTGCCGGCAGCCATCTCCTCCTTTGTGAACGAGGAGGCGACGTCGCCGAGCTTGTGCAAATACAGACAATCGGGGTTGTTGCACGAGACGCCGCGGAGAAAAGAGTTGCAATACTTGGTCGTTCCATACGAGGCTTTGATGACATGGCCGTCGACGGGGAAACCATTGACTGCCTTGATGGCAGACGTGGCGTCTTGTTCGCGAGCAAATGTGATGTAGGCGCTGTAGCTCGGATCGCCACGGTCGCTGTTCCGATTCAGAGCGACCTTGATGATCTTTCCGTACTGCCCGAAAAACTCCTTTGAGCGAAGCGTATCCTCCGATGCGATGCTGGGCGCCAAGCCGATCAAGTACACCAGATTCCGCTGCACAACACGCACATTGGCCAGGTCCTTTCGGTTTTGGGGATCAGCTGCAGCTGCAGCGGCTGCGACCGCGCCTGCTGACGAACCGTTGGGGCCCAAACCCGCATGAGTCTGACCTGGCAGAGCGCCACCTGGCTGTTGTTGCTGCTGTTGTTGTTGCTGCTGTTGTTGCTGCTGCTGATGTTGCTGCTGAAGCATTTGTTGCTGTTGACGCAGCATTTGCTGCTGCTGCATAAGAAGCTGTTGTTGCTGCAACTTGAGCTGCTGCTGGAGCTGTTGTTGTTGTTGTTGCTGGTGCTGCTGTGAATGCAGCGCCGGGCCGTTGCTGCTTAGAACCTCATGCCGCTGTTGATGCTGCAGGTTCGCATGTTGCTGTTTATTTTTGCGTTTACGATTAGCGTTACTCGTGGCTGCTGGCTTATCGACAAATCTGAATTCCTCTTCTTTGTAGTCTCTGCGGCATCCTGGGCATCGTCCGTCGAACTCGGTCTGTATGCGCCGCACGCAGAACATGCACAGCCTGTACCCACATCTGCAGGGGCGAAACTCCTTGGTCTCCCCTTCTTCGTCGAGCGGCTCGATGCAGATGGGGCAGAGCTCCTCTTCGGGTTCAGAATCGGGGTCCATTCCCATGAGCCCTCGCCGCGCGCCTCGCCTTCCGCGCCGTGTCTCGCGGTGCCTCGCGTCTCACGCCCCTCGCCTCGGGCGCCGGCGGACCACCGAAAGCGACCAAGGAAGAATACGAAGGAGACGAAAGAAAGAAAGAAAGAAAGAAAGAAAGAAAGCAAAGGAATGAAGGGGAAGAAGGAGAGAAAAAGAAGAAAGAAAGAAAGAAAGGACCTCGCTTGCTCGGCTCGGCTCGGCTCGGCTCGGCGCGTCAACCTCGCGTCCCGCCCGCGGTCCGGGCGCGCCGGCGAGCGGGCGAGGGCGCACGGGCGGCCGGCCTGCCGTTCGCGCCCGCTGCCTGCGCGAGGCCC
>KN805372.1:702443-736736 GCA_000818945.1 Schizochytrium sp. CCTCC M209059
GGGGAGGGGGGGGGCGGGGGGAGGAGGTCAGGAAAGGATGTCATGTTCGCATCATGGTTGAAAACACCGGAGATGCCATGCCATGCCATGCCATGCCATGCCATTCGTTGCGCGTGATGGCAGTGGCAAGGATGATGACAATTTACAAATGCTGCTTCCCTTTGGAATTGTGGTTCTGGGAAAACGAAAAGAGGAAATCTCAGGCTTCGCCTCTTCTTTGGCTTTCACAAGCCCAAACTCGGGCTCAGCTTCTCTTTCGTTGGCCGCCGGAAGCTATCTCTCTTTTGCCTTTCACCTTTTCTTAGCTCTCCTGCTCTTGGAGGAGGATCATCAGGGTGATGAGGGGGATCAGAGGGAACCTTGCTCTCGCTGCTGCTTCTTTGCGCTCGGTAGTTGGTTGAAAATGGGATGAAGCTGTAGCAACGCACACAAAAACGAAAATTGAACTTCGAAGGCTCTTGCTCTTGCTTCGTCTTCACGTGCAAATTGTCTCAAGTCGACTTACGAGAGCGAGGGAGGCTGCTCATTCCAAGGAGGAGGCGTTTGAGAAGGAGTCGCTCGCCTCCAGTTGCTGCGTCATTTCACGCTCGCAAAGGGACAGCGCGATGAATATGATCGTTGCATGTAATGACGGCCTTTTAAAAATGTTCTTACATCCAACTTGATCACGTCCGAAACAAGCCGCACGATTCACGCAACGGTAAGAGTGCCTAAAGACGCGAGGCGAATACAGACGAATTTACAGTAATGTAACTTGAGCCTATGGTCAATGATGCGCTAAGGCGTTCGGCGCGCGACCGGCTAATACCTTTCGACTTCATCAGAGCAAGTCATCCTCTTTTTCTTTCTTTCTCATTGCCCTTTTACTTCCAAGCCCTCGGCTATGTGAACAACCCAACCTTGACGCCACAATTGTTAGGCAACCATCCATTGTATGCGCCACCGCAACTCGCGTCGATGTGCGCCCTCTCCATCGGCGTGCGCGGTCGCGGCCGCTGAGAGAACAACCATTATCAACGACCACGCCGTGGTCGCGATCATCGACCACGGTTCATGCCTAGGCCTAATTGCAGACTTTTTATCCGATGTCGCGTTTGCAAGCGGGCTCCCCCTTGTCTCGCGTTCTGCACACACATCCCGAGGATCCATCCCCTGTATACATACACTTCTTCTAAGGTCTCCTCTAGGCCTACTACGTACTAGGCCTAGGCCTAGTCGAAGAACTTGAAGGGCCAGGCCAGCACGTGCCGGCACATCGCAAGCTCGCCATCTTGACGCTGCTGCAGTATTCAAACTCCTCGCCGCACGTGCATCAGTGCCCTACTCATCCTCGTCCTCGCCGTGCGTACGTCGCGAGGCCCGCCTCGGGTCTCTCCTCGTGCAGCGCCCCCTCCGTCCCCGTAACCTCTTGCCGTTCTCCGAGCGAGGGATTGAGCGAGCGAGCGAGCGAGCGAGCGTGCGTATACGGCTTGTTTGAAGATGCCTAAAATCAAGTCCCTTCGCGCAAGCTTGTCGCGCTTGAGCTTTGCGCGCAAGAAGGATGACGAAATTTTCTCCGAGGACGCGCGTAAGATCATCGACCCACGTAGCATTTCCCTGCGCGCCATCAAGGAACTCCGCGACGAGGTACTCAGCGGAGAGGCCGCCCAAGGCGTCGAGCTGCACGTGGCCAAGCGTGATCTATCGGACAAAGTCAAATAAGGCGCCACCATTCAGGTCTTGCGCACCAAGCCCAATGGCAAGCTGCAAGGCCGCGTGCCCTACGTCGGCGTGCCCATCACCTTTGAGCCCGGAGAGGATACCGAACCCAAGCCCCGCCAAGACTGGAGCACGGAAGATGTGGCTGAACATGTCGTGCTCGCCTTGACCAAGAGCTTGCCCCAGGCGCAGCTATACCTCAGTCTGCTTGACGAAGAGGACATCGGCGCAGCCTTCCAAGGCACCTTTGTGAGCCAGGCGCGCAAGTGCCGCTTCCAGGATCTCGTTGCAGCGCTCGAGGACCATTTCGGCCGAGACGCCGACACGACCTTTATCTGGCTCGACCTCTTTTGCGCGAATCAGCCTCTGCTGACCAGCGCAGACGAGGCGCTTCCTCCCGACGTGATTCTTGCGCGGAACCAGTATCTGACGCACGGTCTGCATCGGGTAATCAGACGGTTTGGAAGCGCGGTCATCTTCTTCGACCGCTGGGACGTGCCCGCACCTCTCCAGCGAGCGTGGTGCGTGTGGGAGATCATGGGCGCCATTGCACAGGCGCAGAGCTTTCAGGTCGTCTTTGCGCCCGGGCAAGAGCAAGCTTTCATCGAGGCGCTGCTCAAAGATGTAAATGAGTTGGCCAAGATCCTGTTTGATGACAACAACATGCGCAACGCAACGTGCTGGAAAGACGAAGACAAGGAAATGATTGACAAGGTCGTCGAGACGACTGTGAGCGGCGGATACGTGACACTGATCAGAGAGGTGAACCAGCGAGTGCACGCATGGCGACTGCAAGTGGCGCGAGACGTAGTGTTGGAAGCCCGCAATGGTGGTGGAGATCCAGGCGAGCTTGCCAAGATTCTTCATTGCACCGGTGTACTTTTAAGTGAGTGTTGCAATTATGATGAAGCATTGCAGATGCTCGAGGAGGCGCTGTCGATTCGCAAGGAAAGTCTTGGCGACCGACATCTCGATGTGGCTTCAACGCTTATCGGCATCGCCAATGTGTATGAAGAACAAGGCCGCTACGAGGAGGCCTTGGCGTGTCACGAGAGGGCGCTGTCGATTTACAAGGAGAGTCGTGGCGACCGGCATCCCGATGTGGCGATCGCGCTCAACAACATCGCCGGCGTGTATGAAGAACAAGGCCGCTACGAGGAGGCCTTGGCGTACTACGAGGAAGCGCTGTCGATTCGCAAGGAAAGTCTTGGCGACCGGCATCCCGATGTGGCTTCCACGCTCAACAACATCGCGTTTGTGCATAAAGCACAAGGCCGCTACGAGGAGGCCTTGGCGTATCACGAGAAAGTGCTGTCGATTTACAAGGAGAGTCGTGGCGACCGGCATCCCGATGTGGCTTCCACGCTCAACAACATCGCGTCTGTGCATAAAGCACAAGGCCGCTACAAGGAGGCCTTGGCGTACTACGAGGAAGCGCTGTCGATTTACAAGGAGAGTCATGGCGACCGGCATCCCGATGTGGCTTCCACGCTTAACAACATCGCGATTGTGCATAAAGCACAAGGCCGCTACGAGGAGGCCTTAGCGTACTACGAGGAAGCGCTGTCGATTTACAAGGAAAGTCTTGGCGACCGGCATCCTGATGTGGTGACAACGCTCGACAACATCGCCAGCGTGTATAAAGCACAAGGCCGCTCCGAGGAGGCCTTGGCGTACTACGAGGAAGCGCTGTCGATTCGCAAGGAAAGTCTCGGCGACCGGCATCCCAATGTGGCGGCCACGCTCAACAATATCGCCAGCGTGTATAAAGCACAAGGCCGCTACGAGGAGGCCTTGGCGTACGACGAGGAAGCGCTGTCGATTCGCAAGGAAAGTCTTGGCGACCGGCATCCCGATGTGGCGATCACGCTCAACGGTATCGCCGGCGTGTATAAAGCACAAGGCCGCTACGAGGAGGCCTTGGTGTACTACGAGGAAGCGCTGTCTATCAGCAAGGAAAGTCTTGGCGAACGGCATCCCAATGTGGCGATCACGCTCAACAACATCGCGTTTGTGTATAAAGCACAAGGCCGCTACGAGGAGGCCTTGGCGTACTACGAGGAAGCGCTGTCGATTCGCAAGGAAAGTCTTGGCGACCGGCATCCCGATGTGGTGAGAACGCAAAGGAACATCGAAAAAACTCGCAGAACGATTCGGGCAAAAAAGGATCGTCGATCTTCGCTACAAAATCTTGCATACCTCTGGAGTAGATAGAGACAATCTTAGAATGATTGTAGAATTATGCAAATAGACAAGTAAAAATTGTTTTGCTCCTTTGTAAAGTTGACTCGCTTTCGTGGTTTTCTCCTCTTCTCTGAAAGCAAAATTGAAATTCATATCAGACAGCGTGGGCGAATTTGTGGGTCACGCAGATGACTGTTGGAAAAGCTCTCAAGGCAAGGCTGTATGAAGTCGAGTCCAGTAAGAGCACCTTTGGTTGCATTATAGGGCTCAGACCGAACATGCGCAGCAGTATGAAGTCTTTTGAGGAGGAGGCGAAGTCGACGTGGAAAAGAGCGACACCGGGCTTGCCTTTTCGCTTTCCATCATTTTGACAAAATTTGATGCGTCCAATCACCCATGGTACATTTGCACGCTGCATCAAGGTCGTGTCGCGGTTGCGTTGAAACGCCATGTATTCATTCACGGAGTGACCGCGCCAACGGTTGCGGAGTGGAGGCTGCTGCTGCTTTTTATCCGAGGATAGAGGAAAGCAAAAGCTCGAGAGCAATCGAAGAGATGAAGAAGAAAAAGAGACCGGCACAAGCTCTGCAAAAAGAATCCGAATTCTTAACTCAGCTAACAACCAATGCCGTCTCTTTAGCATTTTGAATTCGCTATCGTCCCCGATATGTCTCGAGTCCTGTAACAGCACAAGCCCCAAAATGGTGGAGATAAGTAGCGGTTCAGAGCAAGTGCCGTACAGAGCTGACGAAAACGAGATCTTCGAGATGGAGCAAGAGGACAACTTGTAAGATCACAACTTCGTCTTCATATAATGTGTCCCTACCTCGTTGATGATCCCGACACCATGCTGCTCGGCAGGCCATTAAGGTCCAAATTCTTTCGGTGCGTCCGAACTACTCCAGCAAAATGCGGACTCAAGTGCGATCGAGTTCGTCGTAGAATACTGCCGCCTAATCGTCATCCTAACGTCAGCAACGACGACTTCGACGAACAAAGGAATGTGGCTGCCAAAAAATTATACATATAGAAATGTGGCGCGAAATGACCGTCCTTTCAGATTGTATGATGCACAGACAGCTCACAAGGGTGTTCCGAAGAGTTTTCGTCTTGGCGCCGGCGATAAAATGTCCTCAGCGAGTGGATTGTGGAGATGTTTCAGATATATCTCCAGAAAGGAGCTGGTCAGTCCGATGAGAAGCGGACCGTAGAGAAAGCCAAGAGCGCCAAAGGCATAGAGACCGGCGACAATGGAAAGGCCGACAAAGTGGCGATCACCCGGAATAAATGCTGTGATACGCGCGTCAACAACGAACATCATCAGAAGCTCGACCGCGCATACCAGAATGGCAGCGCCCCGGTCGTTTCGCGCCCAGAGGAGCATCGCCACGGGAACAAAGACGACCTGGGTCCCGAGCAACGGTAAAGAAGCCATTGCACCGCAGAGAAAAGAAGGAATCGCCACGATTCCAAAGCCAGAGAGCGAGAGAATGGTATACATGAGAATGCCGTGCGCAAGACCGATGCACGTTGAGCACAGCAAGATGCGCTCCGTTGAGACTTTCATGCTCTCGAAAAGCTCCGCATTGTCCTGTGGACTCAGCGGCGAAAGCTTGTTGAAAAAGGGCCAAGGACTTTCATTGCTCAATAGGTAGAAGAGCGTGGTGGAGAAGGTCGTGAATGCCCACATGACGTTGCTGAGGTTGGTGACGAGGTTGAGCAGGTTGACAGAGAAGTGCTCCAAGTTGGCGCCTGCGAGCGCCGCGCCTCGGCGAATGTTGGCCTTGATGTCTTCCTTAAACGCGGTGCCCGAAAGATCAATAGGCATCGCACCTTCCCCGAACATGGCGGTCACTTGTGCATGGATTGCAATGTACACGTTAGAAGTCATGACTGAGTCCACGAGTGTACGGAGTGCATCGTCATCGTCAATGAGCTGTAATAGATACGTCGTGAGAGTCTCTACTTCGCGAAGACACTGCCGCAGTGCGAAAAACAACGGTAGACACACTGCGCAAATCACCACGATCGTCAGCAACGCTGCTGTCAGCGAACGCGCATCCATGAGAGCGACCATCAGACCAAAGGTCCCCAAAAGCGTCATCGGCCACCCGCCTCCGGGCATGTCAACATCTTGCAAAAGTGTAAGAGCGCCCGATATTGTAATGGCCGTCAGAACGGCGAGCACTGACTTCTGCTGACTTAGCGCTTGTGCCCGTTCAAGTCGATCAACAATCGGATCCTTCACGCGGCTCAAGACCGCAGCAAGAAGGATGGCCATGGCCACGGCGTTCAGGTGCGGTGCTAGCATAAGGTAATTGCCGTAAAAGATCCCTGCCAGAAGAAGAGCGAAAACAAAGGAAGATAAGGCATGGATCATTTTTCGAAGGTTCTTGTCTTTGGCCTTGATCGTCCCTTGATCGCTCAATTCCTCCACTTTCGAGGCGAGACCCTGAAATTCCTTTTTGAGCTTGCGAATATTAGTCCTGCTCACGCGATCCGTCGCTGGTGCCGCAATATGTCTTTCCACGGAGAGAAGTTCATTCGACGCGCCCAGTGCAAATCGTTGCTTCGTGTTTTCCAGGCCGCTCTCATTCTCTGCGTCATTAGCGTCTTGCGCTTGATCGAAGCTGAAGCGCACCGTGCTATTCGTTGGGTCTGCATCGTTTCCCTTGCGCAAAATACTCTTTCTCATTCGCATCTGCTTGGGCGTTCTTTCTCGCAATGCTGCATCTCGGGGTGTCCTTGAACGAAATTCCGACGATCCAAGCGGCGTTTCCATGATTGTTTGTACTTGGTCTTGCGTCTTGACGCGACGCGATAGAAAGGAAGGGAGACTACGTTGATGATTCGCAGTGCTCTTGAAACTAGCCCGACCTCGACGTCCGTCCTGTTCCCTTCCTCTTTCACGACTTCTTGAACTTAAAGACGGTATTTCTTTGCTCTCTCGAACAAACGTCTTGCACACTCGCAAGTTCTGCGACTCCTTCGCCACGCCAGCTAAGGGACTTGTCTGCTCACTTGCTACTCGCTTGCGGCTCGCGTGCTGTGCTGTGCTGGGTTTCGCTGGGCTGAGCTACGTCTTGGCGGTTTTGCAATTTGCTTCTTGGTTCGCAAAACCTGAATGAAACACAGTTGGCTCAAAGACCGACGAGCAGCCCAGCTCAACCTGCCGGAAGAGCGGCCCGGGCGGGCGGCGGCCGGCCGCTCCTTCGCCTAGAGCGAGGTTGACGTACGCCGCCGGAGAAAGAGTGGCCTCGTTCTTTGCGCGTCCGCACCGCCATGGCCAGACTGCGGCACCAGAACTTCTGGGACGACAAGAGTCGCAACGACGACGTTGATAAAGGAGAAAGTGACAGTGGTGGCGGCGGAAAGAAGAGCCCAGCAGCGCGTTTTCTCACACCAGATCTTGTGCAACGATGTAAGTAAAAATAGCTTGATCGCAAGCAAAGAATAGGAAGTAAAAGCGAACTATTCAATGATGGATGGCACACTGACAAAAGGGACAGTGGCCGGCGTGGAACCCGGGGGCTCGCTCGCACGAGTTCGCTCACTTAACCTCCATCTCCCACGAGGCAGCGGAAAAATTCGCGACATTGAAAACCTCGAGGCCCTTGAGCACCTCGAGGAGCTCGACTTGAGCTTTAACGAGATCAGTGTTGCACGCAACCTCGGGGCGCTTACACAGCTGCGGATCCTGAATCTTGCGCAAAACCGCATCGTCAAGCTCGATGGCTGCTTCGAATGGCTCGACAAACTTGAAAATCTCAATTTGAGTGGCAACCTTCTCGAATCTATCCCTCCCGTGCTTGGCAAACTCAAGGCTTTACGAACCTTGCGTCTTGCGCGAAACAAAATCGAGCGCGCAGCGGATCTTGAACGACTTCGTCCTCTCGACAGACTCTCGAGCCTTACGCTCGTTGGAAACCCATGCGCCGTGGAGACGGCAACAAAAGATCTAGCCATCTTTACTATCCGCTCACTCGACGTTCTTGACGGCGAGGCCGTCAAAATTGCCCAACGCGAGGCTGCGCGCGCGCGCTTTGAAGGTACAGAAGCCGAACAATTGCGCGCTGCCCTCAAACAAGCGCGAGTCGAGGCAACGCGTCGCGCAGCACAGCAACAAAAGACCGAGGCCGAGCTAGCGAGCGTTAGGGCCGCGTGCAATGAAGCTGCGCAGCGCGCCACGACGGCTTTGCGCGAAAAGGAAGCGCTACGCTCAGAACTCGACGCGAAGACGCAAATGCTCGACCACAAGGCAACTTTTGCATCAGATGTTGCCAACGAACTTTCCGACATTAAACAGCAGCTTCTTTTTGCGCGAATCGACGGCGCACGGCCAGAATTAGTGCTCGATACGGGTAAAACGCTTGCGCTGCCAAGCCAGCATCAAGAAGAGCGCACTGCAACCTCGCCACGAATGCTGGGCAATCTTCGCAATCTCAAGGAGAGCATTCGTCTCATGCAAGAGGAAGAGCTTGGACTTGCCATGCACGTGGGCCGTCTTCAAAAGTCGCGAGAGGCAGCCCAAAACGTTTTGGAGTCGGCGCAAACAGAATTTGCACACATTCGCGCCTTGATTCTGCAATGGCCAACTCATATATCAGTGGGTCATTCACCTCGCGCTTTAAAATCTGACACTACCTCACTCAAGGAACTCGAGTCCGTGGCATTGGCGCATCAATCGAGGATTAAAGAGCTTGAAGCTACGCTTGAGGGGCTTCAACGTCGAGATCAGTTCTCCCCGCTGTCCCATGGCAAAATCGCATCAAACGATGATACAGCAAGGCTCGACGAGCTTGTCATTGCTGCTGTCACACTTGGCCAGGAACATATTGGGTATGCGCAGGCCGTCGAAGAGCTAGCGCGCGCTTGCATTAGCAAAAGGCCAGCCGAGGACGGTCGTTTACAAGAAGCGCGCGATAAACTGCTAGCAGCCAAGGACTGTTTACGTCGAGCAGTGGCAGCCCAGCGAAAGGCCATCAATGACATTGATGAACTTTCTGTGCAGCATCGCCTCGATTGCGAGGCAATGCTGGTCCGACGAGCTGAACTCGCGCAGGAGCTTCGGGAAATGAAGGATAGTCCAGAACTTGACGCCAAGTTTGCGCCTGCTGTCGCTAAAATCGAAGCCACCGTTGCCTCAGCCAGTGCGCTCAAAGATCTTGCTGTTCGAGTTGGCGCGAATCCCAGGCTTTCCGTGCTGTCGCCCGGAGTTCTTGTCACCGCCTCTGTCGCGCAGAAAGCGCGCCAAGACGTATCGCCTGGGGCCAGTCGAACAATTGCAGCGCTGCGTGCAGAGCTAGAGCGTGAACGACAACGATTCCGTGCGCTGAAACACGCTCATGCGCGTGGCCAACAAGATCGTGCAGAAGCTGCAACAACAGAAACTCTTGCATCCGTTCGCGCCAAAGAAAGTGAAGACCGCGTTTTGTTAGAGAGGGAACTCCGCCAGCTCGTCGCCGAATCGCAACGCGAAAAGGACCAAGCACTCGAACGCGAACGTAAGGCTCTCGAGCGTGCGCTAGAAAGCGAAGCCATGGTAGAATCTCTCAAAAAAGAGGCCAAGGCTGCAACATTGGAGCAAGACCGTTTGTCAAGCGAGCTCTCCGTCGCTCGGAGTGAATGCGAAGAGCAGACGCATGCGATGGCTGCAAGCAAAGAAGAAATAGCAAATCTCAAGGCGAGTATAGAAGAGGCCTCTGCAAAGCTTGAAGCCGAGCAAAAGCTCATTGGGCGCCTCCATCGTCAAGCTCAAGACACCACTGACTTGCGCGGCGAAATCACGAGGCTTGAAAAGGAGAACTCAGAAATTGACATTCTTGCAGACGCATGCTCGAAGACGCTTGGTGTTCTTGCGCAGGCCTTGGAGAGCAAGGAATCCCCATTCGATGCAACGGCTGCAGTGAACCAGATTCTTGACGGGATCTCGCCATCAGCACCGACGGCGAATGCCTTGCAGCGTTTCGGAGCCGCCGTGCAGGCTTGCACGGTCCACCTTGAGCGTGCTCGTGAGGAGACAGCTAAGATCGACACGCAGCTGCTTTCGACCAAGGAGCAGCAGGTTCGCTACGATCGAATCAAGGAAAGCTTGCCCAAGCTCAAAGCAGAATTATGCGATGCAGAGTCGAGGGCCGAAACGTGCTCGAGCATGGCGACCAAGGAAGAGGAGCGTCTGCGTTCCCTTTCTCTGCAGACGGAGGACATGCAAAACCGCTTGACGGATCTTCGCGGCAAAATTGTCGACGCACGAAACAAACTTGCAGATGCAGATGCGCAGGCAAGCGCTGCTGCATCGCAAAAAAGAACTCTTGTTCGTGAAGTGGAAAGCCTGCGTGCTCAAAAGGCAAGTCTCGAGCTCCAACAAGCCACACTTGAAGAGACCTGTGCAGCTAGTCGCGTAGATCAAGCACGCATCGCGAACGAAGCTCGCAAAGAGCAAGATAGGATCAATGATTTGCGCCAGCAAGGGCGCGCTCTCGAGATGCGGCTGGAGATTTTACGCACCGAGCGTGACGATGCTGCGCAACAAATCAAAAGCCTTTCGGCTCAGAACGAAGAGGCTTCGAGAGCTAATGCCGAGGCCGCCGCCAAACAACGGGAGCACATTCGCGAGGCCGCAGACCAAGAACGCGCCTTTGATCGACTTTCTTCGCAAGTTCAAGATCTGACACAAAAGGTCCGCGAGCTCACCAAGCGGCAGGCAAGCTCCCAAAAGGCCGTCGAGGAAGCGGAGCGCCGTCGCGAAAAAGCTGCTCGCGATCTCGCTGACCTGCAACGTCAGGCACGTGAATATCCGGAAATTATGGAGATCAGTGAAGCTCGGCAGGCACTCGCAGACTTACACGCGCAGAGAGTTGAGCAAGAGCGCCGTCTTCAAGTTCTCGAGCTATATCAGCTCACAGAAACGGGCCAAGCGGGCGACTCAGACGCGCCACCGACGCCACTTGGCGAGCTCGGGGAGGCTGCACAGGTCTTGGATGCCTTGAAACAAGTATACGTGGAAGGTCTTCGTCAAGTCCAAGAAGCATTTCTGCTCAAGGAGCAGCGACTTAAGCAAGCCTTGCGGCATGCACGGGAGGAGCTCAATCTGGCACGTCGAAAGCACGAAGAACAACTAGTGGCCGTTAATGACGCGCTCGCCTCGGAGGGCCACCAACGACTTCTTGCCGTTGCACAAGATTTGCGCGAAAGTGTGGTACGTCTCGCAGCGCACCGCGACGTGGATTTCCGTGTCAAAGATGCGCAGGCTGCTCTCGCGGAGAAAGATGCTAAGCTCGTGTTTCTTTCAGGTCAAATCGAAGCCTTGCAAAAGGAAATGCACATTCGAGAGGACGATCTTCGCGCTCGCAACGATCGCTTGCAAGCCATGTTAGAGAAGGCGCTCGAGCACATTGATTTTGAGGACCCCGTTCCGAACACGGATGCGCGCTCTCCGGCACATCATCCATCGGCTTCGAAAACATCAGCAACGACTGCGGCAGGATCGCATCGTGCTGGGCGTCGTCGCTCGTTGTCCACGCCACGCCCGACGAGCCCGTCGCCTTCTCCGGCATACGTGTCCCGATCCCCCCCCGCCGAAGAGGGACCGATGAATTCTGGCAATGTCTCGGCACCTGAAGTGCGAGCAAATCGAACATCGCTCTCAAAGTTCACCCGAGTTCGGGCTCGGCGCGCACATATCCATATGCAAGAAGATGGCCGCGTGGGTATCGACCTTGTACAGTCGCAACGCTCAGCTGCTCTGACGCTGCCCGTCAATCTTGCTCCAAATGTCAGTCTCCATACGATGGTGTACAATCGACCGGAGTGCGAACAAATTGACCTCAAAGCCGTGCGATCGCCATTGACTGACAAGGTCCGAGAATTGCGTCTCGAGCTAGAGGCTATGAAGCAACAGCGTTTTTGAGCAATTGACCCATTGAATTAAAAAGTTATGTTTGCCAATGTACAATCATTACTACCGCATGACGATTGGGATTAGGGAAAAGACTCGATGAGGGACGTCAAATGAGTGAAAAGAGCCTGTTCCACGCGCACGTTGAGACCGTGCAATGCGCTAAAGCGAGCAGCCACTTTGCGCAAATCATCATTTTCGTACACGGGAATACGGTGCACATGTTTACGTACCTGGACGTCAGCGTAGAAGAGCAGCTCGTCGCTCTCCCCAGATTGAGCGCTGCACACCGACATTGTCTCGTTCTCCTCTGTCGATTTTTCTTCATCGTCATTGGTGGCGAGAGTGTGCGATTCCTCTTGCTTAAGCGATGTCTCCTGCGGCTTCGCTGCTGGTACCCAGTGTGGTTCATTATACCTTTTCTGCCTTTCAGCCGCCATGGATGAATATGTAAAGGGACGGGCCATTTGTTGACTTGCAAGACCTTTCTTGTTGACAGGTCGACGCGAGGCTCCGGAGGTTCTACTCCGCATAGACCGCCTGTCCAAGTCGCTTCCCGTCTTCGACTCGACATCATCCTCTTCGGTCTCATCGCTATCCTCGTGATGATGGTGGAGGTGATGATGATGCTGTCTCTGACAAAGACGATGCGCCCGTGGCAGCGGGACGGGATAGTGAGGATTGTGTGGGCTGATCTTGGGACGAAAGGTACACTCCTTGTCCTCCGCAGCAGAGGCAAGCGAAGCCTTGCGCTTTTCTTCAATGGCGCGTTGCACCTTGTCTGTGCGCTGCAGAAGATCCTGCTCGCGCGTGAGTGCGGCGGCATCACGCGATTTTCGACGGTCATCGAGCTCGCGAGAGTGCGGGCAGAGAGATGGGGCAAACGATGGTCTCACGGCTGCAGCAGCCTCTGCATTCGCCTTTTGCCGGAGTGCCTGCGCGAATTTGCGCTGCGCCATGAGACGTAGGCGAAAATCATGAAGTATTTCCTCGGCCGGATCGAGGCGCTTCAGAGATCGCGTTGCAACAGGATCATGCGAGGCCACTGCGCGAGCAAATTGAGTAAAACTCGGCTCGTCGATTTCCTTTGCCCCTCCGCCATTCGAGATGATCCCCAATACACTCTCGATGAGATCCTGGTCCGCCTTTGTGCGCTGCTGCGCGGCAGGTACAAGACCTATAAGACTTTCCAAAAGCGACTTGGTTTGCGTACGACTTAAAGTGTCTCCTCTTTCATTTCCTGCTGTTATACAGGACTTGACGAAAGCATCACGAAGCTCAAGCGTCAATTTCCGAGCAAAGACGCGCTTGGTCCGATTTGAAGCCTTGGGCGCCGCCGCCAAACGCTTGTGCGCAATCACTGTAGCACGCTCGCGCGCGGCTTTTCGTGCCTGTTGGTTTGTTGCTTCTGCGTGAAGTTTTTCAAATCGGTTTCTCCATTCGCCTTGCTCGCTATCGCATTCGTCTCCAAAGCTGTTGCGATGGGAATGATGTGTGGCCTCGTCTTTTTCATCCATGTGATCTGTGACAACAAAGGGCGTCGAGGCCACTCCTCCACGCACGGGCGGTTTACTCACGAGTCGTGGCTTGAAGAATGCTTGACCTGTTTTCTCGTCGACGAGACCCATGGCCTGATACTTGTCGCGACGCTTATCAAAGTGCTTCTTTCTCGACTCGTGCAGTCTCGTCGCAATCTCTGCTTGTTCAGAGGCAGACGAGGCGTCCGTCTGGGCGCTTACTTGCCGAGGTGCTGCTGCTCGGCGCATCTGTGCGAGTTTTCGCTCGCGTTCAAGCTTGTCTTGTTCCATGCGAGCGAGGAACTTGGCCATCTTGCCGCAAGGACGAGTTGTTGGGCTTGCTTGTCTGGGCTTGGGCGCAGCCTCTGTGTGGAGACTGAGCTTTTGAGCTGCTGTGTGCGACGGAGATGCACATTTGTCGCTGCTCTCTTCCTGTGAAACTTGCTCTTTCGCAATGGAAGAAAATAGAGAGATTGTCGAGGAGACCACTCCGCTCGAGCATGTGGCGAACGAATGGCTCGGTTGAAGACCGTCATCAGACGCTTCATCTGCAGGAGGAGGCGGCGGTGGCATTCGAGGAACAGGAATGTCGTGGGATTCGTTGGCCGTGGACTCGTCCGACAATGGCAGCTCCACGGTGGCGCTTTGTTGTGATCGTGCAATGATCGCTCGTGCACGGGGAGAGAGGATCACTGGCGTTTTCTGAATGCTTCCTGTGGATGTGAGACAGCGCGTTTCTTGATCAAGTTGCAACATAATCAGCTCAGCTGTTTGTTCGGGCGTGAGACCTGAGAAAGCAATCATTGAAAGTCTGCCAAGACATTCCACAAAGGTGTCAAACAAAAGTCCAGAATGATGGGCCCTTTCCATGGAGCCACGATCAAGGCAGATTTCAACACAGCGCAAGACATCCATGTTGCTCATGTACTTGGGAGCTAGTTTGCTTTGCATGGCAAGTCGCAGGAATCCATTTGAGCCGACTCGTGCGACGCCATCGGACCCTTTGGTGGCGAAGGTGTCAAAGAGGTTCCTTGCGCCAGCTGCAAACCTTTGGCCTTTGAGCACCCCAGCAACCTCGGTAAAGCTGAAGACCACCCCCATGTGAGCGACCTCTGCGTCTGTCTGCGCATTTTTGGCTACGGCCATCATTTTCGCGAGACAGACGTCTTTCGCGGACCACGAGTTGAGATGTCAGGACAAGAGGAGAGGGAGAGAGAGTGAAAGAAGCAAGTTGTTTTGTGAGGTCCTCTTTACCGCTTTGCTTGGTGTCTTTCTTGGCGCGCGGGTTTGACGGCGTGCTGCCTCACCTCCCCACTCGCTCACCTTTCCCTTCCCTCGTCCTTGCCGTTGTCCTTGCCTTTTTCCACTCCTTCTCTCCCTCCTTCCCTCGCTCGCTGGAGTGCTTGCTTCCTGTCGTGGCTTCCTTCCTCTGACTCGCCGCCGATATCGGCACGCGCGCGGTTGGGAGCTAGCTATTGCCGCGCCTTGCCTTCGCGACGTCCCGCTTCACCCCACCCCGACACAAACTTTTGGACGTTGAGGTGCAGCGGGGCTTGCGCGTGCGTTCCCACGCAAGTATGCCTGCCTTAAGCCCAATTCGCTGCGCGGGCTTGCCTCGTCGGTCGAAGGTCTCGCGAGAGCTCGCTCGCTCGGAAAGTGATCCAAGAGGAAATCGGTGATCCTTGTATCCGGCGGCAACGGCTAGGTCTGAGAACGCAAGAGTGTGTATGCATGCATATCAGCATGAGATTTGGGAACACTGGCACGAGGTATCCACAAAAAAGGAAAAAAAAATGCGCATCGCATCCGATGCGATGATCTAATGTCAAAGCAGACAAGCAAGGAGCGCGCAGTCTGGCCGCAAACGCCGACGGACCGTGGCGACGAGACACGTGCGGAGCGATGGTGGTCGTACGCACGATCACGGCGTCGCTGACGCTCCGCAAGGGCGATTGCGAGGACGAGAATGTTCTGGACACCAAGATGAAGAAGGTCGTGGGCTTCCTCGCGCATGCCCAGCAAACTCTGCTCGGAGCGGGCGAGGCCAAGGTTGAGGCGGTGCAAACCGTACGTGTCTCATGCAATCCAGTAGAGGAGTTTGTGGACTTTGACGAGGCCGACGAAAAAACTGCTCTTGCCCAAATTGCGAGACTTGCCGCTGTCGCAGCCAAGCATGAAGTGGGTTTTCTCAGCCTGGGCCCCATGCGCAGCAGCAAGCACCTGGCGTTGATTCCCAAAATACTCGCACTCGCGCCGCATGTGAATATGTCTGCATCTGCTGTGCAAAGTAAAGACGATGCGCCCGACTTTGGACGGGCGCTTCAACTTGCAGATGTAACCAAGCAAGTGGCTCTTCTCGGCGAGGATGGCCAAGGTAGCTTTCGCTTTTGTGTGAGCTCAGAGGTGCCCGCCGGAACACCGTTCTTCCCAGCGTCGCATTTTGCTGCAAACGACGAGAACATTTGCTTTGCAATTGGTCTCGAGACGAGCTCTGTCTTGGTTCAAGCATGGGAGGTTGCTGCAAGTGCGGAAGAGGACGAAATCGCAAATGTGCACGCCAAGTGTCAACTCGAGCTGACGACTCGCATGGCAGATTTGCTGCGGCCTCTTGGAGCAGCGTGCGTCACGTTTGCAAATCACGAGAGTGCTACCTTTCTTGGAATTGATGCGTCCATGAATCCCAGTTTGTCTGACCCTGGCATTGGGCACGCCTTTGGAACGGTGCTAAAGCGGATCGGGAAGGAGTCCCCTGGATCTGCTCTTTTTGGCTCTACAGGAACACTGTCGCTGTGCTTCTTGCTGACCAAGAGTATTCGCGATGCTGGTAAAGCAGCTGGGGTGACCTTGTGTGGATACTCGGGTCTCATGCTGCCACAGATGGAAGACAAAGGAATTGCCGCGGCCGCGGCAGCGGGCGCCTTTACTGTTCAGGATCTGCTCCTCTTTTCCTCAGTTTGTGGAGTCGGTATCGATACGGTCCCGATTCCTGGAGAAACAAGTCGCGAGAAGCTAGCACTCTTGTTTATGGACATGTGGGCGCTCTCGACTAAATGGAGCAAACCTCTGTCTTGCAGGGTCCTTCCTATGGCTGGAAAGAAGGCAGGAGAAGAGACGAATACGTCAAATCCTTTCTTGTGCAACTCGGTCGTCTTGGGTTTGCCTTAATGTTCCCCTCGAGGTCCTCCTCCTCTAGGTCGAAGTTCCCTCTTCGTAGTCAAGGTTAAAGTAAAGCATCGTTCTTGCAAACCATTACAAAATAAAAGTCATAAAATGCTTCAGCGATACACTAGACCTTGCTTCTTGCCAAGAGATCCGTGCAGCGCACGTGTAGTCATGGATACCATGAGAATAGAAAGAAGCATAAGACTGAGCCATAAAAGATACATGATCAAGCCCACCGTCTGCGGACTCGACTCGCGATGAAAATGCGCGGCCACCCATGGCCGCGAAAGGCGCCAGAACACCCCCGAGAAGAAACATATGGCAACAAAGAATTTTTGCGCACTTCCAAAGAGCCAAAAGTGAAAGCGAGAACAGTGCCACCAGAGCAGGCTGACGGCAGTTCCCGCACTTCCAAGCACAGCAACAGAAGAAATGACACTTGAAATACCCTCCACTATGGGAGCCATATGCTGCGTAGAGCCAGAAACCCGTTCTAACGCAGCGACGACCACAATGGCAAGCGAGACGCGGAAAAAAACAGCGAGCTTAGCCATGGAAAAGACTCGGTCCAGACCCTGCACAATGGGCACATATGACTCTGTAACGAGGACCACAAAGCTAGCAAGAACACCTACAAGGCCGAGGTGTACCGTTTGCACCGACACGTGAAACGTCCCGCGGACAAAGCTCCATGCTTTGATGCGGAGGTCCCGAATAAAACCGGAGAAGTCAATCGGGGAGCGACGGTTGCGGCTTCGATGGCGATGGCGCGGAGGCGGTTCCGCGTAAATTTGCTTTGATGGCGCACTGAAAGGCCCCCACGCCCCGCCCTCTCCGGGTCTTTCCATATCGGTCACCCAGTGTCGCACCCTGAATGTGTACGCTTGGCCGTGCTCGAGACCCTCAACCTTGTGTTTGTGGACGCTGTATCCAGGCTCAAACTCCACCACGCCGCCATCCACAATTTGCCACGAAACTTGCGGTTTCGTCTGATGACGTTTTGAGATGGGTATATGTTTCTGCATCTCGAGTTGGTATTTGCACGTGCCGGCAAAGCAGCCCGCGATGGGGGCATTCCACAGCAAGGTGAGGCTGTCTGCCGCTGCATCTCCCAGGAGATCGGGGCTCGTTGGCGCCTCGAGATCCGGGGCAAAGATCGTGCCCGCGAGGCCCACGAGCAGTGCCAGGAGCATGAGCACCTCACAAACGCCAATCTTGGCGCATACTGTCGCTGACTCCGTTGCAGACGCCTGCATCCTTCCCCTTTGTGTCCACGCCCTCGCGTTGACGACGCTCGCCTTTACAGCTCGCGCGCAGCCTCGCGAGACGGTTTTTGCCGCGAGGCCAGACTCGATGTTTCCGGCCGCCCGCTGAGCGCTGTCTCCGACGGGCGAGCAGGAGCAGGGCAAGCGAGCGAGCGAGCGAGCAAGGGCCGCACGCGCAGAGGCTTCGCTGGCCGCGCACGAGGCCTGAGCGCGCGCAGGCCGTCTGCGAGTTCGGGTCTGCTGCGCGTAAGGCGCCAGCCAGAAACACCCAAGGCGAGGCGAGCAAGGCCCGGCCCTCCAAACGCAGAACCAACCTCGCTCGACGCTTCTCCGACGCTCGCAGCCCTTGCCTGGCGCCTGATCGCGGACAGCTCGACGTAGCGCGAGCGCGGACGCTAGCGCTGCTGCAGAGGCCTCGAGCGAGCGGACGCGCGCCCGTCTTGCGGACGAGGACGAGGAGAAGGACCCGACCGACAGAGTCTCAAGTTCACAGCAACCAGTCGTCAACTTGAAGGTCTCTCTCTGTACGCAGGCGCGCCGTGCGTGGACGTGCGCGGCAGAGCGCGACGAGCGAGCGAAGGAGGATGGAGAAGAACAACGGCGGCGAGGACATGGCGCTCAGCGCAGATGCCATGTCCGCGCTGCAGGATTTCCTCGGCGAAAATGGGGGTGACGGCGACGAGCTCGCGGCGATGCTCATGTTCAGGCGCCAAAATGACTCGGATTCGGACTCGGACGATGACGAAGAAGAGGAAGAAGAAGTCGAGAAAATCGACCACGCAGCATACTACAGGGAAAGGTTTCCTGAACGCTATGGCCTCGAAGCGGCAGCAACGGCGGCTAGCGGTGCCGAGACCTCTGCAAGCCAGCCGTCGAGGCGAGAAAACCCTATTGCGCTCGTAACACTCGAAGATGACTACGTGCAAGATTTGCTGTTGTCTGCATTCGAATCGAGGCCACATTGGCGCGTCTCAACAGCGGTCCCCGACGAGGATGCCGGGCCAGATGCCGAGGTCCCCTTTGACTTGCATTGGGGCGAATACGAGCACTTGCAATGGTTTGGGAAGCAATTTTCAAGTGGACGCTCCCTCGTGAGCTGCTATTACAATCGTAAAGGTCTCATTCGCAAGGGCCACTTGGCATACATTTTAGAAAAGTGGCGAGCCAAACACACGGACCGGCTGCCACTGGCGCCCAAGTCGTACATTCTTACCCTCGATACCGAGGCTTCGGGCGAGGATCCCTTGGAGGCCATTGTACAGCGGGCCGTGGAGAAATCGGGGTTTCCAGGATTCGAGGGCAAACCATGGATTCTCAAACCAAGCGTCACAAATCAAGCCAACGGTATCGCCGTGATCGACTCCGGTGATGGACTTAACGCGGTCATGGAGAAGGCCGACGAGATGCAGCGCGCTGGAGACTTTGTATTGCAAGACTACCTGCCGCCTCTCCTTCTCGATAAGCGCAAATTCCATCTGCGCGTTTTCATGCTCCTGAACGGAAATTTGACCGCGTACGTGTCGCCCGAGTTCTTGGCCATCTTTTCTCTCGAGCCATACGAGAACGCGCCCCTTGAGCACACGCGCGCACACCTGACCAACATTGCGCATCAAGAGGTTCTGTCAGAGGATGATCAGCACCGATGCATGCGGCTCTTTGAGGAAACGATTCCGGACATGGTTTCATGCGGCGCAGTAAAGGACGAAGAAGAGGGCAGGGCCCGCTTCGAAGCTGTGCGAAAACGCGTTTTCGACATGTGCGCCGAGCTCGTCGAGGCGGTATCTTCGGAGCTCACCTTTCAGCCTCGTGCCAATTGTTTTGAGCTCTTTGGGCTCGACTTTATGATTGACCCAGACTGGCACGTCTGGCTTTTGGAGGCCAATGCTGAGCCTGATCTCAGCAAGGCCGGCGACCGGCTGCAGCCCGTCATTGACGGCATCCTTCGCGATACGCTGTCCATTGTTGTTGATCGCGACCCGCGCTTTGCTGTCGTCGACGCGGAGCCCGCACCCGTCAAGTTGCACAAGGTCTTTGAGCGCGCGCCGCGACCCTTTTAGTTGATTGATTGATTGAGTGAGTGAGTGAGTGAGTGATGATAATTCATGGTGAGTCTTTTCTCTCTCTTCTTGTCCTGTCCCCCACTAGCACTGGCAGCATAAATGCAGTCAGTTCCGGAACGCGCGACTGCTAGCTAGCCTATTTGGCGCATTATTCGACGACCGGATTGACTCCTCGCGAGGGCCCAGGCAAAGACCAAACAAGAGCGAATCGGACACAGTGCACGCGGCGAGCTCGCGTTTGCCCTGCACCGGCGATCCCTTTCTCACCTCGTCGAGAATGCTCGCGCCCGAAGACGCGGAGCGCCTGCCGGACGCGCTGCCCGAGGACGGGCACAATGCCAAGTCGGGTTTCCTCATGAAGCGCGGGCTCAGATACCAGAGCGTGCCGTGCTTTGGGACGGAATTTAAGCGCAGGTACGTGGTGCTGCGCGGCAAGTATATGTACAGGTTCAAGTCGGAGAACCACAAGCGTGTCAAAGGCGTTCCTTTGGACCTCGAAGAGTTCCAGCTCGAGGTGGCGGACTATGAAGTGGACGATGACGGCGAGGTCTTGCCATTTGCCTTCAAGTTGTCTTCGGTCCGTAAAGTTTATCTCTTCGCAGCATCTTCGGCTCGCGAGCGCCAAGAGTGGCTGCAAGCCTTGGCTGCGGCGCGCAGCCATGCGATCAAGCAGCGCCTCGGACATGCAGAGCGTCAAGCATGGGAAACCCAGAACAACAATTTGGGCGCATCACTGCAGCGACAGCATGACCGCATGAGAGATTTGCAGCGCCAAGAGGATCAGGCAAGACTTGCCTTTTAATTTTCTTAGAGTACGTAGGCTTTTGGGTGCTTTTGTAAAAAGTTTAAATGGTTTATTTCATTGATGTACACAAACAGCATTTGTCTCGAATCGATCGCCTGTTTCGTTTTCACTCACATGTCGCGTGATCGTCAACACGGCGCAGGGTATTCACAAAATTTTCGGCAGACCGCGCCATGTTTAAAAAGTCGCGACCTGTGGCTACCCAATGCTCGATCATGTCATCCAACTCAAAAGGGGCCTGCACGGCGTCAGCAAAGCAGGAAGGATGGCGAGCCAAGTCGCCATAGAGATCATATACTTGAGACACCTCGACATCACTCATTGAGGAAAGGGATGCCCACTCAATCAAAGCACTCGCCTCGTATCGGTCTTGTCGCTGCCACTCATCCCATCCTGAAAACCAGGCCTGAATGTCCGCGTCCGATGCACGTAGAGCGGCTTCCTTAGCGTCGCGGAAATCCGCTTCTGGTACACTGACGAGTGACGGATAGAGCATCTGCGTTGCGGAAACAGGCAAGTCAAGGTCTTCACGTAGCGCAATCTCGAATCGCAGATACACCTCCACGTCCTCTCCAGCACGAGTAGCCACGGCGGCGCGCTGAGCAATGCGCTGCGCATGTTCATGAACAATGCCAAGTCGCATGATTCGGATTCCTAGCGCGCGAAGCGCTTCACGGTCCCCACGCGCGTGTGCAATGTGGTGCCATACCACAATCTGGTTTAAGGCCCACACAATCATATCTCCGCATGTATCGATGCTGCTTGCAATCTGGACAAGCAGTTGCGGCCGACTCAATTCATCGTCAACAATAAGTTCTAGGGCCTCCCAAGCACGCTGCGCAAGTGCTGGTCGTAATGCCTCAACTCGAAACTCTTTGGTACTGCGAAGCTTGTGCAAGAAACGAGTGAGGGCGCCCAAATCTGCTGAATCGTTGATGACGTTTTCAAGACCATGAGCAAGCACAGTGGAAGGCCCGCTTGCTTTTACGTCACCTATATCCCTCTTCACATTGTCTGGCAACGCGATCCACCAAAAGTTCACCGCGTCGGCAAGATTTGCAAATGGTTCGGGTTCTTGAAAAGAGAGAAAGATTCGCAGTGCCGGATGCGCGAGGCCTCGGAGACGCTCAGCTTCTTCTTCGTCGACTCCGGTGTCGTGCAGTCGCACATCGCCTCTCGACTCGATCATCGAAAGCGGCAAGCTTGTGACCGCGGCACAATTCTCAATGATGATGTCGCCGTCGACACTGACTCCGTCGGGGAGAGTTTGCAAGACTTCACAGCGCAAGAGATAGAGGTCGCGATGAACACGTAGATATTGAGGGAGTGAGGCGAGGGTGCAAAGCTCGTCGAGCATCAAGAGACCCTCGATCTCCATAGCGGACGGAAGCGTGCCAAGGCTTGGCAGGCGCTCGAGCTGCAAATCTCCTTTGAGCAGCAACGTTTCGGGAAGCTCTCGAAAAGAGGTGCAGTCCGCAATGCGTAGGCTTTGCGTGATCAGATCTGCTGGCAAGTCGACCAAGAGTGGCAAATTGCACAGCTCGAGCTCACACAGCACTTGAAGCTGGCTTGGAAGTGAAGCAAGGCTCACCAGTCCATCCACACGTAAGTTCCGTGCGACCATTGCCGTTGTTAGTTCTGTTTCGCCTCTCTGTTCATATCGAGCGTACTTTTCCTCTTCAAGTGCTCCAACGTCGTCGCGTACGAGCACGTCTTGCATCACTGGCGTCCTTCCCGTTGTCCTCGTCGTCGTCGAGGGCGCCGTCTCTCTTTGCGATGTTCGTCCTCGAAGAAGCCACATTCTCACTCTCTGTCCTTGTCCGCAACGCGTGGTGCGCGCACGGGACGTCTCGCGGAGCTTCGCAGCCCAGCGTCGCGTCTCCGCCGGGCCGTGCCCGCGTCCGTCTCGTTCGTCGTCCCATGAGAAATCTCGCGAGCCGGAAAACGCGTTCCGCCAAAACGGGTTCTGCAAACTTTACTCTGTAGTAAATACCGGGTAGCCGAGGCCTAGGCCTAGGCTAGAGCAGAGTGGAGCACTACGTACTATAGGTAGCGTAGTACTATAGGCCCTACTGATGGCCGAAAGTGGGTATTTCGACTTGCAGGCGGAAATAGCCGACTTGACAGGGCCACCTAACCACCGGTGTATGTATCCTCCGCCGCGTCCTCCTTGGCTGCTGCTCCTGCGACGAGTCGAGCAGAAGAAGAACCGCGCGTACGTGCGGCACGTGCGTGCGAGCGCGGGCTGGGCTGGGCAGCGCATCGCGGCGCGGCGCGGGAGAGGAGGAGAGCAGGAGCAGGAGCAGCAGCAGCAGCAGCAGGAGGAGGTGGAGGAGAAAATGGAGGCGGAAGACAGCGCCAACACGTCGGCGCCCCGCGGCGCGACGCTGTCGCGATTAGCGATCCGTGGGGTTCGCAGCTTCGGGCCCGACGAGGAGCAGGTGATCCGCTTCGACAAGCCGCTGACGGTGATCTCGGGTCAGAACGGCGCCGGCAAGACGACGGTCTTGGAGTGCCTCAAGTATGCCACGACGGGCCAGCTCCCTCCTGGAGCGAACAATGGACAGGGATTCGTGCACGACCCGAAAATGGCGGGCGTCACCGAGGTCAAGGCCGAGGTCAAGCTCGTGGTGCAGACGCGAGCATCCGAACGGCGCGCGTACTTTGTCTCGCGCAAAATGAAACTCACCCAACGGCGTACTAAGCTTGAGTTCAAGCAGCTTGAAGGTCTGCTAAAGATGAAGGATCGTCGCACCGGACAAGAGGAGACCATGTCGGGCAAATGTTCCGATCTGGATCGTATGGTCCCGCTCTTCATGGGCGTCAGCTCGGCAATCCTGCAGTCGGTCATCTTTTGCCACCAAGAGGACTCTTCATGGCCGCTTCAGGAAAGCTCCGTGCTCAAGAAAAAGTTTGACGACATCTTTGACAGCACACGGTACAGTAAAGCACTCGACGAGGTGAAAAAGCAAAAAAAGCGCCTCAACGACGTTTTCCGGGATGCAAAGGAACGCAAAAGCGTCCTCGAATCGCAGCGAAAACATGCGAGAGACTTTACCGACGATCGCAACGAGCTTCTGGAAAGTATCTCGACCTTGCAGTCTTCGCTGGCAACAACCAAGGAGGAGCTTAATGCAGTCGAGGAGAAGATTGTCGACGTGCAACGCAAGCTCGAGGAAACAGACACCATTCGCAAGCGCCTTGCCCAAACAAAGATTACCTACGACGTTAAGCGCGAGGCGCTACGCGAACTTCGAGACAAGATTGGCAGCGACGTGCTCAGCGGCAATGCCGCCAAGTCGACCAGCGAGATCGAGACGCAACGAGAACAAGTCCGCGCCGAACTCGCATCCTATGAAAAGCGTCTTGCGGCCATCAAAGTGGACGCAGAAGCTGCAGCGCGCAAGCGTGAACGTGCAGACGCGGCCGTCGTCTCGGCGGAGCGCGAGGAAGCAGTTCTGAAGGAGAAGCTGCGCAACTATGCTGCAAGTGAGTCGAAACTTCTCAGCGAGCTGCATGTCGTGGTGGTCAAAGATGGCGCGCTCGAGCTTGCCGATCGCCTCAAGGCCGCCTTGGACGCACCCCCCGTGAATTCAGCCTCTTCCGCGCCTGATGTTGCCGTCGCGCGTCGCGCGCTGGTTGCCGAGGCTCTTCAGCACGTGCGCAAGCGTGCCCAAGATGCTGGGTCAGCTCTTGAAGCGCGCACAACTGAAGTCGACGCGCAGCGTGACGAGGTGCGTGCCAAACTCGCCGAGGTTCGTTCTCAGGTCTCCAGTATTGAGGCGACGATTCGTGAGCTTCGTAGCGAGGAGGCCAATAAGCTGGACCAAATGCACGAGATTCAAGATGAGCTTTCGAAGATGGATGGCAACTTTTCTGCCCTTGGGCCTCGTGTTGCGCAACTCGATCAAAATATCGCTCAACAGGCTGAATCTCTCAAGCAACTCGAGGCGAGCGTGGCAAAAGATGACCCGAAACCCGCCTTGCGTGAGGCAGACGCTGATATTGTCACGTTGAGCAACGACCTACGCGATGTGAGCGACAGGATCGAGCAGCTCGAGGCGCAGCACGATCAGGTGCAAGACTACCGAAGGCTCGTGGCCTCAGCTCGCGACGAGCAGAATCGACACCCTGGACTTCTCGACGATATTAAGCGTCGTATGCACGAAATTCATCTTTACGAGGAGGAGCTCGCAGATGATGCTTCGGCGCGCCTGAGCTCGCTCGAACAGAGCGTGCAATTAGTTTCGAGCGACCATCACGAAGTCATTGCCAGCACTCTTGAGGCCACGCGCGAGGGCGCCGAGGGCGTTGCAGCTGACCTGGGAGCCTTTGCCACTCAAGCGGAGACTGCGCTGGCCACCGCGGAAGCCGCTTTGAAGGAGGAAGGCTTGAAGATTGCCAAGATTGAGCAAGAAAAGACGGCCGCCGAATCAAGTCTTGCTTCTGCGCACAAGGAGCTGGCCACACTCGCTCCGCCACGGTTGTCCGAGGCTGTACAAGCGCGTCTCAATGACGGTGAATCCGAAGACGCCATCCGCAAGATCCTTGAGAAGCAAGTTGAAAAGGTCCAGGGTGACTACTATGACTTTGTGGCGGCCGCAGACTACCTCAACACTGTGCTCGAAAAGCTCTCGCGACAGCCTGTCAACGCCGAGCACGCGTGCCCAGCCTGTATGCGGCCTATCGGGGATACTTGGGGCGAAGAGATCACGGAGCGCAACAAAAAGGCGCTCCAGACATCGCTCCCTAGCCTCGTCCTGGCAGATGGCGGTTGCGAAGGTCATGCGACGCGTCTGGTCTCGTGGAGCTCGCAAAAGCACGCCGAGCGCTGCATTGAGTATCCACCAAACAAGGAGCTTCGTGGCTACGATCTTTTCCGCTGCATGCTCATTCTGCAGCGCGAGCTGTCGTTGGATGAGGGAGACGGCTCGCGCAAAGCACGTCTCCTGGAAGCCAAACAAACCGCGGAGCAAGAACAAAAGGATTTTGAAAAGGCGATTCCTGTATTGCAAATGCGCGCACGGGTCAAGGCGCAGATGACCGACAACGAAAAGGCGCTTCGCGATGCCACGGAAGCTCTAAGTGCAAGTCGGTCACAGCAAGCGAAACTTGAAGCCAAAGTCCAGACATTGCGCAGTGGCAAGCTGGAACCTGCAACGACAGCACGTGACGTTGTGCAAAGTCTCTTGGACTCGTGCCTTTCTGCCGCGCGGCATGCCACCAAAGCAGGTGATCTTGGCCTTTCCTCTGCGGTTCTTGAGCAAGCGGTACAAACCGTTGCGGGAGAAAGCCCATTGCAGGCCGCTCGGCTTGCGCGCGAGGACGTGGAAAACAAGATCGCCAAGAAACGCGCTGAGAAGGAACGACTTCAAGAGGAATGGCAGCGCAAACAAGCCCGACTTCAACGAGCACAGACGCAGCTCTCGGACCTGCGAAATCGACGCATTGAGATGCGCGAGCAGTCGCAGCGCTTTGAAGAACTATCGAAGCGCAAGAATCTTGTCGTAGACGAGCGGCAAAAGGTGGTGGAGCGAATTGCTCGCGAAACTAAAATCAAATCCGTCAAGGCTGAGGAGGTGCAAAGACAAGAAGCCGCTTTGGCCGCCTTTGAGGCCCAACGCAAGGATGAGCTCGGACGCTTGCAACAGGCAAGTTCTGGGCTTACCAACGCCGTGGCCATCGCGAATGGCCTCGTCGCCCAGCTTGACCCGGAAAAGCTTGCCGAGACGGACACGGCGGCCCGCGCCAATCTGGAAACCCTTCGCAATGCACAGCAAGCGGCTGAGGTAGCGCGCAAGAACGTGCGCGCCAAGGAAACCGAGACGGAAGCGGTCAAGCACGACATTTCCGAGCTGGAAAAGGCCGAGGGCCAACTTGATGACATTGTCCGCTTCTACCGAGACCAGGCCGAACTTGCCGAAAATAAGACTGTACGCGCAGGCTTGCTCGCGGAGTTGCAGGAGAAGATCGACGGTCATGACACCCTCGAGGTTGAAAAGGATAACTTGGACGAAGATCGCCGCAAACTCGAGCGTGAAGAAGCCAGTATGGCCGCCCGTGCCAACGAGCTCGAGCGTCAGTGCGCGGCAATTGAAGAACGATTGCAGAGCGAAGAGCTTCGAAATATCGAAGAACGATATCGCGCGGCCTACATCGAGGCCCGAACAACGAAAATGGCCGCCGACGATCTCGACAAGTACTACAAGGCACTGGACACGGCCCTCATGCGCTTTCATTCGATGAAAATTGAAGAGATTAACCGGCGGATCGCAGAGCTCTGGGGCGTCATGTACCGTGGAGGTGACATTGACCGCATTGAGATTCGATCCGAGGGAAAAACGACGGCAAATCGTCGCTCGTACAACTATCGCGTTGTCATGACCAAGGGAGACACGCAGCTCGATATGCGCGGGCGCTGCTCCGCAGGCCAGCGCGTAATGGCCGCGCTTGTGATTCGCATGGCGCTTGCCGAGACGTTCAGCATCAATTGTGGCATCCTGAGCGTTGACGAGCCCACCGTTAACCTCGATGAGCCGAACAAGATCGGTCTCGCGAACGCGCTTGCCCAAGTTCTCAAGTTGCACAAGGACTCGCGCTTTTTTCAGCTCATCCTCATCACGCATGATCAAGACTTTGTCGATCGCATTGCGCAGCATGTCCACAATCTCGACATGGAGGCGAATTACTACAACGTCACCCGCCACATTAACGTGAACACGAACAAGTACGTGTCGCGAATCGCTCCACTTTACGCAGACGACGATCACCGCAGCGTAGCGAGTTAAGCTATGCTTGAACTAATGTTTTGGTGCGTGGATTGCCTGCTGACATGGTTAATGAACTGAAAAAGAATGTCGTTCGTTGTTGGTTAGTCTAGAAGAAAAAATGGACACAAGGGATGCACCATCCATCGTATGTTTGATTGCGGGTGATGGAGATCCCACGCTACACATTTGGCAGCACGCATGGGCCTTGAAACCCTTGCGCCGTAAGCCCGCCGTCGGTAGCAATGATCTGCCCAGTGATGTAGCGCGCTGCAGGAAGGCACAAGAACACCACTGCCGAGGCAGGTTCTTCGGGCTCGGCGAGACGGCCCAAAGGAGTCCATGACTCGGCCTTTTCGACCTGGCTACGGTCCTTTGCCACTGCCTCGCGAAGAAGCGGCGTGTAGGTCATCCAAGGACATACGCAGTTGACACGAACGCCTTTACCACCCCACTCGCACGCAAGGGCACGAGTAAATTGGATCACTGCGCCCTTGGTCATGGCATACACACAGCCTGTACCGGACGATTGTAGGCCCGCGACGCTTGCTACATTGACGATGCTTGCTTTGCTCGCCCAAAGGGTCTCGGCAAGAGCTCTGGTCAGTTCAAATGTGCATGTGACATTGAGATCCAGCATCCGCGTGTATTCGTCTTCAGAGCATTCGTGCACGGGCTTGCGAATATTTGTGCCAACATTGTTCACGAGAACGTGTAGTTTGCCTTCGAGTTGACTGGCGACGGCCTCAAGCACGATCGAGCGCCCGTCTTTGGTGCTTAAATCTGCAGAGATCCCAATGGCGCGGCCGGTCCCAAACTTGTCGTCGAGTTCCTTCACCGCTTTGTCGACCTCTTGCTTGTTCCTTGCCGCCACAATCACCTTTTCCGCGCCAAGTGCGAGCAGCTGCTCCACGCACGCGAGCCCAATTCCTTGCGAGGATCCCTGTGCAGAATGCCAGGGTCAGTCAGTCGTCGAGGTCTCGCGAGGTGAGCGTCGCCGGCCGCCCGCCATCTGCGAGCGTCCCGGCCATCTGTCCCAGGTATCCATCCATCCTCCCATCCCCCGACGAACTCACCGTGACCAGCGCGCGCGACCCGGCCGGCAGCCGCCACAGCGCCTCCAGTGCCTCCATGCTCTCGCTGCGACGCGTCCCAGGACGGCGCTCCGCGCGGCTTCGATGCGGGTTTGGGAGCGGCTCACGCAGACGAACTCGTCATAACGCTGCTTCGCGTTGGTCCATGCAGACAGACTGACAGAGAGACAGACAGACAGTCGAGGCAGACCTGGAAAGGGAGACGCCGCCGCTCGCCTGACCCCGACCCGCGCTGCGGCGCTTGCCCGCTCGCGACGAGCGGCCCGCCGACCGAGGAGCGGCTGCAGAGGCGGGTCGCGCTTCGCGACCGCAGCGCCCGGCCGCTTGTCCGGCCGGCCGGGCGTCGTGTAGCGCAGCGCGGCGCAAAGTATCTCGACCTCGTGTCGGCCGGTCAAGAGCGGCCATGAAGAGCTCGGGGTTGTCTCTGCGGCGAGGGCCTAGCGTCAAGGCCGCAGGGAGCGGCAAGGGCCTTTTGGACGCCGACCAGGGCGCGACGCGACGAAGACTTGCGCGATACGACCTCCTGCCTAAGGTGGAGCATGACGTCGAGGTGCGCACATCGTCAGGAGGCATCGTCTCGATGTTAACGGCGGCGCTCGTGTTAGTGCTTGTAATGGGAGAGCTACGCACGTACATCTCTGCAGGGTTTACGGAAAAGATCGAGGTGGACACAACGCTTCGGGAAAAGCTTCAAATCAATGTCAACCTCACATTCCACGCCTTGGCTTGCTCACAGGTCGAGTTGATCGCTATGGACACGACGGGAGAGCACCACGTAGACATGGACGCTTCTGTCGAGAAGATTGCCGTTTCACACGGCTCGCAAAAGGATAAGAATGCTGCGGAGGCCGCCTGTAATGATTGTTTCGGAGCCGGTGACCCGGGAAGATGCTGCAACACGTGCACGGAGCTCCTTGAAGCCTACATAGAGATGAACTGGGATGTAGAAGATATTCTAAGCAAGGCACCTCAGTGCGAGCACGAGCGAGAGCAAGGATTAGAACCCTTGGATATTTTAGATTCTGCACGCGCGCCCGACCATGGTTGCAATGTTGCTGCTGTCCTACAGGTGAACAAGGTTGGCGGTAATTTCCATGTGGCATTGGGTCACGGCAAAAGCGTTCAAGGCCGGCTGCTCCATCAATTCTCTCCCGCGCAGCTTCCCTTTTTCAATACCTCGCACACAATTCATGCGCTCTGGTTTGGTAGCACCAAGCTACCCAACGCGCCGCAACCTCCGCTGGAAAGTCGATCTCAAATCATCGATCCACACATGGCTCAAACAGGAGCCTTCCAGTACTTTATCGAAATTGTTCCCACGGAGCATCATAGCAAACGGTTTTATCAGTATACGAGTACGGAGCAATTTACTCTTATTGGCGAGAGCGTCGAAAAGAGCGAGGAGCGTCGAAAAGAGGCCGAGAAAGAAGAGAAAGAAGCCCGGGCTCGAGAAGAAGCTGCTGGTCCTGATGCAGTCGACGACGACGGCACGCCGCTTGTTTCAATCTCCGAGAAACGTCGTCATGCGCGAACAGGTCACGGTCACGCGCAGCCTGCGGCGATCTCGCAGTTACCCGGGGTGTTTTTCGTGTACGATGTGTCTCCGTTCACGATTGTCCGCGTTGACCGAATCATGTCCATGACGCAGCTCCTCGTTGACCTGCTGGCCATTGTTGGGGGAACAGTGGCCTTTTCTAAGTTTCTCGACGGCTCGCTGGCCAAAGTTCTCTGCAAGGGCATATAAATTTGTGAAGGCATCACCGCGCTTGCGCCTGCGCCTGCGCCTGAACGCGCGCGCGCGCTCTCTCTCTCTCTCTCTCTCTGTGTTTTTCTCTCGCACAAAGTGTGCATTTGTGCGTGTACTCGACATTGAAGCGACAAGGAGAAGGCAAAGGTGAACATATTCATTTACGCTTCCTCTTCCTCGACACGCGAGTGAGGTACATTATGTAATAGCAGTGGTCCGTGCACATGTGCTGCAGTGAGTCTGGAGCGATCAATTGCTTCTCGGATCTTTTGACCCTTTCGTGTCTCGTTCAATGTCTCTCTTACAAATCTCTGCTGGAATCGAATCCACATGTTGCGCTGCTCTAAAAGATCGCGCAGCTTGTTCGGCGTAGGTGCAGGCGTCAGCTTGCGTAAAAGCTCCCGGAATTTGCCGCCATTGCGCAATGCAAAAACGAGAGAATTGCGCGGAATAAAAAACACCTCGACGCACGTGTCAGCAATGACAGTGCACGAGTGCGTATGGACTGTATTTTGACCATCAACCAAGGCTGCTCGGTCGGCAAGAATGCTGCCAGGTCCAACGGATTGAAAGCTGTACTCTTGGAGTTGGTCCGGCACGCCAGAGGCGTTAGCAGGCTGCTGAGGCGACACCGCACCCTTGTTCTGATCTTCGTCAGTTTCTTCCGCCTGATTACTCTGAGCGTACTGGGCGAGGTCGCTCGACGTAGGCTCGCTTCCGTCGTGGCGAAGCAATTTGATGCGACGACAACGTCCAATCGTAACAATGCCAAATTGCAAAGTGTCGTCAATCGGCTGACCCTGGCGGCAAATCACAGTTCCACTTGCAAATCGAGTCGCTCGCACACTATAGGCAAGTTGCGTGAGTTCGTCATCGACGAGCATCGCAAACTCTGGCATGCTTTTCAAGAAGCGAACAGGTCTCGCAATGCGCTCCATTTCATGTGACATGAACACCTCTCGATAGTCAACTGCCTCGATACGAAGTAGTTCCGTGTACTCGACGGCGATAGCCGAGGCTTTGCGTTTTCCAAGCGCCACAGTGCGAAGTCCGAGGCCACCAAAGGACTCCCCAGCTCTCAGAACAGCCACTTCTGTAAATGAAGCTTCCTTCTTTTCCTTGCCATGATGTCGTGCGGCCTGTTGGTGGAGTTCCGCAGCGCGCTTCGCGCCAAAGATTCGCGTTTCAAGGTTGGCACGCTTGTTACGTTCCTTTGCCTGTCCATCGGCAGCTCCCGCGCGCTCGCCTTGAATTCTTTGATCTCTTCGCGATGTTTGCTTCTCCTGATCGTTGCGTTGCTGCTTCCTCTGCGCGTGATGCGCTCGTTGCGAGCGCGGGCGATTGCTTTTTGAGGTTTTATCCGTACCGCGCGAGAGGGACGGCCTCTGTTCTGCGTTGACGCTTCCGTTACGTTGATTCATCTTTCGAGGTGCATCGCCAAGGGAAACCCTTCGCTGTCTACCTTGAGCCAGTTGGCCTACGCGTCCGGTGGATCTTGGCCTTCCGTTGTCACTTTCGTCACCACTCCAGAGCGGTTCTTTGTCTCGCACTTGAATCGAGACTTTGCCAGTAAGAATGACGTAAAAGTACCCACCTTCGTCATTCTGGTGAAAAACAGCCTGACCGGCGGGACATACCTCGAGCTCAGCTGACCTCGCGATACGGCGACGTGCAGGCATGGGAATGGAAAAGTCGGAAAATGCACGAGTTCGATGCAACTCATCGGCGATTTGACGCACGGCCGCACGGGAACGTTGCCCTGGACTCACTACAAGATTTCTGCGCAAGAGGGGATAGTCCTCGAACCATGCTCCGCTGAGTACCGACGTTTTCACGCCTTTGCGCATATGCAGAACGGCGAGTGATGCCTTGGCAATCTGTCGCACTGTGTCCCAGCGCTCCTCGATGCGTTTCCTCCGCAATTTTTCTTCAGCCTCTTGCCGGTAGTTTCGCATTACCACTGCCATGCGACCCACAAGTCGCAGCTTACGCACGACCCGTCTGCGCGCTTCTTGCAAGCTTCGATTGCGAGGCAAAGGCCCGTTCTCGCATCCCGAGGACAGGTTGTCTTGCTCGGCACGTGTCGAATTAGCAGTTTGCGCGAGAAGGGCGTTATCGATGCTGGAGCCCGCCCTTTTCACGGTCAGAGTCAGCGGGCCAAAGTCAAATTTGGAAAGTGCTGCGTTTCCATCTGCAGCAACCTCTTCATTCGCGTTTGACGTATCTTCTCCATTTAGGCCTGGATTGGCAGCAGGGTCGGTGGTGTCGCTTAAGGTGACAAGCGTAGTTTGCTGTTCAGCGAGCTCGTGCAAAAGCTTGGATCCTCCCGATTTGTGAAGGGCCTCAAGGAGAATTGATGCGCGTTTCTCAATTGTAAGACGTTGAGTTGTATGCGGCACCTCAGCGAGCTCTTTAACGGCAGCACGGATGAGCTGTTCAGTACGCTGTCGAGCCATTGGACGCGGTCTAGGTGGTGATGGAGACTTGGTACTTTTTTTCTCTCCCGCTTTAGATGTGGCGACAACATGGGCAATTGTCGCAAGGCGCATACGACGCTTTGGCTCTGCCACTGATATTTTGATTGTGCTTGACGCACCTTTTTGATCTGACGCGGATGGTGCAACGAAGCGGCGTTGAAGGAGCAAAGGCGTTTGTGTTTTCTTTGGCGACAATTGACTCTGAGCGTTGGGTGGTGCTGGAGCCGAGAGATCCGAGAGATGCTTCCGTTTTCCCACTGCAGCGCCCATATTGGCCTGCGCAGGCGTCCGCGTTGCAGATGTCTTGTCTGCGCTCGCTGCGCCAGTCGCTCGCGATACTTCTCCAAGTAGTGCTTTGGTCGATGCTCCAATGTTCTGCCGCGCGAGACTAGGCGGCGCAGGTCCCTCATCGTGCCACGAGGTCGTAAAGCTCCTCTTTCTACGCCGCATCGCGACGGCGCGTTGCCGCCGCTCAACGAGAAGCGCTGATCGTTCGGTCGGTGTTCGCTCGCTCCAATTTTGCTTTTGGGTGAGGCGCCTTACCACATACAGAAAGAAAAATGCGAACCAACACCTAGTACACACCCCCTTATTAAAAAAAACTTTTTATCTTATTGGAGGGTTGTCCGTGGCGGTAAGAGGAACGTACTACTTTATTCTTTCCTTGAGAAGCGCGGTAGCAATTAAGAGTAAGAGAATTCGAGGATCGGCGGCGAAAAAGAATCGATCGCGAACGTAAGTACATCCGCGTGTGAAAATTGATCAAAATAGAAAAGGAAATTTGCATTGCAACTCGAAATAAAATATTCGACGCTGTTGTTTGACATGAGGGACCTTGACACTTTGTGAATGAAGTCTCCGTTTTGAGATCTCTTTTTTCTCTATGTCCATCATAAGGGATATTCCCTCCGACAAAAGAAGTATTCGACTCGACAAGAAAAGACGTCAATCGTACGCCAAATATCTTATATTCTGCATGTCATGGGCGGAGCCAATTTAAATGCTATACTTTTGCAAGAAGCTAAAGGCACGCGCCCACGCGGTGGAAATCGATTCCGGATCGTGCTTGGGATCGTCGTCGTTGTCGCCGATCTGGCCAAGCTCCTTCTTGCGAGAGACCGAGTCTGGGAGACCTGTGCGTATTGATCAATTGCAGAGAAATGTGTAAGTGAAACTGTTGGCGCGATCGATCTTTTCATTCAGAATGAATGCACGTACTGTTCATAAAGGCATGGCCGACAATCGGGTAGCGAAAAAACTCAAAGTCGGTCTTGGACTCCTTGAGTGCCTCCTCAAATTTGTCCTGGCTGGGAGGGTCCGAAAAGCCCTCCATATTGTCTCGTCCGCCGAAGTGGCAGGAAAGCGGGACCTTGAGCGTAGCGGGATCCTGAGAAGCGACGCACGACAGTTTCGTTAGAATGAAGATGGAAGACCCTCATTGCGCGTGTAGGCGTAGACGTACCGCAAGTTCCTTGGGGGGAATGCCATAAAAGGGAAGGCCGCAAGCGAAGATGGGCTTGCCGTCCTCCCCAGTGCAGTTGATCGACGCGGCAGTCGCCAGAGCTCCGCCCTGTGAGTGATCGATGACGAGATAAAGTACGAAAGATCCCCCCCCCCCCA
>KN805372.1:737919-770066 GCA_000818945.1 Schizochytrium sp. CCTCC M209059
GGTCGACGGCGAACCTGGCCCTCGAGCTTCGGCGACATCACACGTACGTACTACGTATACTATGGTATGCGATGGAGGGAGGTTCGCCGTCGATCCCAGCCCCGGGGCCCCGCTCGGAGTCAACGGATCGATTTGGGGGAGGGCGTCGCACGCTTCGTGCGTGTGCTTTTGCGAGTGAGGAAGGGGGTGATGGATGGGTGTTGCCGGCGAGGCTGGACTAAAAAGCTGGCAGTACGCGGGTGTTCCCTTTGATTTTTGATAGATATGGATCAATTGTCTGAGCGAGCGTGTGATTGCGTTTTTCCACTGAGCACAGGAGCTTGCGTGTCTGTAAGTGCATGGGCGTGACCCTTCTTTGGCCCCGAAGGAACCAAGCGTATGCATGAGCTGGAATGGAAGAATTTATTCCCTTACCCTTCCAAGGTCAGGTGTAGTCAGTCACGCTCGTTTTGACAAGGTAGTAGGTCTTCTGGCGTAGCCGTCAGATCTCGGCTACTACGTACGACAACCTTGGCTGGGAATCAAGGTGAGCGAAAAAGAGTGAACAAAAGAGACAGACCGACAGAGAGAGAGAGAGAGAGAGAGAGAGAGAGAGAGAGAGTCAACAACAGCTCAAATAGCAGCATCAACGAACGGGGAGGTAAGGCAAGACAAGGCAAAACAAGGCAAGCAAGCTCTCTTGTCCTGATAAAGCGACTCGCAAGCACGCTGCGCCGCGGGGCGGTGGCGCCAAGCCCTGCGCGAGAGCGACGCAAGGGCGGTGACAATGTCGACGCGAGGCCTTTTGCGCGAGAAAGCACAAAGCGCTCCGCGAAGAGGATCGCTGCAGAACCTGCGAAGGCAAAAGCTTGAGTCGCTCGCGAGACAGAACCCGACAGAGCCGCACACGCAAGAGGATCTGGGCATGCTGCTCGCAGAGGTAGGAGATTACGAAGAAGCGGAGCGATTCTTGGCTCGAGCCCTCGAGTATGGCATTCCCTCCGTCTCTTTGCTTTCGACGCGAGGTCATGCGCTTTACGCTCTGCAGCGGTACGCAGAAGCGCAAACTCTTTTGCAGCGCGCAGTAAATCTGGCCTTAACGCAGGGTCGCACCGTCCGTTTTGACACGTATGCGCGCTTGTCCCGGGCAGCCATCCTTGTAGGGGACTTTTCCGGCGCTCAAGCAAACTGCGAAGAGGCTCTTCACAGAGTCATTCCCTCCTATTACGCGTCTGCAAGTGGATGCGCTGGCACGGCAGAGCCTGCCAAAAGCGTCAAAGGCGCCAAGACGTGCAGTTCCAAGAATGTCGACAAGGACGCGCGAAAAGGTCGAAAACAACGCGGAGAGTCGTACGGAGGCGTTGCCGACCTTCACATGATCTGTGCATCAATAGCAATGTATAATTACGATGCGAATGGAGCGCTGGAACATTTGCAAAGAGCCTTTGAACTCAAGCGCAATCGGCGTACAGACTGTGAGCTTTTTTCGAATGAGCATCTCTGGGCACTCGTGTCACGCGCGTACTCGATGATGGGACGTTCGACATTGGCCCACAAGGCACTTAGTATGACACGCGTGAGAAAACCAGAAGACCTCTGGCTCGATCTTGCGGACCTCATGCTCAAGCAAGAAGACTATTTGGGCGCCCTCGGAGCTGCGGAGCAAGGATTAGTGCACTGTCCTTTTAAAGGGTCTCTACTTGAGTCAAAATGCACGGCTCTTCGAGCCCTCTCGGAGGCATTCAAGGCTGTTCCAGAATTGGAGGAAGATCTCGCTGACGCAACCGCTCTCCTAGAGAGCATCGTGGCTGTGCAGCCAATAACGGGGCGCTCTGCTCGTGCCAAAAACTGGCTCAAGGGCGTGAAGTCTAGCGTTTCGTGCGCGGCATTTTCTCGAGCTGAGTTCGAGCTCGACGTGGGTGGGACCGTCTCCCCTCGATTTGCTCGAACACTTGCACTTGCGGAGGATGCCGCTTCAGTGTACAGTAGCAACGAAGAAAACACAGACGAAGACCACGAAGACGAGGATGAAGATGCAAGAAAACAGGAGGAGATTGAGGGGGAGCACAGCTTCCTGCAAGAAAAGTGGTACCTTGAGGACGGAAATGATTCACCCAAGACGTATGAAGAGGAAAGTAATCCAGAATACGAGGATGGTGAGACTGCAACTCCGTCCCAGCCAAAGATTCACAAAAAGATAGGCAGCAGAGGGAAAAAGAAGTCGTCATCGCGGAAGCTGGGTCGCATGACGCGACGTCAGCAGGAGCGGACCATGGCCCGTTTGCACACGGGGCGGGGCTTGCTGACCAAGCGACACGAGCGCGAAGACTCTGCAGCAGCAAGTCGGGAGGAAACCGCAACGATGACAAGACGACAGCAGCAGGAATCCACAATGCGTCTCTATGCCGCGGGAGGCATGATGACGCAGCGTTCTGGCAATGACAATGATGGTCAGAGCGGGGATGACGAAGCGAAACCGCGGGAGGATCGAATCACGCGTCTCCAGCGCATGAGAACACAGCGCGAAACAATGGCACGGCTTGCTTCGCAAAAGTCAACAAGGACGCAGTTCCTAGGCGACAATCCCGGAGGCATGCCGCGCATGAGCTGGTCCGACAAGCAAAGGTCTAATCGTGTGATGGGACATCCACCGCCGATGCGCCCGCAATCGTCGAAACTTCGCTTCAAGAAACCACCTCTCGTACACCAGCAATCGTGGCCTATACGCGAGGACACGACGCCAAGTGGACGCCCGCAAAGCGCGCCTCGGGATTCACGATTCTCACGATCGCGCGAAACAGCCGGCACAAAGGTCAAATTGACGCGGCTAAGCACCAGATTAACGCAAGAAGAGTCCCTTGCAAGCTTGCACATGGACGACGCATCGCGCAGCACCCGCCGTTTGCAAACTCATGCAGAGCATGAGGATGCCAAGGTTGTTGACTCTGGCTTGGAGGAGTCTCGCAAGGTTGTTAAAGATAAAGATGGAGCCCAGGTCGGCCCCGTTCAAGGTATCGATCTCTCGCGGCTTCTCCAAAACGGGCCTGTGCCCGTTGTGCCGAGCTCGCGAGCCGTATCGGAACGATCGAATAGCACGGCAGCAGCTACCTCGGAGTCGGATGGCGCAGAGATTGTTGAAGAACTTGCAACCTCGATATTCGAGCCCGAAGAAGAAGGCGAGACGCCAGCTTCGGAGCCCGAGGATCTTGTTGACGATGCAGCGAAAAATTCAGACAAGGAGGATATTATGAGCGTTGTTGACGAGGAGTTGTCGAGCGAGAGCGATGCCGCAGCGCAGTCAAAAAAGGGGGAGGGGCCAACTTTTTCGAGCGATAGCATCAAAAAGGAGGATGAAGGAGAAGTGAAAGAGGTACGGCGAGAAAGTTTGGATCCCCCCGACAAGCCGGGCATCACTTCGTCGCCTCAAGCACAGGGACAGGTAAAGAGGCTCTCGCAAGTTCAAACTCTTGACGATGTGCGAGCCGTCAGCGCGGTGGACCCGGTTGGATCCGTGCGTGCACTCTTGAATTTGATAGAGATTGAGGATCAAAGTGAGCGCGCGAAGCGCACCTACTCGAGTCTCAGTAGCAGCAAGACTAACCGGCCCCGAACTACAGCATCATTGAGTGACAAACCCATGGAGCCTGTGCCAGAAGCAGTTGGAGAAACGGAAGGTGTCGAGACAAAGGCCGTTGATTCATCGGGGCTTCCAACTACGAAGCCGGTAAACCCCGTGGAGGCTGCCGAGGCGCTGCTAAGTTTGATTGCGGACGAATTCTCTGAAAGCGAGGACGAGGACCAGCACCTGGACCAGGACCTTGACTCGGATGACAGCGAGGTGCTTTTTTGATGATTGTGAAAGACCAAAAGAAAAGGGGAAGCAAGCTGTGCACATACGTTCTTTTATAGTATGCATGGATGTATGTTAGGCCAAGACGTAGTAATATACTGTATAATTCTGAAGAGGTTGGTGTGATCATGAATGTGACGTTGGCGTTTTCGAGTCGGTGCGAGAAGTTGCAACGCGGCGCGATTGCCTTTCGGACCTCGCAAAGCATGACTCCAGTGCGCGATCCGCCACACGGCTCGACTCACGGCTCGGCACGCGACACGACTCGAGGGCCACGCGACCACAATTTGACATTTTTCACGAGGTGGTGATTCTTGTGGTGCAAATTTCCCGGACGAGAAGCGGCAAATTGTCCACGTGGAAATAGAACTGGCCGTCGTCGGTGCGCGTTGAGCTTCCTCTTCCCTGCGCAGCGCCTTCGTCTTGATTCGCTCCCCTTTGCCCCCTCTCGCCTTCTCTCCTCCGCCGGTAACGGGCTCCCCTCACCGCACTTGAGGCCGCGAGGTCTCCAGGTTGCCTAGTTTGCGCCCGCCATCGCTAGCTTCATTCCTACGAACGAACTGTACATGGGCCCGCGTCGCGGAGTCGCTCTCCGCGTCCTTTTCGTCGCCGTCTCCGCCTGGCATCGTCTCGGTCTCTCCGTCGCCTTCTCAAGCCAAGCTAAACCGTGCCAAGCCAAAGCGCCAAGCCGAGCGCCAACAGGTGGCGCCTTTCCCCCCCCACCTAGGCCAATCTAGTCATCCACTAGTGGAGCGCAAGGCTACACCTTTAGCTCCACAGTGTCCTCCCGTATGCCCTCCCGCAGCCAGGTCCGGCGGCGGGCCTTTCCACCCCCTCCATCCCCGCGCCTTTCCCCTTTTTTATGTATGATCAGATCAGCCTCTTCACGTTTTTTGTTGCTGTTGCAGCTGCTCGCGCTCCCGGCCTCGACGGCCGGCTCGAAGCCCTCTAACCCGCGCCCGCACGGCGGTCCGTGATTGGGGCCGCGCGGGGCGCCCCGAGGTCAGGTGGCGCTCGTCCCGCGCTCCCGGCGACTGACTCGCGGGCCAGCTGCAGCTGCAGGCGAGGCGGGCGGCGGCGTCGAGGCGGTGAGATTGTGGCGCGCGGCGCGAGGTGCGGGAAAGCTGGCAAGGAGCAGCGCGAAAGCTAGCGAGAAGCAGCGAGCTCTGGAGGCGGCCCGGCGTTGGTCCACAGAATTACCGCAGCTGTGGATCACGGTGTGGTCTGCGGGGGCGGGGCCAAGAAGGCGGTGACGAAAGTCGCAGCGCGCAGCGAGGCTGCGTGCGAAGAGGCGCACCGCCGCCGCGCAGAGAAGCGGCCGGCGCCAGACGGGCAACGAGGGCGCCGCGAGGAGCAGGCGGAGCAGGGCTTGGCGGAGCAGAGCTTGGCAGAGCAGAGCTTAGCAGAGCGGCGAGGCGCGAGGGAGGCGGCCTGCTTCGTTTGAGTGGCCGGAGCTCAGCGCGGCGCCAGAACTGGAACGGGCCACCCCAGCCTAGACGGCGATCGCGAGAGACCGAAACAGACCACCGCTCCACGCCGAGGCGAGGCAAGGCAAGGCAAGCCTGCAACGCCAGGGCAAGCAAGCAACAGACGCACGCTCGGTCGCTCGCTCGCTCACTCGCTCGCTCCTACGGGGGAGCAAGCAGGCAGGCCAGACAGAGCAGACCAGCATTGGTGCCGTCGGCCTCTGGAAAGGCGCTGATTGCGTAAGGACACAAGCACCTGCAGCAGCAAACAACGCGACGCGAGGCAAAGGACAGTGAGGTAAAGCCACGCAACACAAAGCACAAAGCAAAGCAGAGCAAGGTGGCGCCCCAGCTTCGTGCGCGAGGTAGCTTCTACGCAGGACAGAGTCGGGACATTCGAAGTAACCATGTGCGACTTTCACATGCACGTCTCGCTGCTCGCAGCGGGCCTCAAGCGATCGCACGTGCGACTGCTGGCAATCGACTTTGATGATACCCTGCTCAACCTGCACACGCACTCGACATGGGAGCTCGGGCCCAGTAAACTTGCCGCGGCGGTGCGCCCCTTCTTTATGGAGCTCTTGCCAGCGGTCCTTCGCAAAGGAATCATCGTGAGCATCGTCACCTTTTCATCACAACGCAGACTTATTCAACAGACGCTTCGAGAGGCTTTCGGCCAGACCGTCGCGCGACAAATCTTGATACGTGGTATGGATGGATCATGGACGCCCACCCCAAACCAGTGTGCGCCCAAATCCTGGCACTCATGCTCGAGGAGAGGCAAGACGGACCATGTTTTGAACATCGTGTCCAAAATTTACGCCGACTCAGATGTTGAAGTCACGCCAGAACAGGTTCTCCTCCTTGACGATTCCCGATTGAATGTTATGCAGGCACGCTATGACGGCATCAACGCCTTTCAGTACGACTCTTCCGACCCAGCGTGTGGCGAAGCCGACGAGTCGAACCCGCTCTTTCAGCTCCTTATGAGCACCTTTCGTAGCCATCCTCGCAAGGCTGGTCCCTTCAATGTCCCCGCATGGGCGACTGATGCCAATCAATCACCTGTCGCGCCCAATAAGCGCAAAGTACATAGCGATATCTATGAGGCTTTTCCTAGTGGAAAATCAGGACTACCCCGCCCCGGTGACGATATTCCGGCAAGTGTGGATGATACTGTGTCTCTGAATTCGGCCGAGTTGCGCGACTGCTGGGACACTGAGGAGCTGGCCATCATGGATGTGCCATCTGGCGCCTCCTCTGCTTCCAGCGGCCGCAGCAACGAGTCCGACTATTCTAACTCGCTTCGGCAGCAAAGTGCCCACAGCGGGTCAACCTATACCCAAAGAGTGCGCGGCATGAAGCAGCAGAATACTTGTGCCGCGTCGGAGCCCGCTCAAACAGAGGAATGGCACGACAATCCCTTTGCTCGCAAGGCTTCTCGTCGTCAATGCGTGCCACGGCCCGATTCGTGCACTGTGATGTGAAGTGCGTGTATAACACTCGCATGAATGTGAAGTGTTCTGCTTGGTGTTGTGGCAGATGAACTGTAAACTGAATTGATCAATGTTGTTGTTTTCTTTTGATGCTATAATACCACTCGCGCTCGCGCCCTTCGCCATGGGTCTTGCTCGACTCGTCTTGTCATATTTGGCTCGTTTACACGGCGACGAGCGTTGCAAGAGGGCGCTCATCCCACGTGTAGAGAGGATGGACTGGGGTTCGCTTCTGCCAACATTTCGTGGGTGCCATCGGGAATGAAGAAGTACAAATACACTATATGTGCTGTGGTGGCTAGCATGTGTCAAGTTCAGGTGAAATGGAACCCGTGATTGATCATCATGCAAGGGGTCAATTGTTTTGAGCTTATGTGATCGAAAACGTTTTTAGTACAGCGCGGCGTCGAGAGCCCGCTGCATCGAGGCGTTGGCATCGCCACCGTCCCGCGCAGGAAAGGGAAAAGGCTCGCCGGTAATCTTCTCGTACAACATGATGTAGCGACGCGAGAGCTCGGCGACGAGATGAGCAGGAGCCTCAGGAAGTACCTCGTCCTTGTAAGGGTCGCAGCGCTCCGTGTACCAGAGACGCACAAACTCCTTATCGATGTGCTGCGGGGACCGGCCAGCTTCGACATTGGCACGATGCGTCTTGTCATCGCCCACCCAGTATCGCGAGCAGTCCGGCGTGTGGATTTCGTCAATGAGAAGAATCTCGCCCGTTTCAAGGTCACGACCAAACTCGTACTTGGTGTCGACGAGGATCAGACCATGTTCGCTCGCAACCTTTTGGCCAAAGGCAAAGAGTGCCTGAGCCTTTTCGTGGCAAAAGTCCCAGTCCTCCTTGCTCATCCAGCCATCACGCACAATCGTGTCGGCAGAAATGAGCTCATCGTGCTCGTCGCTCTTGGTCGTAGGCGTGCACAGGTTCTTCTCGAGCTTCTCGTTCTTACGCAGACCGTCTGGAAGAGAGTGTCCGCAGTACTCGCGCACACCCTTGTTGTAGTGCGTCCACATGGAGGTGCCCGAGCTTCCCGCAATGTACCCGCGCATGACAAACTCAATGGGAAAGGTCTTGCAGCGGCGCGCAAGAGTCAGGTTCGGGTGCAGCGGATTCGCCGAAGAGTTCGAGGCGTGCAGCTGGTTCTTGATAATGTGCTCCGTCTTGGAGAACCACCACAGCGAAACGAGGTTGAGCACGGCACCCTTGAAAGGAATACGGGCAAGAGGCCTGTCAAAGGCTGTCAGGCGGTCCGTGGTGACGAGCACCACGTTGCGGCCGTCGTCGTAGCGATCACGGACCTTGCCAACGTACTTGGCCACTTCGGTCTGGCCCTCGCAAGGCGTGAGCTTGAGATCCGTGGCATCGACTGTGCAGTTGATGTTGGCGCGAATGCGAGGCAGGTAGAGGTGCGTCTTGTCCTTGTTCGTATACTCGCTGAGATACTGCTCGTACTTGACGTTCTCAAGGTGCGCCGCCTTCTCGTGTACGGAATCGCGCTGGTCCGCGTGGTAAGCATCGAGCTCGCCGCGGAGACGCGCGCCCATGGCGCCCTCTGAGGCAGCCAACATGCGCACGGCCAAGAGGCCGGCATTCATCGAATTGCCGATGGCGACCGTGGCCACGGGGACGCCGCGGGGCATCTGTACAATGGAGAGGAGAGAATCCTGACCATTGAGGGTCGAGGTCTTGACCGGAACGCCAATGACTGGAAGCGGCGTGAGCGCTGCAACCATGCCGGGCAGGTGCGCGGCACCGCCAGCGCCAGCCACAATGACGCGGATTCCGCGGCCCTGGGCCGCCTTGGCGTACTCGTACATGCGGTCGGGCGTGCGGTGCGCAGAGACCACAGAGAGCTCAAAGGGCACGCGAAACTGCGTGAGCATATCAGCGCAGGCGCGCATCGTGGGCAGATCCGAGTCGCTGCCCATGATGATGCCAACAACGGGACTGGCCGCAGCGGCGCCGTCCTTTCCGCCCATTGTCTCAACGTCAGTTTCGTCGAGAGGCTCGCCAAGCTGCACGAGGCGGCGGCGCAGCTCGGGCATGTCGGGCGCGGTGACGGTAATGTGTCCAAGCTTGCGACCGGGGCGCGAATCCTTGCCATACCAGTGGACCTTGGCGCCCGGAACGGTAAGAGCAGGGCGCAAGGCCTCAAGGGTTTCCTCTTCCGAGGCGGCGCCAAGGATGTTGATCATGGCGGCCGCGCCAACGCGAAGGCTCGGATCGCCGAGGGGCAGCCCAGAGACGGCGCGAAGATGCTGCTCGAACTGACTGGTCACGCACGCCTCAATGGTCAGGTGGCCCGAATTGTGGGGACGCGGGGCCATCTCGTTGTACAGCACCCGGTCGCCGCCCATCCAGAACATTTCAATGGCGAAAACACCGGCGCCCTCGATGGCACGCACGGCGCACTCTGCGACGCGCTGGGCCTCGATACGTGCACTTTCGGGGAGCGGGAAAGACGGCGGGACCACAACGACACGGCAAATGTTGTCGGCTTGGCGGGTCTCGACGACGTCGTAGCAAGAGGTATTGCCCTTGCGGTCGCGCGCCACGATGCACGCGAGCTCGGCCTTGAACGGGGCCCAGCGCTCCAGGTAAACACCACCAGCCTCGACAGCCTTGCCAAGGGACTGGAGGGCCGCTTCGATGCCGTCGGCAGACTGAATGACCGCGTTGCCTTTGCCATCGTAGGCCATGCACCGACTCTTGAGCATCACGGGGAAGCCGCCAAGACGCTCCTCCGTGGCTTCGCGGATGGCACTCACCGTGGGCTCTACCTTTTCGTAGTCGCCGATGGGGACTCCGCGCTTCGCCATGACATCCTTTTGCACGGCCTTGTCGGCGATGATGCGCAGAGCAGACGGGGCCGGGTGCACGGGGCGGCCCTGCTCGGCCAGCTTTTCGAGCCCGTCAACGTTAACGTGTTCGATTTCCACGGTGGTCACGTCGCCCTCGAGGTTCACGACGTTGTCAAAGTCGGTAAAGCTTCCCTCCACGACCCTGCACACCGGCGCGGCGGAGCTCTTCTGGCCCGCCGGGTCCAGACACACGATGTCGAGGCCAAGCCGCGCTCCGTCGAGCGCCATCATGCGGCCCAGCTGCCCGCCGCCCAGCACGCTCACGGTGCGGGCCACGCCATCCAGTCGGTTGGCCATCGTGCCTTGTTCTCCAGGTTCTCTCCTCTCCGCCGCCTGCGCTCGCTCCGCTTCTCCTCCTCGCTCTGCGCGCTCTCTCCCGCGCCCGGCGCGTCTCGAGTCTGTCTGTCGCTTTGCCCTGCGCCGCTTCGCACCCGCGGCGAGCCTGGATCCAACAACTGCATCCAACGGGTGGCTCCGGCGCAACGTTTCGCCGTCATCGCCTGTAGTCAAGCCAGAGTGCGCGCACCAGCTGCAGCAGCAGCAGCAGCACCTGATAGTACGATGTGTATGCCTGGCTGAGGGAGGCTGCAGACAAGCAAGCGCACACTGCCTCGACTGGGTGGAAACCGGTGTTGCACGAGCAGTCGAGTCAGAATGTGTGCAGTGCAGGCAGTGCATACACTAAGGAGCTTGGTAAAGACGAAGACCGAATTAAACATCGGGGAGAGAGAGGGATGGGGGGTCCTTACTTGTTGTTGGTGGCATGGCGGTAGAGGCGATGAACTTTGTCGCAGGAAGAGCCCAAGCGAGAGAGACCATCAGGAAAAGAACAAAGTTTTTTCGGCGTGTTTTCTTGTTTGCTTGTCTATGTGTTTGTCATTCTTGTTTGTTTCTTTCTTTGTTTCTTTGTTTGTTTCTTTGTTTGTTCGGGGACTTACCAGCGCAATCGATAAGAACCCCCTTGGAATCGAGATGATCAGCCTGACTATGAGCGCTTCGAAGAATTTGCGGCGCCAGAGCCATTTTCTGGCTTCATGGCGGCGGCGCTTGGTGAGTGTCCATTTACAAAAGGGTCGTAAGGACCTTCATCGTCAAAAGGGTTACCCGCACCACCATTCTCGATTAAAATATCCCGATCGTCGTCCGCGATGGCAGCAGCGTGATCAGCCGAGCCGCGCAAACCAAGCTCCTCAAGTGTAGGGCGTTTAAAAGCTTGCTCACTGGACGAAAGACCAACATCCCGAGAGCTGCCGCCAAAAACAGGCTTCATGATGCGCTCGTCAAAGTTTCGCCACGCCCGCGTAAAGGTGCCATAGCCCCCGCTTCCTTCTACGGTTGCGGACGCAAGAGCCTCCTCCTCTTCGACGGAGAGCGCGCGCTCGAGCACTGTTTGATTTAGCATTGCCGTGTGCGGGCTCGCGCCAAAATGCAATATTGCACTCGGGGATCGCATGCGCGACAACATGCGCGCTCTTTGCCGATTGTGATATTCCAGCTGGGAGGCCTCGTCGGCGACCATCCCCAGGTACTCGGCAATGTAATAAACGCTACCGCCCATGATAATATAAGTGAATAGGACCACCGAGACGGTTGTGGTAAGCATTTCTCCCTCTTGATTGAGCACTGGGGCGTGGAGCGCCAGCGCAAAGGCAACGGCGCCTCGAAGTCCCGACCATGAGATGACGAGCTGGGTCTCGAGAGATATGTAGGCCACAAGCGCTTCCCTGCGGATTTTTGCAACGACCCACTTGCCTGCATTGACAAACCCGCCGAGAATAAAAATGTGAACGAAGCGTGAAAGGACGCAAAGAACTATGAGGACGCCCGCCAGATCGGGCCGCCACTCGTTCTCACGAACCTCGGCAAGCGTGGTGCCGATAAAGACAAACACAAAGGTCTCGGCCACATGGCCGATGCTCTTGAACCAGGTCGCCGTGGCCACCTGAGACATGTGCGAAATATTGTAAAAGCTGTAGTGGGCCATGGTCGCGCCGCACAAAAAGAGACTCACCACCGGAGACAATCCGGCCTGTCGCGGCACCAGGTACGAGAGATACGCAAAGAGGAAGAGCACGGCCTGCTCCTTGCCTGGACTGTCCCGAAGCACAGCATGCTTGAGAATCAGGGCGCTAAGCAGACCAACAGCAATGCCCACTGCCATGGAGATGAGGGTAATGACGAGGAAACGAAGTGCTAGCAGCCGCACGTCAGCCATGGTAACATCGTCGATATCCACGTCGCCTCGAGCGATAAGAGTATTGTGGTACAAGCGGAATCCATTGTACAAAACAATGGCGATTGCGCTGTTGAGGACACTCTCTCCAAAGAGAAGCGCGTAGAGCTGGCGGTCTACATTTCCAGGAAGGACAGTCAACACGGCCCCGGGGTCCACTGCAGACATCATTGAGCCTAAAATAAAGCAATCGACCAGAGGCATGTCATCGTTCGTCTCCAACGTCGGCGCAGTGTGAAGATGCGTGGCGATGTCACCACCCCGTACCCAGTTGAAGCGATACGCATAAAATACGCCATAACCAATGAGAAGCGTAGAAAGAATTGTTCCAAGGAGTGAAAAACACAGAATGCCCGAGAGGTTTCGGAAAAAACTCTTGTGCTTGACGCTGTAGGCGTTACTGAAGATGATGGCAGGCAGGAAAAATTCGAAAAAGACACCTGAGAATCCACTCGTGACATCTTCCGTAAGTTCATCGTAGTGCATGGCGTCGGCCACGAGGCCGAGGACAATGCCGACGGCAACAGCCATGAGCTGTTCAGGCAACCGACGAAGGATTGGGATGGATGTCCGCCAATACATGGTCACCAGGCAAAAGAGATTGGCCGTTGTGAGCATGACCAGCTCCATGACCGGCGGTGCGCCGTTCCCTGAAAAGTCGTCCGGCGTGCCAAGCACCGAGAGCTGCTCCGCCGTGCCACTTGGCGAGAGAAGAGACGTCATGGCGTGGCTCTGTCGCTCGCCTTCCTTGCTCGGGGCCGCTCACGGTAGTCTCACGCCCTCGCGTTTGCCGTCGAACGCTCGCGGCAAAGCTCGAGGTCGCTCGCTTCGGCCGCGGCCCGGGATAGACCCTGTGCGTCGCCGCCGCCGCCGCCGCCGCCGCCGCCGCCGCCGCGCGTTCAACCAAAACGCGGTCTGGCCTCCTGGCTGCTCACCTCGATTACCGGTGAAGGTGGTGGTGAGATTCGAGGGCAACCAGGACAGGTCGCTTCGCATTTACGTACGTACAAACGTGACTTTTCGTAGCTGCAGCTGTTTGGTGCACGCACGAGACGACTACTGAGGAGAGAGGATGCGAGGAGGGCATTGTGCTGTCATCTTAAAAGGTATACATACGGCATACAAGTTGCTCGCTCGCGCGAGGTCCTCGATCTTTGGTGTAAGGTTGAGCTCAGGATGAGAGCAATCTTCCGTTCTTTGCGATTCTTTGCGAAATATCTTTCTGCGATTCTGCTGAGCAGATGGTGAGCACGCTTGTATCAACCTATGGTCAGAAGCGATATGGTTATGCCACGATGCGGCTTTGAGTTGGGCGTCAAGGAGCAACGTGCGTTGAGTTTCATTAAAGAGACAGATCGATTATCTTACCGGTCACAGAAAAGGTTTTGATTTTGCATTGTTGCAGGCCTACGCAGTTCCTGTTCATCAATTCTTCGCGCTGCCACGATGCGTGGCATGCTCGGAGGCCTGTTAGGCCTGCTGCCAGCGGCGCTGGGCGGGGCGACGAAAGCTGGGCCACGTATGCAGGCGCTTCTGCAGCGCGAGGTGCCGAGCTCGGGAACGTGCGCGCTTCAAGAGGCACAGACTGCGACCTTTGCAGCGGGATGCTTTTGGGGCGTGGAGCTGCGCTTCCAGCGAATCCCCGGTGTCGTGGAGACGCAAGTGGGATACACAGGAGGGCACATGGCGCATCCCACGTACGACGACGTCCTTTCCGACGAGACGGGTCACGCTGAGGCGGTAGAGGTGGCGTTTGATCCGGAGGTGGTCAGCTTCCGGGAGCTCGCCGATGTCTTTTTTGAGATGCACGATCCGACGACCTTGAATCGTCAAGGAAATGACCACGGCAGACAATATCGCAGCGCCATTTTCTTCCACAGCAAGGCACAAGAGACTGAGGCCAAGGAGGCCTTGGCAGACGCCCAAAAGCTTTATTCGAATAGTATCAAAACGCAGATCGTGCCTGCCTCGGAGTGGTGGCCCGCTGAAGAATATCATCAGCGCTACCTGTCCAAGGGCGGCCAGAGCGCCTCAAAGGGTGAACTATCTCCAATTCGCTGTTACGGATGAGCACGGGGTGCCTTCTTTAATCGCATGATCAGCATCATGAATCTCAAAAGCATATTTAAAAAAATGGTCGCAGTCTTTACTCCTGTCTAGAAGCTGGCAGCCAGCCTCTACATTTGATCATTTGGGGTTCTGAAAGAAATCGTGAGCAAGCTCCTCGACGATCATTGCAATGCCGTACGAGGTAGACGCCACCGCAGAGCCAAGCAAAAGGAACTCGAGGCCGCTGTACCACCAAGAAGACGCCGAAAAGGCCGATTTGAAGGATCCCAAAATGAAGAGAACCAGCATGGTAACAACAACGGCTGTGATGAAGAGCACCGAGCTCGAAACATCAGGAACGAGAAGCGGAACGATCAGGTAGCCAAGAAGTGGCATGGTGCCAAAGATGAGAAAGGAAAAAAAGGTGACCACGCCGTCCTTGTACGGGTTCTCGTCCGGACCAGGGACCTTGAGCTGCAGCTCCTCGCACATCATAATGTCGACAAAGAATTCCTTGTACTTGGCCATGGTCTTGACGACCACCTGAGCCTTGTCACGCGGAAGACCGCGCTGTTCGTAAAGGTCAACCATCTCGGTGACCTCGCCGTCTTCGTAGTTGTCAAACTCCCAGACCTCCCGCTTGCGCTCCTGCATAACATGATCGTGGTAGGCAATCGTACTCACGCAGTCACCCACGCCCATGGAAAAGGCGTCAGCAACAATGTTGGACACGCCCAAAATGAGCACAGTGGATGGGCCGAGGTTGCCGCCGGCAGCACCGCTGATGATGGCAAAGCACGTCAGCACGCCGTCCAGCCCGCCGTACACGACAGACTTGATGGAGTCGCCGAGCGTGCGATGTCCCTCCTGGGCAGCGTGCGACTTGTGGGCCTCGATGGATGCGCTCACGTTGTTTTCATTGTAGGCTTGCCTCGCCTTTTCCATGTGCCGGGTCGGCCCTCCGTTGCCGTTTCCGTTCGTCGCGCCGTACTTCATCTTTGCCTATCGTCTGTGTGCGACGTTGTAGCACCGTCTGCTGCCTCGCGCCTCTCTGCAGCCTCGCTCGCGTCGCGCGCGCGCCGCAGAGGGCTCGGCCTCGCGGGACTCGGCGCCACTGCTCTTCGCCGGCCGACCAGTGCTGTTTCCTCGCTGCTCCTGCGCCTCGCGCGGGCGGCGCAGCGACTGGCCACTATGCGCCGGCGCCGGCGTCTGTCTGCCGTGGCGAAGACGGGCCCCGCTTCGGTCAGCCGCAGCTGCTCGCGCGCCCGCTCGCAAGCGCCGTCGCGCTCTCGCCACTCGTGCAGACTCGAAGGCGTTTTTGCTTTTATTTCCATGCCTCCTGCTTGTTGCCTGCCTCTTGGATAGGAAGATAGCCTAGCTTCTAGCCTAGCTTCGTAAGAAGCTATGTATCGTTACGATGGAGCCCATGCCATCTCAGCCAGCCGCTAGGAACGACGGAATGATTGGGACTGATCGATCGGAAGCGACGCTTGCGTCACGCCCGAATATCTTGCGCAAAACACAACGGCAAGCAATGCCAAAAACCGTGCGAAATCAAAAACGAACAATACGAAGTCACCAAGATCTTAATATTTGTAGGATACGATGTGGATGTCAGAATGGACACCAACACAAATCGTCTCTAGTCTGACGCAAGAAAGGATTGTTTCAAAACTCAACAAGAGAAGCTGCTATAGTCTGATGGGATATATCTTCGTTCTCTCAAATATGACTACCTTTTTCTTGTTCTGTCGCATTCTACTACTCTTCTCTCAGGCGAATGAGTTTCCTATCAGATAAGCTCTAGGTCATTTTCACTCTGACACACTGCTTTTTTGATTACGTTAATTCAACGCGTGTGCGATTTCCCTTTGCAGAAAAAAGCATTCTTTGTGCAAATTGGCGCTTCGAATGGCATCAGGATCTCCGTGAGCTACAAAGACAATGGTTGGGATGCGAAGCAAATGAACATAATCAAGTCTATAGCAGGTACTACCATGCTATGCTAATGAGATGGAAATACTGGTATTTAGCGAAGAGCAAAATGTCGAATCTACATGCTAATCGGGCTCGCTGGTTCTACATTTTGCGATATTAGAGGATTTCTAAAATTGAGCACCAAGATCACGTCGAGAAAAGTCCAAGGTGCCTGAATCGAAAATAAGAAGAAGAGGAAAGGTTGGTCTTGCTATGCAGGTTGAACAAAACGTTATCCCCACTTATCAAAGAATAAACAGGGGACATAACGGGCAAGGGACGACAATTGACGTCATCGGCCTCTGTGGTGCCTCTGATCTCTCGCGACGTTAGCGACGTCAAGCAGTACATTTCGAGCCTCTTATCAACTCCGTCCGCGAGTGGTTGCCCATGTAAAGTAGTGTATGATTAGGCGTTGAACTTGAACTCACCGTCAGTACTCCAAAGTATAGAAGGATACGATACAGGCCATTCCCTCGTAGTACAAAGCCGGAGCCCTGGCACTCTTCGCTCGCTTCACGCGCGTCGCCTTCATTCTCCATCATTGCATCGTCGGTGTCCGTCTGTGCACACTGCGTCGGCATCGCCGTGTACAAAGTAAGGCTCTTTTCTTCCCGTCGCGCCGTTACCGCCAACACCGCTGCCGCCGCCGCTCTTGTCGCAGTCTTGGCCAATCTCGAAAGAGTTCGCTGCGCCGCTTCTTGCAACATGAACAGAGCGGGTCCAAAGCGACCCCATCTCGAACCCGCTCGCGCTTCGCGTACCAGACCCGGTATTCGTCATAGACATAGGAATACAAAAATCACTGTGTTCTGTGCGACAAAACCACGTGTGGACGGCGTCCACTCCTAAGGTACTGTTTAGGGCGGTACTTCACCGCCGATGGATGGAGAGCTAGTAGCTAGCTATCTGCAGCTACGAGAGACACGAGCGCGCGATAGCGTGCACGTGGCGGCCGCGGCAACCGTACTTACTGCGCGCGTCCACCGGGGAATACCGTACTCGCGCGCCGCAGCCGCTGCAGACGGTCGATGTGTAAGGCGAGATTGGCTGCCACGCTTGCGCCCGAAGTGCGCGCATGGTGTTGTTACAATAGCGGTATTCTTCTGTAAGGGTTGCGAGGTTGGACTTTCTTCCGCTTCGCAGGCCCAAAGTAGACTCCGCCAAGGCAGCGGTAAACTCGCAACGAGGGTGCCTTCTCGCCCCGAGGAGAGGAGAGGAGAGGAGAGGAGAGGAGAGCACGCGGGCACGAAGCGAAGCCCGAACAGCTGGAGAATGACGCGCGTGACGAGATGGGTAGCGACAATGGTCGTAGCCACTTGCGTCGGCATTGCAAATGCGCAGACCCCGTACCCAACGATGCGCGATACGACCCCGACGCCAACCATGGCGCCCATTGTGCTCGTAGACCTGTGCTCGCCGGGAGACAAAGTCAACTTCGAGCTGAACGAGGGATATTTTGACTTTGATCTCGGCGTCTGTGGACTGGAGTGCTCGCTCGACATTCTTCGCGAGCAGGACGAGATCAACACATGCGTGCGCAATTGCTTTTCCGTCGAAAACGGAAGGTCCAAGAGTCTGCAGAGCGAGCCTTACTCGCTCAACTGCGGCGAATGCTTTGGTGCCTATGCAGCCTGCATGGTCCTGGACTGCGAGTGCTCCGCGGCGCGCGAGACCTCGGCGCGCTGCCGGACGTGCTCGCTGGCCAGCTGCGAGCCGGACTTTACGAACTGCACAGGGGGGCTCGTCGTGCCCGAGTACTATGAAGGCCCAGAAGAAGAGCTCGATATGCAGCGGGTAATTATTTATGCAAGCGTCGGTGGCGCAGGGGCTTTTCTCGCCATGGGCGGCGTGCTCTTTTTGCGTTACCGAAGAGTCTTGAAGAGGCGGACCGGGAACCTTACTAAGGACGAGAAGGAGTCGATGAAGACGGCGCGATTTGACGCCAAGTTGTCAGCTGGCCAGGCCCCGCCTCCAGCGAGCGCTCGTCGACCAAATATGGAAACTTCGCAGGCCTCAGGGGGTCCCGGGCCTCGAGTTTACCTACCTTCTATGTCATCGGCTGCCGCTGCGCCTGCTAAGCTGGCGTCTCAGGTGAGCGCGCGTGTAAGCGCCAATTTTGGCCGCAAAGCGCCCCCACAAGTGCCTACACGCAACTTTGCCCAGGGCTTTCAAACTAGGCACGCAAACCCGGTGGGCCACTCCTTTCGTGTCACCATGCCCTTTGTTAGCACCCACGAGGACGAGATCTCGCTCCGGACGAATGCAATTGTTACAGTTCTTGAGGTCCTGAGCGACGACTGGGTCATGGTTCGCGAGAACTCCACGGGTAAGGAAGGTATGACGCTCTCCGCCAATCTCGTGGATGTATGAGCCGTCTGGCCATTCGGCCTGCGGTCACACGCTCCACTCGGTCCCGCTGTTCCCTTGCCCCCATGCTCCGGTCCGGCGGACCACGAAAATGGGTTGCGCAGTGTCCGTTGGAATGCCCTTTTTTTTAAATGTTTCGCAAGCGACTTGGCGGCCTTCCTGTTTTCATGTCTTCTTTCCCTTTCATTTACTTCCTTCCTTCCTTCCTTCCTTCCTCCCTTCTTCCTTCCTTCCTTCCTTCCTTTCTTTCTTTCTTCTTTCTTCTTTCTACTGCATCATCCGTCTATACGTCTACTTTCCAGCTCCAGTTTTTAAGGATAGCCACCGACAGTCTCTGGCTGGCACGGCCCCAGAAGGACAACGAAACCACGCAAAGGAGCTCACAGCACATTTCTGTTGTCGATCGGCCAGTGAGAGAAAGCTAGTTGTTCCTGGCGAGCAAGAGAGTGCGCAAAGCGCGTACGACGACCATGGCGACGTCTTTTGCATGCCGCTTGCTCTCCTGGCGCCTAGACGTTCCTCAAAAACGCGCCTGGGTTCGGGCTCATGTGGAAACCGACCAGCAAAGTCCAGGACACTGCCGAATTGTCGTGAGCGCAGAGCGAAAGGCTCGCCTTGGCGACGAGCTCGCAAAGCTTCTCGCTGCGGAAAACGATATCGCACGAATCAGGGCTGCCGCGCTAGTCGACGCAGATGACAGCACGGACGCTTGCACTGCCCTTCTCGTACCTGAAGAAAAAACTGACGCTTGTGTTTTTGTACTCCGTAGCACCAAAAGCGAGACAATGGCTCATTTGCTGGAGAGTCTTGGCGTTCCTGCCCCAGCTTCTAGCCTCGTTGATGCGGTTCGCAGCGAGATCGAGGCTTGGACACGTGCCATCCGTGACCTTGACGAGGCGCGCGCATCACCTGGGAATATTCTCAAGGTCTGTCCGCTCGCGCAACCGTCGACAAGACTCCAGGGAAATCTTCTTTGGACACCGCTGGCAGATTCGTCGCCAACAGCGCTCGGGCGCAAATATTTTGCTGTGACGCCGACTCATCTGTGTATGTTTGGGCGTGATGCGAGCGGTGCCCCTGTATCAAGTCTTCCTCTCAGTCAGGCGGAGGTGGAGCTCACTGACGCGGTCGAAAACGTAGGATCTTACTCGTGGCGTGTGCAAACGCCTGCTCGTCGGTGGACACTTGTCGCAGGACATGGCACAGTCGCGCAGCAATGGATCGAAGCCTTGGCAGCCAGTGGCGCAAAGGCCACGACGGCACAGGAGCGCTTGCAGCGCGCACGGAGTAATGCACTTGCGTCGATCCAAAATCTCGAGGCCATTCTGGCCCGTGAGGATGTTCTCGCGGCGTTTCGCCGCTTCGCCAACGCGCATAACCGTGCGGAGGCCGTTCAACTTTTCTTGGCGATGCGCTCGACGGATGGATTCGATGAATCCGACTTTGAAGCCCTCGCCGACCAGTGCTCGCAACCAGATCTAGACAACTTCCTCGCCATATTTCAGCCGCATTGCGAAGCATGGCAAAGCATGGTAGAGGAAGGCGAAGCAGCACGAGTGATCGAGCTTGCTCGCGGCGTGCTGCAGGATGACCTTGAAAGCGATCTCGTGTCACGATTCCTCAACGATTTTGCATTCACGAGCATGCGCGATGCCGCCGAAGGTGAACTCAAACGGCGCGCCGAGGTCTTTTTCGGGGACAAGGTTCTCTATGTAGACCACGAGTCAAGCAAAGCAAGCGCGACACGTCGCTGGCCATTGCCGCAGGATCGCGCGCGTGTTCTCATTGGCCGTGATGAATCCTGCGATGTAGTACTTTCGTGTCCAAAGGTTTCACGCTTCCATTGTCTTTTAAACATCAATATGGACGACACCATCACAGTCACTGATCTTGGCTCTTCACAAGGAACTTTCGTCAACGGCACGCAGATTGAGGCAAGTGGGCTTCGTTCGCAGGATCGCGTTCATGTCGGTACATTTTTGCTATATGTGGGAACAGAAATATGAGTAAACGTGAAAGGAGACGTTGTTGTTGTTATTGTTGTTATTTTTATTGTCCTTAACTTCGTCTCTGCTTTTTTGGGTTGGTATTCCTCTTGATGCTGGTGAAGGGAAAGGAGTTCCAAAGAGGTGAAAGATCATTTCCAATTTTTTTTTGCATTCAACTTTTTGCAAAGTCCTGCCGAACGAGCAAGAAGACTAATCAAAAGATTAGTCCCGAAAGTACCTGTTGATAAAGTCCTGCTCAGTTTGGTCAGGCGTATCGTCAGCCCATTCGTGAGCAAAACCTTCAAGACGGCGCTCCATGTCCGAGGTTCTAGAGGCACGTTCGGGATCCTCGGCGCGAAGTTGAGCAAGAGACTTGCGGTATTTTTGGTTGTATGCCATGGCAGCGAGAAGCGCAACAATGAGAGCCACATAGGCAGCAGAAAGAACAAACTTTTGACCCGGGGGAATGAAGTGGTACGTAGGGTGCGTTCCCGATCCAAAGAATCGATCGTATGTGGAAAAGGCGCCAGAAAGCATGACGAGGTAAAAGATGGGGTTGCCCACCATGCCCTGGTAAATCATAGCGCCGCCACCCGCGAGACCTGCAACGAGGAACCATGGCGAAATGGCGCCGCCGATGCGCCCGCCGTCAAGCTGACCGATGGGCAAGAGATTGAAAAGGTTGATCATGATACCAAAATCGGCCAGCGAAATGAGCATTTGAGATTCCATGGAGATGCCAACAAGACTCGTGGCCACGGCCGCGGCGCCGCCAACGACGGGGCCCCCAAAAGCCACGAGAGCCTCCTCACGCACATCCTTGGGCCGGTCCTTCATCTCGACAAAAGCGCCCATGAATGGGATAAAGATGGCAGGGCCAGCCGGAATACCGAGGCGCTTCATGACCATCAAGTGTCCTGACTCGTGGATACCGATCAGACCGACCATTCCCACAGCAAACGGCCATCCATAAAAGAGAGCGTAGGCGCCCGTTGTTGCGAGCATCGAGATGGCCGGCATAAGTTTGGTAAACTTGAGCGCGCCCAGCACCCACTTCATTTTACCTCCAAGGATGACGAATGCCGTGGCAGTGGCGCCAAGGCCGCGCGAGAGAAGGCCGCCTTGCCTCTGCCTCGGCTCTTCCTGCTCATGTTGCTGCTGTTGCTGTTGTTGACGCATCCAGGCTTCTTCTTCTTCTTCTTCTTCACGCCGCGGAGGACGACCTGGGGGCGGGGGCGCACCCGTGCTCAGGGTACGAACCTGAAAGCCCTTGGACCAGGCTGGAAGAAGGGAGTTAAAGTCCCGGGGCTCAATTGTGTGCGTGTCTTGCTTGTCCTCAGATAGTTGGACGCCCAAGGAGACAGCAGCGGGCCAGCGATGGTTCATGACATTTCCTTTTTCAAAGGTGCCTGCAAGCGCATTTCGTTGGCGTAGCCCAGCCGTTGGTCCGCAAAGCCATCGCTTGTGCTGAGCAGTCGGGCGCACAGCAAGTTTTCTCGCGGCGACAATCTTGGCGAGCATGGCTTTTTTCGGCGCTTTGTGTGAGTCAAATCAAGGTATACGTACGCTTCGTTGAGGTTTGACCTCTCGCTCCCCAAAACTTCTTGAGCGCCCGGCAAAATTAAGCGAGCAAGTGCACGTGCGCAAAGAGAGAGAGAGAGAGAGAGAGAGAGAGAGAGAGAGAGAGAGAGAGAGTGTGTGTGTGTCTCTGTGCCTGCACGATAAACCAGCAAACTCGATGACAGACGTAAGGTGACGATCGGCGCTCTCGCTCCCCAAAGAAGAGTCTTTCTTGGTTTCGCCCGCCTGGCGGCAGCGCGCAGGTAGCGACGCTGTTCCTGCGCAACCTCCTTCTCCTCCTCCTCCTCCTCGCTGCCCCCTGGCCACAGCTCGAGCGGCAGGGATCGGCGTCTGCTGCTCCTCGATCAATCCTTGTTCCTCTTGCATCATCTCCAAGGCGAGCGATCGGGCGAAGCCCAGGGGCAGAAGTGAAACCGCTGTCTCGAACGTCCTGCATGACGTTAGTATTCGAGCGGTTTCGAGGCCACGCGCTGCCTGCCAGTCAGCAGACGGGCATTCGCGCAAGAAAAGGACCAGACCATCCACGCTCGGCGCTCGGCGGGAGCTCGCGCAGCGCGAGAGCCTGCGACGCGCGGGAAGACAGCTTGTTTCGCTTCGGGGTCGCGAAGAGATCTGGCCGCCGCCGCGAGACCGGCGAGCGCGGCGCCCGAAGAAGGGCGGCTGGCTGGCGACGAGGACTCACCATGGCGCCCAACGAAAAGGCGGCCAAGACCCCGACCCCTCCCGGCGCGAGGGCCAAAACGTCGGAGGAGGAGGCAGAGGAAGACGGGGACGCCTTTCGCGAGTTTGTGGACGTGGGCGAGGCAACGGACGATCGCAAGACTCAAGATGCTTTGCCCGCGGAAAAGGCCTTTGAGAGACTCCGCGCTGGCGTGGTCGGCACGCTCGACCCCGTAGACACGCCCTTTGGCGTGAAGCCGCTCGTGTACGCAGACTGGACTGCGAGCGGTCGCGCTTTTGGACCCATCGAAACCTATGTGCGCGAAAAGGTGTACCCGTTCTACGCCAATACGCACACGTCATCTTCAATTACGGGATTGCAGTCGACTTGTTTCCGCGCTGAAGCGCGGCAAATCATCCAGCAGGCCGTCAATGCTAACACACGCACCGACGTCGTCCTCTTCGCGGGGACAGGTGCTACGGGCGCCGTAAACAAGCTCGTAAGCGTGCTCGGTCTCGACGTCCCGCTCCGGGCGGACGAAGTCTCTCGCCCGCGCCCAGTAGTCTTTGTCGGGCCCTTTGAGCACCATAGCAACCTTTTGCCTTGGCGCGAGTCGAGCGCAGAAGTCGTCTGCGTGCCCGAGCGCCAGGATGGACTTGGCATTGACCGGGACGCCTTGGCAGAGCTCTTGCGAACGTACGCGGACCGCCCTCTCTTGGTCGGCGCTTTTTCGGCTGGGTCGAACGTCTCTGGCGTCCTCGAGGATGTCGATCGTATTTCTGCGCTCCTGCACCGCCACGGGGCCCTCGCGTGCTGGGACTATGCTGCGGCTGGACCTTATGCGCGCATCGACATGAACCCTGTTCTTGCGGGTGAGGACCCCGATCGTCCCTTTGCGTACAAGGATGCAGTCTTTCTCTCCACGCACAAGTTTGTGGGAGGCATTAATACTCCCGGTGTGCTGGTTGCCAAAAAGAAACTCTTTGGCAATGCCGTACCTGGAACGGGTAGTGTCGGTGGCGGCACGGTTTACTTTGTGCGCGAGGACGGCCACAGATATCTCTCGAACCGCGTCGAGCGGGAGGAGGGGGGCACCCCAGATGTGGTGGGCGCCATTCGCGCAGGCCTTGCTTTCCAGCTCAAACAGAGCGTGGGCTGGGCGAATATTGAGGCCCGCGACAAGGTAATTGGTCGCAAAATCGTGGCCAAGCTCGGTTCAGAGCCCAAGCTGGTCCTGCTCGGTCCCAAGTGGGGCGACGCAGAAGGTAGCCGGCTGCCCATCGTGTCTTTCCTGGTTCGTCACGGTGCCCGCTTCTTGCATTATAACTTTGTGTCTGCAGTTCTCAATGACGTCTTTGGAATTCAGACGCGAGGCGGATGCATGTGCGCCGGACTTTACGCGCAGCGTCTTTTGGGCATGTCTCGCGAGTCCGTTGAAGCCATCGAGGACGAGCTCTTGCGAAACCCCAAGCACTCAGAGTATCTGCGTCCAGGCTTTAGCCGTTTGAGTCTCGCCTACTTTGCGAGCGATGAAGAGCTCGACTATGTCCTTGACGCAGTGTGCGCTGTGGCGCAGCACGGCTGGAAACTGTTGCCGCAGTATCGTTTTAACACGCGGACCGGCGAATGGAAGCACAAGTCGCGCTTCACCAAGTTTCCGGGGCGCCTTTGGCTCGGCGACGCCGATCTCTTGGGCGCGACGCCCTCGGAACCAGAGAACGAGGATCGTGCTCGGCCCGACTCTTTTGCGTTTCCTGACCTCCTGCAGCAAGGCATTCAACAGATGGACGCCGCCGCAGAAGAGTCGGTTAAAGAGACGCTTGGAGATCAGACGCAGCTCTTTACGCCCGAGGCTGCGCCGCTCCGATGGTTTGCCATGCCTTCAGAGGTTCATGCAGAGCTCGGCGCTGGGAGCAACAAGTGGGCCGCAACTTCCGTGGATTCGCGCGCCTCGGAGGGGAAAGAAGGCGAAGAAGACAAATCCGCGGTCACCTCGAATCCAGTGACTGGGCCTTTGGACCCCTTTAAGTATTGGGCGATGGTGCGCGAGAGCATGCCAGTGGCACCTGCGCTGACTGCGTCGGATGAATCAGATAATGCAGCAGACCGCGCGCGTAAGCGTGGGCCCGAGGCCAAGGAAGAGCCCGTGAAGCGAGCCAAAGCGAAGACGGAAAAGTCTTCGACTGTGTTGGTGTGCGAAGACAACTCGTGCTTTCGCGTGCGCAAGCGTGACAAGTACCCACTCAGGACGGCGGAGGTAATTCGTAGCGATCAAGCGGCGCAGAATCTTGCACAACCTCAAGCAGACGCCGCGGTAGTGGCGCCGAAAGCGCCACCCAAGGCACTTCGTCCTCGGATTCCCAAGGGCATCTTGAAAAACGTCGGCAAGGCATTGGCACAATGGGAAATGATTCAAGAAGGTGATCGACTCTTGCTCGGACTGTCTGGCGGCAAGGATTCGCTGGCCCTCTTGCACGTCTTGCTGCACGTGCAGGCTAAGTCGCCCGTCAAGTTTGAACTCGCTGCCTGCACCGTGGACCCGATGACTGAGGCTTTTGATCCGAGCCCTCTGATCCCGTATATGGCCTCGCTCGGCGTAACGTACCACTACTTGAAGGAGCCAATCTTTGATCGTGCCAAGTCTGGCTCGTTGCAAGGAACATCGATCTGCAGCTTTTGCGCGCGTATGAAGCGCGGAGCGCTTTACGGCTGTGCCCGGGAACATGGTTACAACAAGCTTGTGCTTGCGCAGCACTTGGACGATTCGGCAGAGACGCTCATGATGGGTCTTTTTCACAATGGCATTGCCCGTGCCATGATGGCGAATTACGAGGAGAAGAAGGGAGACGTCCGTGTGATTCGTCCGCTGGCATACGTGCGTGAGCATGAGACCAAGGCGTTTTCTTATGCGGCCAAGCTCCCTGTGATTAACGAGAATTGCCCGGCATGCTTTGAGGCACCGCAGGAACGCCAGCGCATCAAGCGAATGCTTGCCAAGGAGGAAGCCACGTGCCCACGGATGTTTCACAGTTTGCGCCGTGCGCTCCTACCGCTCATGGACGCAGACCTTCTCAACGAGATGTCAGCCATCACGAGTCGAAGGACGGACCTGGCAAACATGGAGCAGCGGCGTGTCCGGGCTGCGGACCACAAGCAGCGAAAGCAAGAGAAAGAGCAGGCGAAGGACAAGGAGAAGGAGAAGGAGCACGAGGAAGTCGCCGCAGAAATCAAAGCTTAGTGACCTGGCAAGTAAAACATGTTGATATTAAATTTCTAGAAGAGAAGCTTGGCGGAATCATTCAAAAGAAGACACTTACGGCACTATTTGCGACTCGACGAGCACGAAGGAGATCTTTTCTTTTCTTGGTTGCATCAATGCATTGATCGGGAAAGCCGACTGACTTGCTCTCTTACAAAAAGAGTTGGCCGTGCACTTGAGATTAGCAAATCGTTGACGATTTGGTTTGATCTCGCTCTCACTTTGACAGACTGTCCTCTACTATTCTAAAATCAATGCGTTGAGTCTGGCCCAGATTCTAGGATCCCGTTCCCGTGGGAGGCGCGAGCGCGACTGAAATGGAGAGGATTTTGACCGGGATAAGGGGCTTGTCGTTGCGATCGACCTTGACGCTCTCAATCTCCCGTGCCACATCCATGCCCTTGACGACGCGTCCAAAGATGGTATGCTTGCCATCGAGCCATGGCGTCTCCTTGGTGGTGATGAAAAACTGGCTCCCGTTGGTGCTCGGACCAGCGTTCGCCATGGAAAGCGTAAATGGACGATCATGGCGGAGACGCTTGGTATCAAATTCATCTGCAAAGGTTCCGCCCCAAATTGATTCTCCTCCCGTGCCGTTACCCTTGGGGTCACCGCCCTGGATCATGAAATCCTTGATAATGCGATGAAAGGTGAGGTTATCATAGTAGCCGCGTTTCGCATGCGTCGAAAAGTTCTCCACCGTGAGCGGCGCTACGTCCGGAAAGAGTTCGGCAACAAGATCACCCATGGACGTGTGAATGGTCGCAGACCGTGCGAGGACTTGCGTGACTTGGAGTCCGGCATCACGGTCTCCGGCTGCGCCGCCGCCGCCGAGGAGGTTGGTAGGTTTTTCATTGAAAACGTCGCGGCCCGCGCTCGAGTGGCTGGGAGCATCATCATCGGCCGCGGGCTCGCGGCGTGTGAAGAGATAGAAACGCTGCTTATCAAAAGCAGCACTCACGATAATGGGGTCCACCGCGTTTGCGGCGTTCGCAGAGGACTTGTTCTTTAGTGCCGACGTATCAGCACCATGAAGCGCTCGTTGCATTTGGTAGTTGCGATCTGGAACCCCTTGGTAAAGTGCAATGCCCGCGAAGCGCTCGGAGCTCTCGAGTCGACCGAGAACGCGTGTAGTCGCGCCCGTTTCGACGTTGATGAGCTTGATGCCTTCCATGGTGGGCAGCACAAGAAAGGCGCCTGCCTCGTCAAAGAGAGCTACGGATGGAGGCGCAGCCCCGGTTGCGGCCTTTGCTGCGTATTTGCGTTCGATGGCAACGCGGCGGCCAAAATCAACGGGATCAATGCCCTGTGCCGCTCCTGCTGCGCCGTCATCGAGGTCCTTGCGCGCCAAGGATTCAGTGATGACGAGCTTGAGTTTTCCGGTGGCAAAGCGAAAGACAATAACCTCTCCATTGGCGCAGCTCAACGTCAGGAGCTTGCCATCTGCGCTTGCGCTCGCTCCAAGCGCAAAGGTCTTGCGCTTATTCAATTCAAAGAGATCAGTTTCGATTTTGCGCGAAAAGCGGACGGTGCCAACACCAGCATGCGCGCGATCCGGAAACTTAAAAGAGGACGTATCTCCCGACGTTCCGTTTGTCCAGTATTCCACAAAGCCTTGTGCATCAGCGCTGACGACACAGTGGCGTTCTGGAAGGAAGCAAAGAGCCGTGACGGGCGCGCGATGGAGATCGACCTTAGCCAGAGGGTGCGCTCCGTCTGTCGACTCATGGTCAAAGATTGCAATTGTGCCGTTGTCGCGATGCGCTACGGCAATGAGGTGTCGGTTCGTCGCTACGCTGCGCGGATGACTGCGAAGCCACGTGACTGGCCCAGGTGTAAAGTCAAGGGCGATGATGTTGGTCATGTCGAAACCTGCAACATCAAACACCTTGAGGGTGTTATCAAGACCCGCACTGCAGAGCCTTTTGCCGTCGAGGCTCATGCTCAATGCAGTGAGCGCTTCGGCGTGAGCTTGGTAGGTTTTCACAAACTCTACGCGAGCGGGCATGATTTTCCAGAATCGAACTTGGCCGTCGTCACTGCCAGTCACGATAAAGCTGCAGGCAGCAGAGATGGCTGTGTGTGTCACCTGCGTCTTGTGCATGTAGCTCTTTTCGTAGAGGTCCGCGCAAGGGAGCCTGTCCAAGTAAACTTTTTCGAGAGCTGCGGAACGCTTCCGTTTCTTGCCTCTGCCGCTGCTGGTTGTTTCCGGGGCTTTATCCTTGTCGTGCGTCGCGACTTGAGACCCGGCGCCGCTCTTTGCGCTTTCCTCGTTTGCCACAGCGCTGTTTTGTTGGTCGCTCGCCGCTGCAGCGTTGTGGTTTTCTGCCGCATGGCCTTGATCTCCGCCGGGGGCGCTAGACTTGGTCTTTGCAGGCTGCGGCAATCGCGGGCCTTCATCGTCGCTGCTTTCGTCGCCGCTACCCATGGTCCTGTCCCTGGGTCCGCGGCGCAGCTCCGCTCCTCTGTGCTTGCTCTTTGAGCGATTCGTGTTTTTGTTTTTTTGCTTCTACATGCTCCACACCACCGATGAAGAAAAGGAGGGGGGGAGAAAGGCCATCTTAATCAATCATGATCATTGTCATCACGTTCATGGTCATCATGAGCGCCATGATGATCATCATCAGCAGCAGCAACACAAGCACCAAGAATCAGCGGCCTAGGCCTTGCTTTCGCTTTCGCTTTCGCTTCGCCAACGTCGACATGATGTTTGCAAGCCTCGACGGCGAGAATTTTCACCTTCCTATTATTCGCAAAAGCTGTCGAAGCTGATCTGAGGTGAGCGCAAAGCAAACAAGCATCGTGGATCTTGGGCATCGTGGATCTTGGAGCTTGAACGAACCCGACTCTCGCGTGCACCGGAGGGAAGAAAGCAAGAATGACGAAGCTCGTGCAGGCGGTGCTTGCGTTGGCGGCAATGGCGAGCTGCGAGACGCTGGGCTCTGTGCAAGGCTCCTCGGAACCAGGGAGGGCGTTGTCATCGTGGACTCAGGTGAGCGAGGCCCTGGTATCCGGGGTGGCGGACGTGGACGAACTGCGCGAGGCGCTGCTGCCGCTGGCAAAGGCATCGCATGCGTCGTACGCCGGCGATGTCGGTGAAGATATTGGTCAGAATTTTGCGTTGGTGGCAAGGGAAACACCCGAGGATGGCATGAATGCGTTGGCATATCTCGCTCCTGATGCACGGGTGATTGTGGCCTTCCGCGGCACCACGAGCGAGTCCGATGACTGCGCCGATGTCTTGCTCTTTACGCCAGAGAAACCTCTGCCAGAATCATGTGAAAAGTACTCTAACTACACTCTCGACTATGTGTCGCGTGCCTCGGAATTCGTTCACGAGGCGATTTCGGCAGCTACAGCATCACCAGCAGCTGAGGCTGGTGACAACGATGAAAAGGAAGCGCTGGATGTGGTGTTCACGGGCCACAGTCTGGGTGCTTCATTGGCACAGCTCATGGCGCTTTCATACCATACGTCGGGAATGGACAATGTTCAATTTCGGGCAATTGCCTTTGCCCCCGCGGGCGTAAAGGAGATCGCCGAACGCGACGGCTTTCCGACGAACGATGCCAAGAAGGTGGCTGCAGTCATTGTCAATCCCTTTGATCCTGTGTACACGACGACAGAGCGTACGGAGATTGGAAGCGTTTGCAAGTTTCAAAGCATTTCGGAGCCATTGATGTGTCGGTGCTGCAAGTCACTGGAAGATAAGAGGCGACTGCTCGAGGGACAACAAGAGGTTTCGATGAGCCTATGCTGTCGCGTGTGTTTTGCAAAGGCGCATCGATTTCCAAATTACATGGAAGCCCTGACGTCCATGGAGGAAGATCCGGACTGCAAGTAATCTTGACCGCTTTTCAACTTGCTCTTCTTTTTCCTTCCCTCCTCGAAACCGAACGGCCGCCAAGCGTAGATGCGAGGGCGTTAGTGATAAAGCATGTAGTAAGCAAAAAACAATCTTTCTTTTTTTTTCATAAAAATTGACCACGAATGATTGAGCATGTTGTCAAATGACCATCAGGTTGGTTGCACAGAGGAAAGCGAGGATGCGAAGGCGCTCGTTATTTAGCCTCACGATAGTTCTTCTTCATCTTCTCTTTGTTCAAAGTCGCTCGCGTTGAGAGAGGATTGTGAATTTGCAACCTTTTGATGTGACTCGATGGAATCTCAAAAGCAGATAGCAAAAAGGAAACATGAGCCAGCCGCGGTGGCGGGCATCCGGCATGCTACGAGATGGCAGCGAACTTGCGAGACGGAGACGCAAATCCGAGGTAGACGCAGCACCGCAGCAAAGGCGGCAGGTTGTGAAATGAATGAATGGAGTAGGAACGGGCATTAAAGAGACCCGCTTAACTTACTCGACGAGGTCCTTGAGGTCCTCGTCCTCGTCACCTTCGTCCTCGCGCTTCTCGAAGGTGAGGACCTTGATCATGTTGGACTGACCCGAGACGGCGTCGCGCATGCCGTGGAGGGCGACAAGCTGCTCACCAGGCTGGATCCAGCCGAGCTCGTGGCTGATCTCGGCGGCGCGGAGCAGGATCGAGTGCGTGCCGATCATGCTGCCCATGACGCGAGCGCGGCAGCCGCGGAGAAGACCCTCGCACTGGCGCGCGGCCTCCGGGTCGGCGGTGAGGACGAGAACGGGGACAACGGGGCGGTACTTGGCAACGAGGCGAGCCGTGGTACCGGTCTCGGTGAGAACGACAATGACCTTGGCGGACATGTCCATGGCCGTCTTGACGGCAGAGCTGGCGACGGCCTCGGGGGTGTCGAGGGGCTTGCCGTTCTGGATGATGTTGACGGTGGTGCGGGTGGCGTTGTAGAGTTTGGGGTGGTTGATGGCGGACTCGGCCTCGCGGCAGATGGAAGCCATGATGCTGACGGCCTCGAGCGGGTACGAGCCGCCGGCGGACTCACCACTGAGCATGACGGCATCAGAGCCGTCGAGAACGGCGTTGGCGACGTCAGTGCACTCGGCACGGGTGGGGCGGGGGGCCTGGATCATGGACTCGAGCATCTGGGTGGCGGTAATGACGGGCTTGCCGACGACGTTGCAGCGGCGGATCATCCATTTCTGCGCAAGGAAGACGGCCTGGGAGCGGATCTCCATGCCGAGATCACCGCGGGCGACCATGATACCGTCGGAGGCCTCGAGGATCTCGTCAAAGTTGTGAAGGCCGGCCTCGTTCTCGATCTTGGAGATGATCTTGATGTGGCGGCCGCGCGCGCCGAGAACGTCGCGGATCTTGTGAACATCGGAGGCGCGCTGGACAAAGGAGGCGGCGACGAAGTCGACGTTGTGCACGACGCCAAAGTTGACGAGATCGTTCTCGTCCTTCTCGCCGATGGTCGGGAGGTCGACCTCGACACCGGGGAGGTTCATGTTCTTGCGCTCGGCGAGCTTGCCGGTGTTGAGCATCTCAACGACGACGGAGGTCTCACGGATCTCGACGACCTTCATGGTGAGCGAGCCGTCAGCGGCAAGGATGGTGCCGCCGACCTGCACGGAGCTGCAGAGGCCCTTGTACGAGCACGCGAACTTGGTTTCATCGCCCTTGAAGTCGTAGTCGGTGGTGATCTCGACCTTGGAGCCCTTTTCGAGCATGACGTGGTCGCCGTTGGCGAGGAAGCCCGTGCGGACCTCGGGGCCCTTGGTGTCGAGGAGGACGGCAACCTGGCGGTCCGGTCGTTCGGCGGCGGCGGCGCGAATGTTGGCGAGAGTGTTAGCGTGGGTGGCGTGGTCGCCGTGGGAGAAGTTGAGGCGGCACACGTTCATGCCGGCGTCGATCATCTTGACGAGGGTCTCCTTGTCCCAGCTCGCGGGGCCGATCGTGCAGACGATCTTGGTCTTGCGCTCGCCCTCGGCGGGGGTCAGGATCGAGTCCAGCGTGATGCCGCTGTTGCGGAGCGTGTTCGAGTTGTCGCCCATGGTGCTCGGCTGTGTCTTCTCCTTCTTCTTCTGCTGCTGCTGCTGCTGCTGCTGCTGCTGCTGCTTCGGGCCTGCCTCTGCGCGTGCGGTTGGCTGAGGTCCGACGGGCTGGCGGCTGATGCGGTTCTGCCGCCAGGCTTCTCTCCCCTTCTCCTCCCCCTTCTTCCCTCCTCTTTCTCTCTCTCCCTCTCCCTCTCTCTCCGGCTCCAGATCAGATCACAAGAATGAACGGGCGCTCGATCCGTGCGGTCGAGTCAATGGACGAGTCGCCCCGTGAATGGACAAAAGCCTCGACAAAGTGGGCGAACGACGCACGACCGACCGAACCGGCACTGAGCGTTTTTTGTTTGTGTGTTTGTTCCCCTTGCGTCTGTCCATCGGTCGCCCGCCCGCCCGCGCATCGTCACCGCCGCCGCCGCCGGCACCCGCGCCCTCGCCTCCTCG
>KN805372.1:772487-800436 GCA_000818945.1 Schizochytrium sp. CCTCC M209059
CAGAACTACTTTCCGAGGGCGAGGGGCGCGGGCGCGGACGAGGGCGAGGACGCGATGGCGAGGAAGCGAGACACGGAGGCCGCGGCGGCGGAGGCGGAGGTCGCAGAAGATGCGATCTCCGAGGTCAAGATGCGCAAGAGACCCCGTCGGGCGGAGGCCGAGGACGAGGAGGACCGCGTGGACGCCGAGGACCTAGAAGAAGAAGAAGAAGAAGAAGAAGAAGAAGGAGAAGGAGAAGAAGAAGGAGAAGAAGAAGAAGAAGGAGAAGAAGAAGAGGTTGAAAAGGAGGAACTGGAAAAGACGCAGGAAAAAGAAAACGGTCTCGAGGACGAGGAGGAGCAGCGCGAACTTGGCACAGAGAAAAAGAAGAAGAGCAAAAAGGACAAAAGTAAAAAGCCGAAAAAGGGCATCATCTACATCGCCCATCCCCCGGCCTTCATGAAACCAGCCAAAGTGCGCCACCTCATGAGCCAGTACGGCACCGTCACAAAGCTTTACCTCGTGCCCGAAGACGAAGATACGCGCCTGCGAAGGTCGCGAGGCGGCGGTAGTAACAAGGTCAAGTACAACGAGGGCTGGATCGAGTTCGCTGACCGCAAGGTGGCCAAGCTGGTGGCACTCTCTCTCAACGGCAAGCCGATCGGAGGGAACCGCAGAAGCTTCCACTATGAGTCGCTCTGGACGCTCAAATATCTCTCTGGATTTGAATGGACCCATCTCTCCGAAAAGCAAGCGTACGAGCGTCGCACCAAAAAGGATCGTCTGCGGCAAGAAATCTCTCAAGCCAAACGCGAGAACGAGCTCTATCTCGAAAAGTTTGCCGTCGAGAAACACATCCAGCGCAGTATACAGCGCGAAACCGCCGCTGCTACTGATGGAGACGACAAGAAGCAAACGGAAGAGGGTGATGTTGATGCGAATGGCGTTCAAGGCAACGAGGACACTGCTGCTTCTACTTCTGCCAAGAAGAACAAGAAAAACATGAAGAATACAACAAAGCAGCGCAGCAAACAGCGGTCTTTCAAGCAGCTGCAGTCGCGTAGCGAATACAAGGCCACTCGTCGTGCCGAGGCTGGCGATGCAGAACCGGAAAAGGAAGCGCAGAATTCATCCTTTTTGAATAGCATTTTCACTTGATCAAACAATCAACATCAAAACAAATTGGTTTCTTTTTTTTTAATGTTCTTCTTTTCGAAAAGCACACATAATCTGAACGGCACGCGTCGGTCGGAGAAGTGAGTGAGTGAGTTGAGTAACGAACTAGGCCGGTCGAAATAGAGAAAGAAGGAAAGAAAGCGAAGCTGGCGCGTAAAGGCATGGTCAGGTCCAGCTCCGCTCCTGCATATCAATCCAAAAAATTAAGAAAAAAGAATGTCGCCCTTGACACCCCCCATCTTCACCACCTCCCTCCCTCTCCGTACACGCACACATACGTACAGAGAGAGAGAGAGAGAGAGAGAGAGAGAGAGAGAGAGAGAGAGAGAAAGAGGACCAGGATCATGCATCGGCCGTCGTTGAGGAGCCGCGCACCGACTTGCGGCTGTTCGTGTATTGCTTGTACAAGTTCGACCACGTCCGCATCGTCCGCGTCATTTTACGAACCTGAGACAAAACCTCCGAGGCCTCGTCGCGGTCGCCAGCGCGCGCTAGCACGTCGGCGAGTGCCCGTTGGCGCGCAGCATTGACCGGAGAAGGCACAAGGCCACCAAAAAGCTCGTCCGAGTGGGCGATACTCTGCTGAATCGCACTCGCAGCCTGCTCAAACTTTTGTTGCGACTCGTAAATGGCGCCCAAATTCAGGTACACGCGCGCAATGTGGTGCTCGCTCGGAATGTCCGCTGCCGTAAAAACAGAGAGCGCTTCTTCGGCGTGCGTTAGCGCAGCCGGCGCGTCGCCGTCCTGCAGAGCCACGGAAGCCATGAGTCCTTCCGTTTCCGCCAGAACAAGGCTCATGGGACTCGCTGATTCCTGAATGTCAAGAGCGCGCTGAAAAGCCGAACGACTGTCCTCGAGCTGATCCGCGAGCAAATACACGTAGCCCATCACAGTCCACGTGCGCGCTGCCATCAAGGACGAGTCGCCCACAGCATGCGATGCGTCTGAGAGCGCAGAGAGAGCAAGACCCACTTCGCCCTGCTCAGCGAGGGCCAGCGCCGAGGAGCTCTTTGCAAAGTTCTTGGCCGCAGCATCGTGAGCGAGCTCCTCCGCAGCGATCCATGCATCCACCGCAGAGGGCAGACGACCACTGCGAAAGTCCACGTGACCAAGCATGTAGTGCATGGAGGCTTCACCTGCTCGGTCGTCCAGCTGTTGGTACGCAACAAGGGCATCCTGTGCGAACAGCTGTGCGCGGCGCAAGCGAAAATCTCCCAGAGGGATGAGCAGCAGCATGAAGGCCTGCATCGCAGTCAGATCTGCGAGCAAGAGCGTCATGATTCCACGCTTCGACCTTTGCGTGAAGCGACGCGTCAGGGAACGCAAAAGTGGCTTCGCGGCAATCTGTTTTCCACCATTGCCTTCCGACGAAGACCCTCGCGACGTCGTGAGGGAGTCCGACTGCAGCGAGCCAACACTGCTCGCACTAATTGAACTGCGGGGCGATTTGGCAGACACAGATGACGCACCTGAGGCAACAGAAAACAGCGAGTGGCGCCGCTGCAGTCGCATAAGCGCAAAATCCTCCTTGGTCGAGCTCTGGCTCTCGTGGTTACGAAGCCTGCTACCGGTGCTCGCCGAGGAAGATCCACGCGTCAATGTCTCCGGAAGTGGGTCTTCCTCGGTAGCATCGTCGTCGACCTCTTCGTCGTCGACCTCAATATCCTCTTCTTGGGGCTTTTTAGAGCCTTTAAACGAGCGCGAAGATCGCGAAGTGGCGGTTGCCCCCGAAAGACCACGCCGGGACCGCGTGCGTGCAGAGGTGCCACCTGGTACGGAAACCTCCTCCTTGAGCTGCTCGTCGAGGAGCTCCCGGCACATGCCGACGGCCATAAAAAGATGCGGCAGCATCGACATGACGGCGTTCAACAAGTTCGGGTCCGCAGCACCAACGCCACGGTGCAAAGGAAACACGTTATCCATGCAGTACGTGTGGAGCGAGGTGAGCACTCGACGCGCGCATGTACGGTTCGACTCGGTCCCCTTTTCGTGAATGCTGCGCACAGCGTCCAAAAGGGTCGGGTGGATGCAAATCGTCCCGTCCTTGGCACGGTACACAAGATCATCCTCAAGAGGGGAGGGCAAAAGCGAATCGGTAAAGCCAGACGCAGCCATTTCCGCAGCAATGAGTTCGGCGGGAATGTACGTGGCGTTAAAAAACGAGCAAGCGCGAAGGATCTCCCACATGTGCCGACCGCGCGTCTCCTGTGGGTCCTTCAAAAGGTCGCGCCATATTTTGCAGAGAAGCTTGAGCGAAAGACGATTCCGCGAACGAAACAGGTTCTCCTGAATCTTTTCGAACTGGTACGACTCCTTGGTAGACAACGACTTGAGTGCAGTCCAAGGCCGGCCGCGCAAAAAGTCCGCCGTGTCAATGACACCCACATTGCGAAGCGACGACATATGATGACGCAACTTGTAGCGCGTGAGGATGGCCTTGAGGTCCGGCATGATAGTTCGCGACATGAGCACATCGTAGCGCTCAAGAAGCGACGCAAAGGTAATGTCAAACTCGCGCACGATGTAGCCCGCGACACGCATGCTCAGGACACTGCGACAAAGGTGAGCCTGGTCGCTGAGCTGAAGGAGGGCTTGTTCTTCGAGACGACGCGTTGACGAGCGGGCCACGCTCTTTCGAAGACGTTTACCCGCAGCTCGCTTCATCAAGTCAACCGTACTACGCGCATCCAAGAGGGGCAATTCCACGCGCAGTGCTTCGTCGCGGCCGGACTTGGCTTTGCTCGTAATCAGCACGACGCCTTTGCCCATGGACAACTTTGCCGGAGGTACCCACTCGAGCGCATCATCCGAAGCGTCGTCAATAACCACGAGCCACCGTTGCTCGTTCTGGAAAAGGTAACGCCAGAGATTTTCCCGGAGGTCGTCAAGACCAAGGTGATCGGTAAGCTCGAACTGCCGCGCCTCTTCCACGAGAAAGTGGTGTACGTCCCATACCATAAAGGATCCATTGAGCCAGACAACGCCCCCGGGGAACTTATCTCTGTGCATGGCGACAAATTCCGTAGCGACCGAGGTCTTGCCGGAGCCTTCGGGGCCGTACAGCTTGATTTGCGATTCGTTTCTCTCAAAGACAAGCTTGGCCAGGCGTTTGATGATCTTGTCTCTTCCCAAAAGCTCGGTGCAGACGGTGGGCGGCATGCGGTCCACTGCAGCTTCCGCGACCCCGTCCTTGGTGCTCGTGAGACGCTTTAGGTCCTCGGGCGTCACGGCGCTGCGGCCTCCGCGGGACTTAAACGGGCGGAACACATCATTGAAGAGCAAGAGATCGTGTCTCTCCATGACGCCCAACAACAGTCCATGTTGCTGTCTTTGCCGAAGCTGTTCCTCTGCAAGACGACCGCCTTCTTGCCGGTGTTGTTGTTGGTGCGTGTCTCGCAGCTCGCCGCGCTCCTTGGACCTCCGAGATCTCCTCGCCGAGGTTCTGCGCACGGACGACCTCTGCGCGACGCCATCTTCTCCCTCTACCTCGAGAACGTCCACGTTCTTGGCGACCTCGCCGGGCCGTCCGCGCCTGCTCGCGCGGAGACTGTCTCGCGTCATGGTCGCCAGGGGAGGGCGCCGTGCGTGCGCGGAATCCGTGTCTGTCTGCTTGTCTGTCTGTCTCTGTCTGTCTGTCTGTCTGTTGGTACGTGCGCACGAGCGCACGCGCGTGCGTCGAGACGAAGAGCGAGGAGGCGAGTTGGCCTTTCCTGTCTTTCTGTTGTAATAGCCCAAGTCGTGGTCGTCGGTCGCAGGGTTCCGGCCCGTGGCCGCCGCTCTCTCTGGCTGGGTGTCTATCGCCCGCTCGTCCGCTGGCAGGCAGGCTGGCTGGCTGGCTGGCTGGCTGCCACCAGGGCGGGGCGGGGCGGAGGCCCGTGCAGGCCGACTCCCGCGCTCGGCTTGAGTCCAGGCGGAGTTGGAGTCGGAGTCGGTCTCGCGGCGAGGCCGCCTCTTCTCCCTTTTCGCGCCTGCTTACTCGCCTTCTTTTCAAAACAGCCGGAGCGGCCGATCTCCCTCTCTCGCGAGCGAGGGACCTCGCCCGCGCCGCGGAGGCTGAGCGTGCACGCGCACCCCGCGCACGAGGGCGCGTGCGGGGGAGGGGAACGGCGGGAGGGGAACGGCGGGTGGGCGCGACGGGAAGGGCCGCGGCGATCAGCGGCGGCGGCGGCGGCGGAGGCGGCTCCGGGGCTGCTCCGGCAATCGAGCTTTAGCTTTCTTTTCTCTCTCCCCTTCAAACCTCATCTGCGTCCGCGGGCCGAATGAAAGGAACGCGGACTTGCCGCCGCGCCGCGCAAGTGCGGAATGCGCGCGCCGCAAGTGGAAAATGCACGCGCCAAGTCGCCTATCCCGCCAGGCCTTCTTTCCTTCTTTTTCTTTTCTGCGCTTCTCGCCCATCCCGCGCGTGCACGGCCGCGCGGCCCACCTTAACCACCCCTTCGCCTCCGCGTCGCGCTTTAGGGCCGCCTCCCTGCGCAGTACCTTCTTTTTAAGGCGGGTTTGTGTGGATACCCCGCCGCCGCCAGAGCGTGCCCCCCTTTGCGGCGGCCAGAAGCAGACCGAGGGGGGTATTAAAGCACGGCCCAGTGTCCGAGGGTGCACACTGGGGCGGGCGTAGGCGGTCCTAGTCCATCTCTACCGCCGATGGGACCGCCAATCTGGTCTTCTTTCAAGAAGTTCACTGGCAAGTTCAACCATGGCAAGTTGTGCGTGTGATTATTGGCCAATTGGAATGCATAGTGCAAGCTGCGCGGCAACGAACTGCCGGAAAGGGGGAGAGAAGAGGTATGTCAGGCGGGAAAAGAACGAGGCGCGCGCCATGTTTTTTGCACGTGCTGCACGTGCTGCACGTGCTGCTGCAGCGCGGGCCGGGCCGCGTCGAGCTCGGGTCGAGCAGAGGCCGGGTCAGGTGCGCGCGGCGCAACCGAGCCAGCGACAGCGAGCAGCGCCCGGATGCTCGAAGGAAGCGCGCGTCGAGCGTCGGCGCGTCGCGGCCCGGGTGCAGCAGGCTGGGCGGGCGGGGCACGCGCCCTCGGCGCGAGCGAGGCTGGCGGAGGCTGGTCCGCGGCAGATAGCCAAGCCAGGTGCAAGACAAATTGGCGGTTCGGCCCCGGGAACCTCCAAGCCCAGGCGAAAGAAAGCACGCAAGCAAAAGCACGCGAGCAAAAGCAAGCGAACGAGGATTGATGCGAATGCATGCGTAAATGGTGGAAATGAGGTTATTGCTGAGCGCGGTAGCGACGGAGGGGGATCCGCTCTAGACCGAGCGCATGGCGCGCGAGGTTGAGTGTGTTCTTGCAGAGCATGGCGATGGTCATGGGTCCCACGCCGCCTGGCACCGGAGTGATCAGACCTGCAATCGGCTGAACCTCATCAAAGGCGACGTCGCCGACGAGTCTGTAGCCCGCCTTCTTGCTGGCGTCTGGGCGGGAATTGATGCCCACGTCAATCACCACAGCGCCCGGCTTGATCCACGAGCCGTGGATGAACTCGATGCGTCCAACCGCCGCAATGACAATCTGCACAAGAAAAAAAAGAAAAAAGAAAAAAGAAAAAAAGGAAACAGAGAAAAGAGGGTCACGGAAAAAAAAATGGTGACCGTCGCGCTCGGGCAAAAGAGCAGTCAGTAAGTAAGCCAGTCAGTCAGTCAGTCAGTGTAAAGCTCAGACAGCAAACAAAGGAAACGGTTCCTCGGCAGTCCAAAGACTGTCGATCATCAAACTTACGTCGGCCTGGCGCACAATGTCTTCAATGTTACGCGTCTTGGAATGCACCACCGTGACCGTGGCATCCATGGAAAGAAGCAGCTGGGCAGCTGGCATACCCACAATGTTGCTGCGACCCACGACCACTGCATGCTTGCCCGTACAGTCCACGTTCGAACGCTGCAAAAGCTCCACACAGCCCGCAGGCGTACACGGGATCGCAAGAGGAGGATCTCCTCCGCGCATGCACAGGTTGCCAATGTTCTCGGCCAAGAATCCATCCACATCCTTTTCGAGCTTGATACGCTTCAGCACCGTACTCTCGTCGACATGATCAGGCAAAGGAAGCTGGACGAGGATGCCGTGCACGTCATCACGCGCATTGAGCTCGTCAACAGCCTTGATAATTTCTTCTTGCGTTGCAGACTCCTCGAGTTCGATATTCACTGACAAGAAACCCACTTCGGCCGCGGCCTTCTTCTTCATACGTACATACGTACTCGAGTCCGGCCGGTTGCCCACGAGCACGACCGCCAAGCCAGGCTGCACATTATGTTCGGCCATGAGCTCCTCCACGGCGAGGCGAACTTCATTGCGAATCTCTGCGCTCAACTTCTTGCCGTCCATGAGGTTCGTCATGGACGCGCGGTCGCGCGGCTTTGCCTCGCCGCCCTTGTCCGCGCCCGTTGCCGTGCCCGCGGCAAGCGCTTTCGTGGCCTCCGAGGAAGCGTCGGCGTTGGTGCTCTCGACGCCTTGGGATCCCATCGTCTTGTCCGCTCTGCTCCGATCTCGCTCCACTCTAGCTAGCGTTTCGCCCTATCGCCTTGCTTTACTTGACCTGGCTTTGCTTGCGCGATCGGTAGACCACGAGGCGACCGCAGATGCTCTGCCCGAGAGGCCTGCGCGCCTGCGCGATCGATGTTTCTACTCTCGCAAGCTTTTCTGGCTTTGAAGTAAATGTCGTAGTCTCTCACTCACTCCCTGGGATACTTTCCAAGATGCATGATGAAGTTGCTGGCCGCAAAACGACCCGGATGTACGAGGCTGATTCGTCGTACACGTGCGCCATGACAGTCGTGCCAGCGAGTAAGAGCGGCCAGAGGCCGAAAAGTAAAATGAGAGCGAAGCTGTTTTGTGCTTTAGCGTTGGCCTACCTTCCAGAGTAATAACATCATGATGATGATCTGATGATCACGATGAAGAAGAGGATGACGATGACGCTGGCAACAAGTGCTCGTGCAGAAAGAGCAAGAGCTCAAAGACCGCGTTGAGGTTCTGCTCCGTCGGCGCAATGGCATGACCGCTGTCCGGAAACATGTAAAGCTTCGAGGGCACGCCGCGCTCACGAAGACTGTAATGGAAATAAACGCCCTGATGCGGCGGCACGCGCAAGTCCGAACTGCCCAGCAACGTCAAACACGGGATGCTCACGTTGGCTGCCACGCTCACAGGCGAACGCTCATACAACAGCTGCGTGCGCTCCGCCGTGACAACATGTTCGAGTGGTTTGCCCTCTGCCGACCCAAGAACCCAATCTGGAATGTCGGTTGCCACTACATTGTAATTGAGATTGAGAACTGGGTTCCAAAGCGCTGCGGCGCAGAAGAGGTCCTTGTACTGCGGATGGCCCGCCAGCCAGCCCGTGAGAAAACCGCCATGCGATCCCCCATAGACGGCCACGCGTTTCGGGTCGAGCACATTTGCGTGCTCCTCAAGCGCGCGTTTCACAAGTTGGCCGCAGTCATCAACGTCAGCCACCCCGATCTCGCCCACAAGTGCATTCAAAAGGTCCTCGCCAAAGCCCACCGAGCCACGGTAGTTCAATACAAAGACAGCTACACCTTGCTGGAAAAGAAAACTTTTCAACAACGAGAACGCATCTCGTGGTGACGCGCTGAACGGGCCGCCATGAATAATCACTACACATGGCAAGTCGCCTTTGCTCCCCGTCGATGACTCGTCCTTCATGTACGCGAGGTAACCCTCTGCGCCGCTTGCGATGCTCACGCGGTGTTCGTGCAGAGAAGCGCGTGCGAAAAGCCAATCGCACGGAGTCTCCTTGTCGGCAATGCTTCTTGACACTTTCAAGTGTGGCTTGTTCCCATCGAGACGATCGTAAAGTGTTATGGCCACAATGCCACGAGAAGGTTGCTCGCGATCTGTAAAGCGCACGAGCAACATCTTTCCTGGGTGCGTGGTGGACGTGAAACGGATGAGAGCGCAGGCATCACGGACCTTGATCAGCTCGAATTCGCCTTCATTGAGGCTTTCGTTGCTCTCGTCGCACGATATTTCCAACGCAGTTACCTCATCTGTAGCGTCGAGGTCCACGAGAAACACAAGGTTCTGCCCTTGCGAAGGGGATTGCATCAAAAACCAGCGCGATGAAGGATCCCGGGCAAAGAGAAAGTTTGCCGCGCGAAGCGACCCATGGTAGCCGTAAATACCGGCAAATGCACCCTTGGCTCCGGGTTCGGGTCTCTCGCGCTTGCGATGCACCACGACGCGCAAGTTCTCCAGCGCCGACCCAGAGAGTGTTGCCGCGTAAAGCTCAAAGCATGTCGTATGGCTGACAAATTCATCTTCGCGCCCAAAAAACACGAGCTGTCCACTGCAACGCGCATACTGGGCTGCATAGGCAAGAGCCAGATGAGGCGTGAGACAGGTGCACGCGCTCTTGCCTTTGTTGTCGTCTTTTGCTTCGAGAGCATCGAGTGGCAAAAAGTAGAGCCGCGTCGTACGGTTGAGACAAAAGTTGAGACCCAATTTCCGTACAGGAGTCTCCACGCCGCTAAAGATGAGACCGTCTCCAGCAAATTGTGGGTCCGTCGGAACAAGGTTTTCGGGAATGCAGTCAATCTTTTGCACTGGATCAGAACCTTCAAGATCCCAAAGAAAAATACTCGCCCGCGTCTTGCCCTCGAGCGTTTCGCCAAAGCTGTCTTCATATTCGTACTTTGCTTCCCAGAAGGGCTTGTCTTCTTTGGCCCTGTTCGCAGCTGCCTCATCTTCCGTGTTCGTTTCTTTTGTTTTTCCCTTGGTGTCAGGCGCAAAGGCGTTCGCATAACCTTTGGGTTTCGCCTCCTCGCCCACAAAGACAACCTTGTTTCCATCTGGACTCCACCGAATGCCACCAAAGACAGCGTCATTGTAGACTTTTGAGGCCACCTCGGACAGTTTCACGGCTTTCACAAATCCGTGGCCAGGTGCCCAGAGCTCAAGCCAGAGCTCCTTGTCGTCTTTGGCACCTTTGCGGACGCGAATACTACGCGGAGAGACTTCAGGATCAGTCTCGGCAGCATCCTGAAAACGACTCTCGAGCACGAAGGATCCACCGCTGCGCGCATCCTCCGGCACAGTATCCAGACGAATAGCCTTTGTCTGGCTCGCTCCGGGTGCGAGGGCCTCGCTCGGCACGAGGTAGCGCTCGCGAGAGCCAAAGTCTTGCATGCGCGCCGGGTCCACCTGCGAGAGCCGCAAGGTCACCACGCACGGCGCGCCGTCGACGCTGCCGGGTAGTGGGTCGATGTCCCCGCCTGCGATGCCGGGTCCCGCGCTCTCGCGCAGCGCCTGCAGGCCCGCTGCCACGCGCGCGCGTCGTGCCGCCATTCTTGTGCAGCTCGAGATTGATCTGGTTCGATCTTTCCTTTGCTTTCGATTCGAACTCGGTGGGCTCCGTAACGGTGTATGGAAACCGTGACAAATGTAACCTACATAACCTAACGACCACGCGCTCTCTCTTTCTCTCTCTCTAAAACTTGCTCTTTCGTCTCGTCCAAGCCACGTACGCACGACCCACCAGGTCCCTTTCGCCTGCACGGAGCGAGCGGACTCCGGGCCCGAGACGCCATGGCAGGGGAGCCAAGGCCGAGCCCTGCTGCGTCTCCGCGAGGTGATGTGGCCGAGGGGGCTGCCGAGGCAATAGGCCGGGGCGACAAGGCCAGCAGCAAGAGTGGTGGCCAAGACGATGCCGCCGAGGACGAGAAGAGGGGCTCGGAAGACGCTGCCCCGACAACAGAGTCAACGAAGCAAGGCGAGAAACTGGTCACCGTCAGCGGCGATAACGCAGCGACCTCTGCCAAGGCGACAAGGGCTCGAGGAGGTGGTCTAGCTCCGAATGGGAGCGCCAAGTTTGTGCGCGTCGGGATCTCAGGACGATCTAAAGCAACTGAAGCTCACGAACGTCTCCGGCCGTCCATCATGCTTGTGCCACCCGAAAAGTCGATCAGCGCCGAGATGCCCGTGCCCAGGTCCTCTGTGCCCTCAGATATTGCCGCGCAAAGCTCGACAACTCCCGCTCCATTCGCATCTTCTCCGGGTGCAAATGGCATGGCTCATTCACATTCCAATGCTCCGACACAAACACAGCGACCAGGCAAACGCCCAAGACCCTTGAATTCGCTGGCATCGACCTCTTCTGCAATGTCTTCGGTCTTGCAACACCATCAGCAACAGGCACAACAAGCACAGAGACAAGCGCACGGAGCAGCGGGTCGTGAAGGTCAGCAGCCCTCGCAAGTCATCAAAGCAAGGGATCCAAAAGTCAAGGCCGTCATTGCCAAGCTGGCAAAGCAACGAAAACAGCAACAACAACAGCTGCACACGCCGGGCCAAGAGGGACAAAATGCAAAGCAGCGAAAGCAGAAACAAAAACATCGGCAAAAGCCACGAGTTGCTCACGTGCAAACGCAATCCCCAATATCAGCAAACACCAGCTCGCTTCGACGGAACGGTGCCAACTCTCGAGTCTACAGTGTGGAGGATTCAGGTCAAAGGCTCTCGCTTTCTTCAGTACCCTCTGCTGCAGAGTCCTGGCTGACGTTCGCGCCTGGTAACGAGAATCCTGGAGAGATAGCATCCAGTCCAAGCGATGGCTCATGGCCGGCATGGACCAAGGATATTTCTCGAGAAGCAAGCTTTCTCCTTCCTCTTCTCAAGCAAGCTCGCGAGCGCCGGGGGCAGCATCCCTGATATCTTTATGACTACTGACACTCCTCTTATGTGAAAAAAAACAAACTTGGAAACTGACCCGAGTACACACGTTGCTCGCTAGCCGTTTCACTATGTCCCGAACTTCTTCTTTGTTCAAGTTGCCGGGCGACATGCATCGCGAGCCAGCCGGAAGCAAGCGCGGCGAATCAGGGCGTTTCAAGTAGAGAATGGATGATCGCACTGCTTGACCTCCGCTGCCGCAGCCGCGTCGCCTCGGCCACTCGCTTCATGCTTTCTTTCGTTTCTTACGATTCTTTCTTTTTTCCTTTTCTTCTTTTTTTGCGAGAGGTCACATTCTTGAGGGACGGAGAAAGAAAGAAAGAAAGAAAACAGGAAACCATCTGCTAGGCATGGCATAGAGCCAGAACAGAAGTCGATCGATCGGTTGGGCGCCGCGGAATTCTGAGGCGGCCTAGCTGGCCTGACGTGAGTTCCAAGGACAACTTGAAAAACCGAGTGTGGCCGCCTTGCCTTGCCTCGCCTTGCCTTACCTTGCCTTGCCTTCTCTGCCTCCGGGTGCCACGGTGTAGAACCGAGGCTTAAGGGGCGACAAGCAAGCAAGCAAGCAAGCAGCAAAGGGTAACATAACGCCTTTGAGCGCACAGCCAGGGGCGCCGCGCAGCCGGTGTTGCTGAGGCGTAGGTAGAGGTTGGCGGCGACTGGCAAAGGCAAAGTACTTTCGTAGTTCTGCACCGCTCTCCTTTGCTCTGCTCGGCTCGGCACGGCACGGGTACAGCACGGCACAGCAACCCGAGCCTCGCGAAACAATCTCGTGCGCAGGAACCACTTCAAGACCAGATAAGAAAATAGTATAAAGAACTGGAAACAAGGATGCAGCACTACGAGCCTCAAGTGATCCGACAGCAGCGGCCTGTGCTCGTCAACACGCACGTTGTTGGCGACAAACGCGTGCAGCTCTGGCACGAGCAGCGTCCCGCCTTCGATGGCCATACCACCTCGCGCGACGTCTACCACGCGCATCCTCTGGAAGCCGGCAAGCGTGGCGTCGCGCCCCCAGGCAACTTGTGCACCGACAAGAACAGCAAGTTCTACGGCTCGACCACGAGCAAGGAGTCCTACGTTGAGCATCGAATTGAGGCTCCCGCGCGCAGCTGCACGGAAGAGAAATTCCAACCGAGCAACGCACGCTTCTATGGAACGACAACTTCGGCAGAAGCCTACATCCCTCATAGTGTAGGACCCGCCAAATCCCTTGCGCCTGTGCCTGCAGAACGGCCAAACTTACCTTTTTACGGAACAACCACTTCGCGAGAAACCTACCAACCCCATGCAGCGACCGCGCCGTCCGTGCCGAGCTCTTCGGCGCGCGATACACACATTTCCGTCGGGACTGGCTCGCAATTTTACGGTGATACAACTGCGAAGAATGCTTACGGTGTCCCGGGGGCTCACGACCCGACCAAACCGATTGTACCTGCGGGCAAATCTCTCGAGGGCGTGCTCTCGACAAACGAGGGAACGCGCTTTCAGGGCGAGTCCACGTCGCGAGAAACTTTTGTTGCTCATGACGTCCAGCCTCGCGTCCTCCCGGCGTCCATTGCGTGGGAACCCAATAAGGCCTACTTTTACGGGACCACGACCAACGCAGACTCGTACCCTGCGCACCTCGTGCAGCCCATGGAACGCAACCGCGGCCCCTCGCATTCTGCCGTCACGAATGCTCCTTTCCAGAGCGCCACGGAATCCCGCGAACGTTTCATGGCGCCTGGCAACGTCGAGCCCGTGCGAGCCACCCACCCGGTGGGCAACCTCCACGTCGACCATGCGCACTTCCAGGGTACTTCGACGTCTCAAGACACCTTTCGAGGCTGGCAACTCCCTGTGCAGAGGCTTCCCGTCGGACTCGAGACCGTCAATGATGTTTTCCATGTAATGATCCCGGAGCGCCAGCGTCTTCCTGCCGAGCATGCACAGGTCTTTACGACTGTCACTGACGGCCAGACTTCAGTTCAGATCACCGTTCGTCAGGGAACCTCTGGACGGGCTTCTGAGAACACCGTGCTCGCCTCCTTTGAGCTTGTAGGCATCGATCCTGCGGCGTGTGGCTCGCCGCAGATCCTCGTCACCTTCTCCATCAACGAGCATTCGCGTCTCCACATTGACGCTGTCGACAAAATCACTGGCAAGGCCCAGCACATTGCCATTGACCGCGACATTAACGCTTCTGCATTTAAGTAAGCTTCCCGCGCTTCCTGGCGTGCCACATGATCTTGCCTTTTCTTTTGTAGACCCTGCAGAATTTAATCATCGAAAAGTTTCCTACTTACGTAGTACTACCCAACCAGGTTTTTTTTTTTTTTCACAAATGATGCGAAGCCACACGAGTTTTTGATCCAAACAGCTGGCTAGGACTAGAAGACGCGTCTTACCCTTGGTGAATGGACTCGCATGGAGTCCATCCAATTTCTTATCAGATTCATCTTTCCGCGTCATGTCAATGGTGTGGCTTATGGTGCCTCCGTCATGATCGTTCGACTCCGTCATGTTCCCCGCATTCCCCAATAACCGTCTCTCTTTCTCTCTCTGTGTCTTTCGCTTTGGGAGTTAAGACGGAGAGAGGGACGGGGGGGGGGGTTGTAAAAGGAGAGAAGGGAGCAAACCACCATCACTCCGGAGCGCGCACGGCCAAGCGAGCTCCGGTCGGCCGACCGCTGGTGGAGAGACTGACCGCTCAACGGGACAATGTTTATTAACAGGCTCGCCTTTGGGTCCTTCAAAACGGGCCTCGAGGACAACCTGCGACGGGCCGTGGAAAGCATGGAAAACGTCGTCAAAAACAACTTTGTTGATGAGGACGAAGGGGCTTCCGACCACTATCGGCAGATTGAAGTGTACAAACAGCTTCTCGTCGAGATGGAGCTCGGCCAGCTTAAGGTCCTACGCGAATACCAAAAGCTCTTCGCGGAGAAAGAAGCAAGGATCGCCGACCTCACCTCAAAGCAAGAAACTGACAGCAACAACATCGAGAACAATACCACCAATCCTGTGGAGACCGACAATAAAAAAGGTAGCGCTGCTCATGAGAGTGACGAAGGTGACACAGACGAAATCGATCGGACGCGTCAGGAAGAGGCCAAGGATGACGCCGAGTGGGTCCGCGACTGGGAGGCGCAGATGAAGACCAATATTTCCGAGAAAATGGACGCCCTCGTGCAAGCTCGCGAACACCGGGAAACTGCACGCATTCTCCGTGAACAGCTCGACTCACTAAAGGACCACGTACGTGCTCAAGACGCCAAGGTTGATCAACTCGAACGTCTCGAAAACTTGCGCAAGGACAAGGAGGAGGGAGATGAAAACGCCTTGGACACACTGGCGCTAGAGTACTCAAAGCTCTCACAAGAGGCTGAAGAGGCAAGTCAGCGTGCGAACGAAACGGCACGCGAACGCGACGAACTTCGCAAACAGTGCGAGAGACAGCGTGAACAGCTCACTGTCTTGGTACAGACTGGCGCTGGAGGTCCTGATGCATCTGCTGCGGCAGCAGCAATCGCAGAGAATTCTACTGCTCTCGAGAATATGGCGCGTATGGAGTCAAAGCTGGAAGATCGTGAGCGCGAACTTGAGCAACTCCGCGCAAGACTTGCCGAGTACACGAAATCGGAGGCCAAGGGTAAGGAGGTCATTGCGCAGGAACGAGATGCAAATACCAAGGCCCTCGAAGCGCAACTTGAAACTCTGCGCATCAGTGAAATTAAATTACAAGAGCAGCTCGCGAGCGCCCAAGCCATCTCGGAGGCGAACCAAGCCGAGGATCAGACCGAGGAAATGCGCACCCTCCGCGAGACCCTGGAGGATAAGACCACAGAGATTGCCTCGCTCAAGGCATTGCAGGAGAAACTTAAAGGAGAAGTAGAGTCCCTGCGCGAGAAGTCGAGCACACTGCAAAAAGCACTCGATGCGGAAGGGGCAAGTGCGGCAAGCTCGGTAGAGGAGCAACAGAAGGAGATCTCATCTCTCCGTCAAGATCTCGACGCCAAGACGGCTGCGCTCCAAAAAACAGAATGTGCGCGAAAGGAGATTGAAGATGATTGCAAAGTGCGAATTGCGGCACTTCAGGAAAAAGAGACCGATTTGGTTCAAAAGATCTCCGCGCTCGAAGAAAAGTCTCTGGAAATGCAGCAGGCTTTCGATGCAAAAGAAACGCAACTCGGGGCCCTTCGTGGCGAAATGAAGACTTTGCGGGAGTCCTTCGAGTCCCAAGTGGAGCGTCTCGAGTCCGAGGTGCAATCTGCGCGCGCAAGTGAGACAGAAGCAAATGAACGTCTGGGCGCTGCGGAAAAGGATGCCAGCGCACTCCGCGATGAAGTTGCTTCGCGAGAAGCTGCTCTTGAAGCGAAATCAAGGGCACTTGACGAGTCTGAACAGACCATGGCAACTGCTCGCGAGAGCCATGAGACCGCCATGGCCTCGGTTCAAACAAAGCTTCAACAAAGCGTACAGCAGCTCAAGGAGTCGAGCACGGCGCTCGCGGACCTCGAGAAACTCAAGGAAGAAATGGAACGCGAGCACGAGGAGGAGCGCGAAGAGGCAGCAAAGATTCGTGCTGAGATCGAGGATACCTTTCATTCCACGGTGGAGCGTCTCGAAGAGGAAATGGAGCGGCGAGAACAAGAGTCGCTGGCCGGCTTGGCTCAATTCAAACAAGAGTTTGAAGAGCGACTTGCCGGCACTGAAGCGGAGCGTGATGCGGCGCTGGCCGCGACGGAGGAGGTGAAAAGACAGGCAGAGGCTGCCCAAGCAGCAGCGCTTGCTGCACTTGAAGATGAGCTCATGGGTCAGGTCGACGAGTACCGTCAACGGTACATCCGCGAAAGCTCGCTTCGAAAGCGCGTTCACAACGAACTCATGGACCTCAAGGGCAACATTCGCGTCTATTGTCGCGTACGTCCCGTGCTACCTATGGAGCGTAAAAGGTCTTCAACAGAGGCTCTCGATGTCACGTCCTTCCCTGTCGAAAACGAGATTGAGATTACACGCGATGAGGCATCGACGAACCGATTTGAGTTCGACGCCGTCTTTGCACAAAAGTCAACGCAAGAGCAAGTCTTTGAGGACATAAGTCCGCTTGTCACGAGCACACTTGATGGCTACGATGTTTGCATCTTTGCATATGGGCAGACGGGCAGTGGTAAGACGTTCACCATGGAGGGCAGCCGCGAGAACCCAGGTGTGAATCTTCGCGCTCTGCAGCGTCTCTTTCAGCTGCGGCACGATCGTCGCGAAGAGGAGACGTTTGCGTTTTCCGTGAGCATTTTGGAAATTTACAATGAGTCTGTGCGGGATCTCTTGGCACGAAGCGATGCGGGGCCCGGGCCGCGCGCCAAGCTCGATCTTCGTGTCGCTAGTAATGGCACGGTCTTTGTGCAGGACTTGCAGTCTGTGCAAGTCGACTGTATGGAGGATGTGGAGGTGGCCATGCGCAGGGCTCAGGGCAACCGCGCCGTGGGTGCACACAGCATGAACGAGCACTCTTCGCGGTCGCATCTTGTGTTTATGCTGAGTATTGAAGGTCGCAACCACATTACGGGTCTCAAGACGCGATCAAAGCTGAACCTTATCGATCTTGCTGGCAGCGAACGGGTGTCCAAGACGGATGCCTCGGGGGATCGCCTCAAGGAAGCACAAAACATCAACAAAAGTCTCTCGGCCCTGGGCGATGTCATCGCTGCCCTTGGAGATGCCAAGGCGCGGCAACAGCACGTCCCCTATCGGAACTCGAAGCTGACACACCTTTTGCAGAATTCGCTTGGGGGCGGATCCAAGGTTGCCATGTTTGTGAACATTTCGCCGGTGCAGATCAATGCGCCAGAGTCGATTTGCTCTCTTAATTTTGCGGCACGATGCCGCAAAGTGCAACTTGGCCAGGCTAAGCGCAAGGGCGGTGATTCTGCAGAGCTGAAAAAGTACAAGCGTATTGTGGAAGATCTTCGCGCCCAGATTGCAGGAAGCCAGACACGCTCGCTCAGCGCCTCCACGTCTTCGTTGTCATCGCTCACGGGCTCTTCGGCAGGGACTCCCCGCAAGTCTCGCAAACTCATAACGCCTGCGTCTGCGAGCAAGTAAGTATTTTTTTTTTGCTTGCAGCATGTGCATGTGCATGACAAGAGCGAGTAAATAGGTAAACGTAAAAGGTGATGGTGTGATTTTGTGTGTGTATGTATATATGCTTGTGGGTTTTTGTGATTTTGCGCGTTGGATTTGATCGTACAGAGCCGCCATAGCTCGAACCTTTTTTGAGAGAGAGAAGAAGAAGGAGAAGAAGGAGAGGGAGGTCGCCGACAGATTGGTCGCTTGATGGTTGGAGCTTTGCAGGAGTTCACCTTATTTTGTTCTTTTCGTGTCTCTCGTGTGCGCAGTCCTGCGCTACAAAGTCGTCTAGTTGCTGTTGCTGCCAACAAAGGTCTCAAGACCAAGATCGACCCACTTCTCCTCTTCTTCGTCCTTGTGCAGCGCCGTAGGCGGCAACGTGGGGTCCACTTCTTGGTCCTCAAGGGCGAGGTCGTTTTCTGGGGCAAGCTCAATCTCGTCGTCCGACAGCGCGTCCATGGTCCATTCCTCGTCGATGAGGTCCAGGTTGTCCTGCTTCGGAATGTACGTGCTGTCCGACTCCATTGTGGCGCTGCCTCCTGCGTCCGTGTGTCGATGTTATTCTTGACTGGACGCAAAGCCCGCCATCACGTTGTCGCGCGCAACGTTGCAAGCGCTCGCGAATGTGAAACAGAAACAGACAGTTACAACAACGTTATGGCAAACGGACCGTTTCACTAACACCCCGGCCGTCCGAGCGACCGACGTCTTGCGATCGTCGCGTTTGTCATCTTTCTTTGCAAAAGCGGTTCTTCTCCTTCTCCTCAACGTTTGGCCTGTCAGTTGGTTAATTTTTACTTTTTGTCTTGCAGTTGGCATCATCACTCCCTCTTGTTATCTGATGGGTCTTACAGTAAGTCTTTCTTGGGGAGGTGCTGAAGAGCTGCGAGCGATGAACCCTGTGATACAATCTTCTGCAATGCATAACATTGACTGGCAGTACAAAATTGGAATATGTGATGACTGTTTCTAAAGATGTGCACGCGACGCTGCAGTATCCACAGGAGCACTCGGAAGCTTCTTTGCCCACAAAACAAACAACGCCCGAAGCGCAGTGACAAAGGCAATTGGTTCGTCGAGAAGCAAATGATGCTCGGCATGTGGAATCGCAAAAACTGGAAAGAGCTTGGCGACCTTTTCATCGATGGTCTCCTTGATCCGCCGAAAGGTCATGAAAAAGCTGCGCTCGCCATACACCATAGCCATCGGCACCTTTTGGTTCGCAGCGCGCATGTCGTCGAGGCTCATGTTGGGCTTATGCGTGACGAGATCAAGCTTGCGAAAACGGTTTGGATCACCCTTCCAACGCCAGCCCTTGTCCTCGAAATTTGCAGACATGCGAGCAACATAATCAAGGACGAATGGGGTGGTATCCTGAGGCGGCGCCAGCTTAAATCGTGATGCCGGAGAGACCGTTTGAGGATGCAGCATGAACTCGTCTCGTGGCTTGAAGAGAGGACTCGCTGCACGTTCGCGCATGCTTCGTGCCTTATTTTTTTCGAAATACTCGGGCGGGCGGTCTTCGACACGAATGTCGCAGAGTACAATACCGTGAAAGCGCTCGCCGTGGTCTAGGGCGAGCCGTGTGCACGCAATGGCCCCGAGGGAATGGCCGACAAGAATCGGCCGCAGGCGTCGCGAGAACAGCTTGAGAGAGTCGCACACGGTAAGGATCTCATTGGCAAAGTGCCCAATGTTGTACGAGTCTGGGCGGAGTCCTGAGTCGCCGCACCCGCTCGAGCTGATGGCAACCACATCAAAATCCTCTCTAAAAAAGGGTGCTGTCGGGCAGTACCAGAACGCGTTGGCCCCGTTCCCATGCACGAAGACGAGGGCCTGCAGGTCCTCGTCGCGGGTCTTGTCCTCCTTGTGCGTTCGAAGCGGCCGCCAGCGCAAGTACTGGAGCTCGATGCCGTCCTGGGTCGTGACGCGGCCCTCTTCGCGGTCGTCCGCGTCGACGGCCTCCGTGAACCACTCCGGTGCGTCCTGCTCGCCCATCGCGCCTCGCTGCGTCCTCCCGCGCGCTGTCTTGGCCTGGAGCTCCCTTGTTTGCGTTTTGCCAGCGCAGCGCGCTCCGTCCGCCATCGCCGTCCAGGGACTTCCGCTCCTCAGGGCCTTCCTTGTGGAGCAGAGACCCAGCACGTGTGTCTGCGTCCCACTTCTTCTTGCAAGTGAGGGTCGAACGGGGCGGCCGTGCAGCGCGGAGAGCACAGCTTTGGCTCAGGCCTCGGCCGCACAGTCGTGTTGTCTCTTTTAAAAGGAGTTATGTTGTATCGAGATCCTGGTGAAGAGGTGATGGATGGTGTTGTCATCGGTGTTTTCCCATGTTTTACTGCAAGGGAGAAGGCCATCGCATGTGCTGCCATCACGGACGTCATGGAGGCGAAAACGGCAGCGGGCGCCATCAGGTCTAGTAGACAAAGACGCCTCGCTCATTTGACGCATGTGTATTACTTGTCAATCCCGAATCCGGGAGCATCTGCATGCATGTCGCCATTCCATCACAAGAACGACCCTGTGGCACGTCTTTCCATTCAAGCAAGGCAGAAGAGGTCGCGCTGGCTGCTGCTCTGCTTTGGCGCAGGCAGCAGCTTCCCTGGCTACAAGGCAAGGCAAGGCAAGGTAATGTAATGCAAGGCATGTTGGAAAGACACCAAGGTCGATGGCTGCAAGCGCTCCTCGTCTTGACCTTGCAAGCAAAGCTCGCGATCTGAAGAGCAAAGTGCGAACGGCCCGGCAAGCCAGCCAGCCAGCCGCCCGCCCGCCCCTCTGGACGGACGGCGGCCCGGAGCCGCGCAGCAGAGGGCGCTCGCTCCCCGAGGCTCGCTAGCCGGCAACGTTAGACCGCGCGCCTGCGCGTTCTCAGGGTCTTTGCCCTGGTGCCCTGGTCGGAGCCATCAACATCATGGCGCGAGATGACGACGCAACGCCAAAGATATCACCGTCGCCTGTGACGGTGCGTTGCCGCGAGACGAAATCCATGCAATCGAGACAAGGCAGCGAGACGACCGGGTTCTGCCTCGAGGTGCAACAGAAGACTGATTGTCTCGATCCCGACGTATCCAGCATCAGCATTGTGCGAAGCGAGGCAGATTTGGCTGCTTTTCACCGCCAACTACTGAGTTTACAAGCCGTCGAGAGCGAGGACAATGTCAAAGACATCGACAACTTCCTCGACTTTCCCGGATCCAGCCAAGGACGAAGCAAACGTCTAGGTCGTTCATTTCCCTTGGCTGGCGCCATCGTAGTTTTGGTAAGCGCGTTGACGGATGCCGCGCTCTTGCATCGAGGTGATTTCGATGTGCTCCGCGGAACAAAGCAAGCCGCACGCGTCGCCGCGCTGATCTTAGCGCAAATGTTAGCGGCAGTGTTCATAGATCGATGGTTCCGCACGCCACCGTGTCTTGACAGCAGCGATTGCAGCGCGATTGAATCCTACCTACAAAGAGCGCTCGCCTTGCGCGGCAAACAGACACAGGATGCCGTGCAGGCCCTCTTGGAGCCGCCGTTGCGCCCGGATTGGCCCGGTCGCATGGGGCCCATCGATCTTGCGATTCATGACCTGCCGCACCCACGCAGCCAAACGGAGTGGTGGTACTTTAATGCGCACCTGGAGTGTCCACCTCGTGAGGGAGGTCCGCGCAGCGCGCCGCCGCGCAAATTAAGCGTTTTTGTGTGCTTTTTCCGTTTTTTCAAGTATTATGATCGTCGGTCCAAGACACGTTACTTTAGTCATGCGCTCACTTGGGCCGTGAGCGACGTGGAGAACTCCAAGTACTATTCTGACGTATTGCTCGAGCGCGACGCGCCTCGCAGTATCCTCAAAGCGCTAGAGCAGGGTCACGGGGTTCAGGATCGAATTTTGCAGCGAGCCTTGCGGGAGATTCTCGAAAAGGACAATGTTCCTTTACCCGATCGTCTCTTGTCTCGCGATGCCGTCGTAGAAACGGTCGAGGAGACGGGCGAGCTCCGCCTCAATTATGAGGGCGCGAGTCTAGAAAAGTCCAAGGATGGGATCTATCGCGTGCGTGCCTCGCATTACAAGCTGCCCTGTGCGCTGGATCTGCGCTTTTCGCCGGAAAAAGCGCCCATTCGACATGGCGACCATGGTGTCGTCAAGGGCCGGGAGGGCGACGACATGTTTTACTACTGCATCTCGCGTTGCAAGGTCGATGGTTCCGTGAGTGTCCCGCGGCCCGCTGAACGCGGTGCGGCCGTAGATGTCGAGGCGAAGGATCATCTCAAGGTGCAGAAAGGCAGCGGCTGGTTCGATCACGAGTTCGGAGGCGCGCCAGAGGAGGAGCGCCTCGAAAAGGATACAGACGCGTCATCTGCCAAGGAAGGCAAGTCAAGTCAAGCGGATTCAAGCGGGTCCTCTGAAGACTCTTCCGAGCCAGAGCTCGAAGGCAAGGGTTGCACAGAACGCATCGGTGAGCATCATACGGGGCGTTACGCCTGGAACTGGCTCGCAGCCCAGCTTGACGACGGAACCGAGGTTTCTGCTGCAGTTTTAGTGAACCCTGTGGCAGGCGAGGTCATGGAGGTCAAGGCCATCATTGTGGACGCTCAAGGCGAGCGAACGCAGTTTGACGGCTCGCACGGGGTGCTCTTTACTGCTGACTCGGCGCCGGACGCAGTATGGACCTCGGTGCGAACCTTTGTCTCGTACCCAGTCAAATACCGACTGTGCGTCCCTGGCTCAGGTCTCGATCTTGCGGTAGAGGCTAGTTTTGCAGACCAAGAGTTTATGACCCTCATCGCGAAGCCCGCCTTTTGGGAAGGCAGGTGCGAGGTGAGCGGCACACGATGCGGTCACGCAGTCCGTGGCACAGCTTTTGTGGAGCGTAATGGTTTTAGCGAAGGCGAGACGGTGAATCGCTTCTTCAAAAACGTTGGCAAGAAAGTACGAGCAAGCGTTCGCGCCATGTACCCGTTGCATCCTACGTTTGAGGAAGCCCTTGAGCTCGTTGCCACCAAAGACACCCCGCACCATGTGCGTGGTGTTCCTCTAGACGTTCTCGGTCAGACGTTGATCGCCCCGGTTCGCGCTGTGGCCGACCGCGGCGGCAAGTCATGGCGATCCTATGGCGCGCTGGCGTGCGTAGACTGCGTAGGAGGCGACTCGCGCGACTTTGTTGACTGGGTGGCCATGCCAGAGTTCCTGCATGTGGGTTCGCTTATTGTTGACGACATCCAGGATGGGTCCGAGACGCGTCGTGGTGGACCGGCCGCTCACATGGAGTATGGCGTGCCGCTCTGTATTAACGCCGGGACAGCGGCGTACTTTCAGTGCGAGCAAATGATTCGCGCGCCGGGGCTTACCCCTGAGGAGCTGAACCGGTGCTATGCGCTCTACTTTTCCGCGCTCCGAGGCGGGCACGCTGGACAAGCGCTCGATATTCACGGCCTAGACTACATGATGGACGCGGTTGTGGCGTCAGGGGACGCTGCTCTGCTCGAAGAGCGCATTCTCGGAATTCACATGCTTAAGACGGCAGTGCCCGCGGGCACCTTGGCACGCATGGGGGCTCTCGTGGGCAAGGGCTCTGAAGAGCAGGTAGAGGCCATGGGGCGTTACTTTGAAAGTGTGGGCGTAGCCTTTCAGATCATGGACGACGTCCTGAATCTGCGCGGGCTCTTCGCCAACGAGACAGACAAGCTCAAACCGGGGACCTCGCTCAAGCGTCTGGGCGAGGACATTGTCGACGGCAAGGTCACCTTCCCGGTTGCCAAGGCCATGAGCGTCTTGGGCTCGCAGGAGGAGCGACGCGCGCTCTGGGACAGCATTCGGGCCAAGCCGCAGGATCAAGGCAAAGTGGATGCGATCATCGCACAGCTCGAGGCGCTCGGCGCCATTGAGGCCTGCGTTCGACAGGCCGAGAACGAGGTCGAGCAGGCGTGGGACAAGCTTGATCGCGTCATTCCAGACTCTTTTCCAAAGATGATGCTGCGCGCCTTTGGCTGGTTCGTCATTGACAGAATCTGCTAAAGAGAGGGCGAGCTCCTATTCTTCGATCAGGATATAGTCTGGGCAAGAGAAAGAAAGAACGGTCGATCTCCGACCGCCGATTCATCGAGTGTAGTGTAGACCTCCGAGGCGCCGCACAGACGAGTGTTCTGTGCAGGCTCTTCGGCGCAATGCGTAGTCAGACATACGTTCGCAACGTGCTGCAAAACATAGACAACGAGGCAGTGTTTTTTTTTGTGTGATGTGTTTGTGTTTGTGTGTGTTGTAGTGTGGGGTGTAAAAGATGTTCTGTCTTGTCGTTGTGGGTGTAGGTGTTGGTGTTATTGTTGTGTGTATTGTGTGGTTAATTGTGGGTCCAGGGGAGCTACAGATCAACGCGGAAATGTAGCGAGTGGAATGCCAGACAGGCAGATAGACAGACTGCTTAGTAAGAGAGCAGAGCCAGCATCGAGTGCACGGTGCGAGGGAGTGGTAAAGAAAGCAAAAAAAAAGGAAAAGAAGCCGCCACTTCTTCTTCTTCTTCTTCATCTCCTCGCTCCGATCTTCCCGATGATTCTCCTCCCTGCGTGTTTGTCTCCAACTCGCTCGCGTAATGACTCTACTTCATGTTCTTTTCTTCATGACTCTCCCTCTCGCTCTTCTCCCCACAGCTTTGTTTTTTTTCTTTTTTTCATTTCTGGATCTGTGCGCGGACGCAAGTCGACGCATCAGATTGTAGTGTGTAGTGTGTTGTGTGTGTAAAACTGTCAGACAGTTGTAATGTGTTTGGGCAGTAATGCATGGCCCAACGCGGACGCATTGACAATCACGCCATCATCCTCAAGCCGAGCCCGACCAACCTCTCAGATCTCTTCACGATCTCCTTTTCTTTCTCTTACCTCTCTCACTTTGCCTTGCGACAAACACATTCCATTGTCCTCACCCGATGATCGGGCTCTGGCGGCTCACAAAAGTCCCGACTTCTCCTCCTCCACGGCCAAGAAGTCGAGTGATTCTAGAGAATGGAAACCAGTAGATGAACAGTTCAGCCAACTGGCCCTTCGCCACGACCGTCAGCCAGGTTTTCTCGTAGTGCGCGAATCTATGCCGAGATTTGCTTGGCCGCGTAGTCCGCAGCCTCGGCAAGATCCTGGTTCGGGTGCTGCTTCGCATACTGAACAAGAGGCGCAATGTTGTTCATGTTGTTGCGCAGAGGCTCGCGGAACGGCTGTCCAACCGTCTTGGTAACATCGCCGAGGATGTTGAGTACGCTCTTGACCACCGGGTCCGCAACCTTGTAAGGGATGTCCGTGAGCGAGGCCAGATCAGGAGGAATGATGGACGGATCCTTGTTCTGGTAATAATTGCGTGGATCGCGGAGCTCCATGGAGACGGAGCAGGCGAGATTGTAAATCTGCTCAAGAAAGGGGTGCAACGCAGTAGCGTCAACATCGAGAAGCATGAGCTCCATGGCCTCAAGAGCCGCCTCGCGCAGGTTGTTAAGATCATCCGCAAATTCAGCCTCGGTAACATCGAGCGAAACATTGCAGGCGCTGATGGCCGTGTGCATGGCAGTCTGAAAATAAGGCTGAAAATTCTTGGGGCCTACGGCATCGGCAATGTCGCCCAGAATGGTAAGGTGAGGCGGCTTGACTTCGCTCTGCAGATCGTCCGAGCCGAGGTTATCGTAGACATATTGCATGAGCTGGGGGGTGAGCTGCACAAGCTGAGGCTGGTCCTTGAGGGCGGTGCACACATCAGCGCAAAGACGGACAGCTGCGATACAAACCTGCGAGTTCTCGCGCGTCTGAAGACCACGGAAGACGAGCGGTACAACGGCCTCCATGTAGCGAGTGAAGCTGGGTCCGACGATGCGCGTGACTTCGCCAATGGCGCCGAGCGCATCAGCATGCGCGTTCGAGCCGGGGCGATTGAGAACGGCAATCATGGTCTTCATGATCTCGTCCGGCACGGCATGCGGCGAAGCCTCGCCTTGGGCGGCGCCGGCCACAGGGAGCTGCAGCAGGTAATCTTCGAGTTTGACGATGCACATGCTGACAACGCCGCAAAGCTCGACCTCTTGAAAACCGGTCTGGTCGTGGACCTTGCCGTCGCGAATTTCGCCGAGACGCACGAGACTGGTGTGCAAGAGAACGCGGCCGACAAAGTCGCGCATGTCCTTGGCGCTGACTTCAATGAGACGCATAAGTGCCTCGTAGGCATCCTCCATGAGCTGCCACTGGTGGCTGTCCTGGCGACGGGCAGCGTCCCAAAGGGCGCGTCCGAACTTTTGCATCAAGTCGCCACTGAGCACGTTGGTCTGCAGATTGGCCTGCTCCTGGAAGGCGCCCGCAAAGGCATAGACAGCGGCGGCGGCCATGTGGGCCACGCGCGGCTTGTCATTGAGGGCATCATAGATGGTGCCGACCATGAGTCGAACGTTGTCCGAGGTGACACCGGCAATGTGCGAGGAGCAAATGAGGGACACGGCCCAGGCTGCCGTCTCGCGCACGGTGGCGACGGGCTCTGGCTCCTGGTTGGTGTTCATGGACGTCGGGAGCATGCGCTGCAGAAGCGTGACCATGATCTCGTTAATGGCAGAGCTCATGTCGCTGCTCGACGCATCGCGGAGCACAGCGCCAAAGGCGAAGATGGCGGCCTGGCGACGGCGCCAGTCCGGATTGACGACGTTCTGCGAGGTGAACTGCATGGCGTACTGACGGATGGAGGGACCGAGGCAGGTGCAGAGGTTGACGAAGCAATGCTCGGCTGCGCCATAGAGCGTGTTCTCAGAGGACTCATCCTCATCGGGCTCTTCGTCCTGCTGCAAGAGGCAAAAGTCGAGCACGAGCTTGCACAAGGGCTCCTGGACGGTAACGACAAAATCGTAGCAGGGCGAGCCCGGATCGTTGTCCCGCTTGCGCTCCGTCTCCTCGTAGGCCATCTCGGACCAAAAGTTAAGAGCCTGCTGCGCGACGCTCTCCTCGTCAACATTGCGGATAGCCTCGGTAGAGCGCTCCCAAATCTCCTGCATGTGCTCCTTCAGGTGGTGGTAGTACAGCTCGAGCACGGTCGTGAGGCACTGAAAGGCATGCTCACGGGCCTCGGGGTGCGGGGATTGGGTCATGCGCAGGATCATCTCCATGATGACGCGGCGCTCCTGCTCGTTCTCCATGTTGTGCTTGGCAAAGTCGAGGGTGTCGGAAAGGGCCTCGGTGGCGGCCACCTGGACGTCCTTTGGCATCTGAGCGGACATGCCTACGGAAATCTTGCTGAGCAGTTGGTTGATGGCATCTTCGCCGACACCGAAGCCGACGTCGACAGCGACGGAGGAAAAGTAGCCGAGACCGAGGAGAGGTCCGACGATCTGACTTGCGTCACGGCTGTGAGCCTGGTCAAAGGCCTGAACGAGCTGAGCGGGGAGTTCGTTCCAGGCATCGGCAGGGAGCTCAAACTTTGCGACGGCCTCGACGACCTGGGCAGCCTGCTTGGCGACGTTGACGGTGGCGGTTGCGAGAACCTGGAGAATGATCTGCTTCACCATGGCCTTGGCTTCGGGTGCGAGCGCCGACCACTGCTCGTGCTTTCGGCGCGCGCTGAGGTCGTCATTGCCGGTCAAGATGCGCTTCATCTGCAGGGCTGCGATAGTGCGCGAGTTTTCTGGCTTGCCATCATTGCCGAGCTCCTTGGCGAGCTCGACGAGGTACTGCGGAAAGTTATTCTGCTCAAAGTCAGCAAGCGACTTCTCCGCGGGGCCGCGCACATTGACGTCATTCTCCTGCGTCGCGAGCAGGATCTGCGTGAGGTTGTCCATGTTGTCGACGGCGGTCGGCCCTACGCTCGCTCGCTCACCCGCTGCGTGCGTGCGTGCCTCTGCTGCGCGCACTGCTTGCGCTGCGAGAGCGTCTTCTGTTCGCTGATCGAGAACGAAGACGTCACGTTCGTTCGTTCGGTCAGTCGGTCGCTAAACGCCTCCCCGGCGGCGCGGCGCGGCGCGGCGCGGGCGCGGGCGCGGGCCTGCGGCTGCGCGGAGGCCGGACGG
>KN805372.1:808124-820798 GCA_000818945.1 Schizochytrium sp. CCTCC M209059
TGACGAGGAGGGCGGCGTCGCTGGCGCAGGCCGCCGCGGCGCGGTCCGGTTGCCAGGCCTCGAGCCGGGGAGTCTGCGCGCGCTGCACGGGTGCCGCGTGCTTTGGGAAGACCCGGCCAAGGGGTCCGGCGCCAGCCGCAGCGAAGACGCGAGCTCCGAAGACCTCGCGCACGCGCTCAACGCGCTCAAGGAGGCCCGCATGGACGTCCAGCAGGCCCAGCGGCGCAAAGAGTCGGCCGAAGAGTCGCTCGTCAAGTCAATCGGGCTCCAGCCCAGCTCCAGCAGGCGCAACCTGCACGAAAAGGATCAGGCGCAGGAAGCCCGCGACACCGCCGCCGCCGTTGCCGCCGTCCGCGAGGAGGGCCATGTCCAGCGCGTCAAACCCATGAAAGACGGCGAGACCGAGGACGCTAAAAAGCTCAGCAAAAAGGAGAAAAAAGAGGACGACTCGAGCTCCAAGTCTCGCGTGGCCGTCGTCGTCAATGGCGTCAAGACCGTGGCTCTCAAGACGGGCGATATCACCCTGCAGTTCATCAAGAATCCGCTAATTGTGAAGAAATGGGCGAACGCCGGCTGGGTCGCTTTAAAGGACATGGCGCATCACACGTGGACCGGCTTCAAGCTTCTCGGCGTCGAGGTGCGCACCTCGTGGAGCCTGCTCACCAAGCGCCTGAACGGCCACCAGCTGACGCGGCGAGAGCGGCGCCAGCTCGTGCGCACGACCGCTGATCTGGCGCGCGTCGGACCCTTTCTCTTCTTCATCCTCGTTCCCTTTATGGAGTTTCTTCTCCCCGTTGCGCTTAAGTTGTTTCCCAACATGCTGCCCTCCACCTTTCAGGACAGCTACAAGCGCGAGGAGAACATGAAGCGCCAACTCAAGCTCCGTCTCGGGATTGCCGGATTCTTGCAGGAAATGGTGGTGGAGATGGAAGACAAGGTCAAGGCCCGCGTCAAAGAGGGCGAATCTCAGATCTCCGTTGACGACGTGCAGCACTTTATGGAGCGTGTGCGCATGGGCCGCGACATCGACGAGGCCACCGTACTCAAGGTGGCCAAGCTCTTTTCCGATGAATTGACGACGGACAACATGTCTCGCTCCCAGCTTGTCACCCTCTGCCGCTACATGGGTTTGGCCCCGTATGGTGGTGATCAGTTCCTCCGCTTTCAGCTCCGTAACAAGATCAACTCGCTCCGCGACGACGACTCCTCCATCTTTTTCGAGGGCGTGGACTCGCTGAACCTGCTCGAGCTCAAGGCCGCGTGCGAGGATCGCGGCATGCGCGCCACGGGACTCACCATGCACCAGCTCCGCTCGCAGCTCAAGCGCTGGATTGACTTGAGCGTCAACAAGAACGTGCCTCTTTCCCTGCTCATTCTCTCGCGTGCCTTTACTCTGCAACAGACGGACGAGTCACAGATCGAGCTCGCAATTAGTGAGGCGATCAGCCAAATGGACACGGACGTGCTTCAGGAGGCTCTGGTTGCCGGCGCGGAGAACCACGAGCTCGCCGCCGATCGCGCCACCATTTCGCGCCTCAAACTTGAGGCTATTCAGGCCCAGAACGACCTCATCGAGATGGAGATCAAGGAGAAGTCGCGCAAACAGGCCTTTATTGAGCAGTTGCGCAAAAAGGCAGAGGAGGAGCTCGAGGCCGAACTTGACACCACGCGTCTCGAGACGGTCGCCATGGCCGCTGCCAACGCGGCGACACGCGATGAAATCGCCACCCCTGAACAGGCCGCGGCTTCGGCCCTTGCTGCTCTGCGCAAGCACGAAGAGGCTTCCAAGGCTGCCGGCGAAGGAGACCTCGCACCGGACCAGGATCGTCTTGCCAAGCCTCTTCACGTCGAGGATGGCGTCGAGGACGAGGCCAAGACCAAGTCAGCCGCGGCGTTGCAGCAGGCTGATCGCGCCGCCATGCATGCCGTGAACGTAGAAGGCGATGCGAAATCCAAGAAGAAGTCCAAGAAGTCCAAGGACGATGCCGATGGCTCCGCGGATGAGGACGCCATGCGCAAGGAAGCTACGGACGAAATGATGGAAGAGGAAGCACGCAAGGTTTTTGAGAGCACCTTGGAGTCTATCAAGGTTCTTGCAGCGGACTCGCCCGTCGCAGAGGAGCGTAACACTCTCGAAGAAATTCTGGAGAGGCAAGAGGAAATGGAGGCAGCAAAGGCGGTCTATTCGGGCCGCATTGTCGAGTCCGAAGAGGGTGTTGGCGTGGCTGGCGAAAAGGCCAAACCAGAGAAGCGCTCCCGCTCCATGCTCAAGAACAAGCTGCGCAGTATGCTCGAGCGACTGGAAGCGGATGTCCAGGAGACGGGCGAGCGCATCGGCGACAAGCTTTCAGTGCTGGATCTTGACCGAGATGGCAAGATCAGTAGCTGGGAGATTCGCAAAGCCATCGGAGATGTTCTCCGCAAGAAGGAAGGCGAGTTCTCGGAGGAACGTCTCGGCGAGCTCATCTCGCGCATCGACAAGGATGACGATGGCGTCATCAGTATCAAGGAGCTTCAAGAGTTCCTTGACAACCTCAAGCACGAGCGAAGGCGCTCTGATGGCGAGCACGAGTAGTGTCAACATGTTTTGCCGTACCCTGATGATAGAAGTATACTCCACCCCCCCCAAACCCCTCTTTTTTCTTTTCTCTACATCTTGAAAACAAAAACAAACAAACAAACAACAACGACATAATAATGCAGAACGAAAAGACAGAAACATGCATTTGTCCATCCATTCAGAAAAGAGAGAGAGAGAGAGAGTCAAGATAAAACGCCCAATCGTTTTCTGCTTGGTCTTGCTCGCTTGTATTACGCAAGTTTCATGTGCAAAAATGAGGAAGAAATACGTTTTTTCTTCATTACGTAATTAGGTTCTGAAACATATAGTCTCACGTTCATGAGCAACGGATGAACGAACACCCCAAATGGTTCTCGTATCGAGCTTTCTGCCCCATTAAATCCTAATCAAGGCGAGCACGAACAGGCATCAATTTGAATCCAACGCGTCGGCGAACTTCCATCTTTTCCAGCCCTCGCCTTTCCGCCTTCCCGCCTTCCCTTAGTTAGTCTATTAAAAAAACAACAACAATAGCATCCTCCACCTAAACGTAGTGCTGGCCATCTCTTGCGTTGATGCACTGCGCAATCTCGGACGCTGAGTTGGTAAGACGGTCGCACTCAACCTTGTACTCTTGTTTGCGTCCGCTCAAATCCGTGTAGACAATGATGAGCAGGTTTTCTGATTCGCGGGCAATCGCTTCGGATACAGTGCCACTGTCGAATTCCATTTCCACTTTTCGGAAAAGATCATTGAAGCGCACAACTACGTCGCCCGTTGAAAAGACAAAGACACCCTCAAGCCACAAACCGCGATCCACCATCTCCTCATACATGCGAAAGTCTAAGGTGTTCCATCGCCAAACTACAAAGACGAGAGCACCATCAAAAAGGACCAAGAGAATTAAAAAGACGGTCGCAACCGTGCTACTCTGTTCGCTCCCATTTGCGGCAAAAATCACCACGAGCAGCGAGATGATGTTGTACACCGCAGATCCAGCGAGAAGTTTCCAGGTTCGCTGCTGCAAGTGGAATTTTGAAGGGAAGATTTTGGTGCCGCCAGGGAATAGGCCGGATGGAGTCATATCCAGGAGCGTCGAAAGGCTGTTGTTCTCCGTGACGCGGTCCGCATCTTCCTCGTAGTCGAACTCAAGCATTGTGGCTTTTTGGTGCAAGGCCTCGAGTTCTGAATGGCAAGCGAGCGATTTGGGTCGACTGCGCGCTTGCTTGCTTGCTTGCTTGCTTGCTTGCTTGCTTGCTTGCTTGCTTGCTTGCTTGCTTGGCCACAAGCTAAGCCACAAGCTAAGCCACAAGCTAAGCCACAAGCGAAGCCACAAGCTAAGCCAAGCTAAGCTAAGCTAATCAAGGCAAAGGACCTACGGGGCCGCAAGCCAAAAGACGCAGACCAGGCGAGCCGCGCTCTGTACGAGAGCGTCCTTGCTGGTCCAGGTTCGTACTCCACGTTGCAGCCAGCCTAGAAATCGTACCAATGGACGGATAGATTAATTGATCCACGAGCGCCAGGGCGCAAGGACCGGCCAGATGCGGCGGCGGCGGGCGGCGGCGGTGGGCGACGGCGGTGGGCGCCAAAGGCTAAGCCCCGCGCTCGCGCTCGGAGGAGCTTGGTTTGCGCGCCGACCTTCACAAGAGCCTGGCCGCCGGCCCAAGCCGAACAATAGGTCCTATTTGTGGTTAGTTTAGGTCTCTTTAAGTTTTCGGTATCGCGGCATGAGAGAACGAAGTCGTACGAAAAGCACATCAAGCTGTTGCTGCTTGATGATCTCCTTTCGTATGCCTCTGGCTCATGTATAGGTAGGCGAGAAAGAAAGCATCATCCAAATACATCGAAGAAGTGAGAGTGAGAAGAAAAGAAAGTGAGTGAAACAAGACGAAGAGAGTCATCAAGAGCTTGATTCTTGTCACCTTTGTCTAAATGAGTCGCTGAGAAGTTTCATCGTTTGCTACCGTTGTGTTTTTGCAAGTATACGTATAATTTAACACAACGTTTGTGAGGATCGAATCCGCCCTCAGCAAAGCTGACCGTGACGCGAGCAGCTTCCCAGCTATGCTTTGCCATAGGGATGAAATTCCTTCTTGCCAACAGGATTCGCTAAGAGCGCGCCCATCTCAAGCTCGCTTCGTAGGCCACCGAGCCGATCACTCGTCAGAGCATTGACGGGATTTGCGCCGAGGCCCGCCGTCCCGCTCGCGAGACGTGGTTTCCCGTCCTGGAGCCACCCAAATCCGCAATTTTCACAGCAGCGTCGCTGGCTTTCACAGGATCCGGGTCGACCCTTGCAAGGGTCCCGCGAAGAAGATGCGCGGAACATGGTACGGACCGACATGGGCCGCCTTTGCTCTAATAGCAATCACCAAACAAACATCTTGTGCGCGTGCACGTATCGCATCGCATCGCATCGCGCATCGTGGAGAGGACTTGCATCGCGAGAGAGATCGGAGGCGCGATGGGCGGCACGGAGGGCCCCGGGTTCTGGGAGAACCTGGCCAAGAACGCGATCGCGGGCGGTGGCGCAGGTACGTCTCCTCGCGCGCGTCAGTCGGTGCGGCGGCACCCCAGACTTGGTGACGCACATCACGAGCGAAGATGTGCATACGGGGAGAGAGAGAGAGAGAGAGGGACGAGAAAAGGGGGCGGGCTGGCGAGCCGAGAGAGGACTGAGCGAGGGAGGAGTGAAGGGCGGGTGTACGAGTGCAGCGAGGCAAGGCGAGGAGCTTGGACGATAGAATGAGACGCGGAGTTCGGCTGTGGCTGACAGATTGCTTTATTTGTTCGACTGACTGACTCTCTGAACCCATGCAATCAATACATGCATGATGTCTGCCGCGTTGCCATGTTGCAGGCGTCACGGAGATCTTGGTCATGTACCCGACGGACGTGCTTAAAACCAGAGCGCAGCTGGCCACCACCTCGTCCTCGATGCTAACGGTAGGACGGCAGATCATGGAAAAGCAAGGCATTGCAGGTTTTTACCGTGGGATCATTCCGCCCGTTCGTACGTTTACACAGATTTCGTGCATCATGGCATTATCTGCACATCGTTGACCTTTCTCCTGACACAAAACATGGTGCGCAATGATGGTCAGTCGGCGAGGCGCCAAAGCGTGCATGGAAGTTTGCCGCCAATGACTTCTTCAAGGAGCAATTCCAGAGCCGCCACCCCGAAGGCAAAGTGACGTCCCAGGCGGCGGCTGCCGCCGGAGCCCTTGCTGGTATGAGCGAGGCTGTTGTGAACTGCCCCGTTGAGACGGTCAAGGTGGCGATGCAGTCTCCAGACAATGTGGGTCGTTTTAATAGCACGCTTGAGTGTTTCATGGGCATTCTTCGCGAGGAGGGGCCTCTTAAGCTATACAAGGGCTTTGAGCCGCAGGTCATTCGCAATGGACTTTGGAATGGAGCTTACTTTGGTACCGTCGGTCTCGTGGGGAATCACTTCAAGGTTGCAGATGATGCGCCAAAGTCCGAAAAGCTTTTTAACAAATTCTGCGCCGGTGTAGTGGGTTCGTGCGTGGGTACAACGCTGAACACACCATTGTAAGTTACTGACTTGCTTGCTCGATCTCAACGCAGGACAAAGTCACATTCGCGTATTGGTTCGTGTCGAAAGCTGACGAGGCCTTACTATCTGCGATATCTACCAGCGATGTCATCAAGAGCCGCATGCAGAACCAGATCACCCGACCTGGGGTTCCCGACAAGTACCGGAACTCCTTTCAGAGTCTCGCGCTCATTGTCAATGAGGAAGGTGTCTCTGCGGCCTGGCGAGGCCTCGGGGCGCGTCTTCTCCGCCTTGGCCCCGGAGGCGGCATCATGATTGTCATGTACTCGGCTATTATGGACTTGATTTCTCCTGAAGGCAGCGCGTAATGTTGCAAAGCATGCAAATGCCCTTCAAGTGTGCCCTCTTCGCTAGCCGACGCGCGGACGATCGCACTAGGGGCCCCGTTCGAGTTAGATAACTATGAATAGTTGATTGATTGATCTGCATTTGCATTTGCCTTGAATTGACTTTATTCGGAAGGCAGGGTTGAGAGGAGAAGGTAAGGAGAAAATGCTTTGATGATTGTCTTCCAACCGTTCATTTCATCAATTCGTGTGTGTGTTTGTTTGTTTGCTCGTTTGTTTGCTTGTTCGTTTGTTTGCTTGTTTATTGACTCGTTCGTTGGTTGGTGGGTTGGTTGGTTGGTTGGTTGTTCGGTCGGTTGGTTGATTGGTTGTATGGTCGGTGAGCCCATTCGTGCGTCCGTCCTGCAGACAGTCAGTCTAGTCAATAGGTCACCGTGACTTGGAGCTCAGGAGGGTCCTCATTGCGGACAGAAGCTCGACGTTCTCGATAGCCTCATGCATGGGCCCAAATTGAGCGGGAATGATGTTGGGTTTGTAATGATCAAATCGGGTAGGAATCGCGTGGCAGGGGAATCGGGTGCCGAGACCCAAAGCCTCCTCAACTTGGCGATAAATAGGCGCATCCGGGTCTAGCTTGCAAGGAATGAACATTGCCCGCACAAAGATCAGTGATCTCGATTTATGGAGACGTGCCACCCCGACACGAAGTGCAAAGTCTCCCACGACGTAGTCAAAGCCTTCGAAAACGAAGTCCTTGCTGGCCGAATAGTCGCCGTAGAAGCTCAACAAACTAATATTTGAGGTCGTTTGAACAATGGTGTACTCATTTTCTGGCGCCGGATAGCGCTGGATGTTCTTGTTGGGATCTTGGATGAATCCAGGTTTCTGCTTTCGCTGACTCGCTTTGAGAAAGAGCAGGACCATTTGCCCCGGATATTGGGCACGGTTCTCTGACCTGAACAGATGGGACGTGATATCATGCTTGGGTTTCCCCTGCTGTTGCAGCTGCTGCTGTATTTGCTGCCGCTGCTGCTGCTGCTGCGGCGAGAGGTGCAGCATACCGAGGTCCACGCGCCACTTGCTCGGCTCCACCTCGGGGCTCTCGGGCAGCTTGCCCGTGTCCAACTTGCGAATCTCCTTGCGCAGCGTGTCGAGATCCTGCTGCTCAGAGCGCGTCTCCCAGTACCAGTGCATCCTGGCCGGCCGGCCTTCCCGCCGTGGCTTCGCCGCGTCCCGCGCCTCGTCCCCCGCGCGTGCGCACCCTCCGAGTGGGTTTCCCTTGTTATCCTTTTGCTGTCATCATCCAACTTGAAGTCTTGCCATCGGGATCACCAGAAAAGAGGTTTAGCTTCGGGCAAACTGGCAACCCGACTTCGGGGTCCAACCGCTCCTCTCGGGTAAACCTTCGAAAGGAATAAAGCCGGGAAAAGGAGTCGACGCGGCTCCAGTGGCGGGAAAAGGGGAGGCGCAAAGATATCGGCGTTAAGGGAGCCTGGATTTTTCGCGCTCGTTGCGCTCGACTCTGGCCTTCATATCGAAACCGGAGAAGCCCAGGCAGAAGCAGAACCACGCTGGAGGCCTCGAGGACGCCCTTCGCAAGCGTCGCCGCCCCGACCGTCCGAGCCGCGCCCCGCCCCCGCTCGCGCGGCGTGCTCGCGAAAGAGGAAAAGAGACCAAAAAGGAGGGAGCAAGGAGAAACCGAGGATGGAGGGAGAAGCTGCTGCGCCGAGCGCGGACCAGGCGGCCAACGCCATGGCGAACCTGAACGTGGACGCTGGCGAGCAAGAACAGGCCGGCGAGCCGACGCCGCCCAAGGTGGAACTGAACGGCACCTCGTACAAGCCCCTCGCCGACGGTGACTACGACGCGATCGTGCTCTCGACAGGACTCAAGGAATGCGTTCTAGCCGGTCTTCTCTCGGTGCGCGGCATGCGCGTACTGCAAATCGATCGCAACGCCTACTATGGCGGACACTGCGCAAGCTTGAACCTGAAGGAGCTGTACGAGAAGCACAACAAGCCGTTTGACCAAAATGCGGCCGAGCAGCGCTTTGGTCGCAGCCGTGACTACTGCGTGGACATGGTGCCGAAGCTACTCATGGCGAACGGCAAGCTGGTCAAGATGCTCATCCAGACAGACGTGACCCGGTACATGGACTTTAACGGAATCGCGGGCTCGTATGTCTTCAATTCGGGCAAGGTCTACAAGTTGCCGGTGACGCCGACGGAGGCGCTCACCTCGTCGCTGGTGTCTCTCTTCCAGAAGAACGCCCTGCGCAAGTTTGCCGAGTTTGTGCGCACGTACAAGTGCCCGAAGCGTGTCGCGGACACTCTGAGCAAGGAGGAGTTCCGCGCGGCACTTGTGCAGTACTTTGAGACGCACAACCCTACCAAGGTGTCCGAGGTGGACGCTCTCATTGAGCGCTTCGACACGAAGCGCGAGACGTTGGTGGGCGCGATGGAGAAGAAATACGGCCTACCCGTCTTTCCCGAGAGCACAGACGTCGAGGTTGGGCCCGGTCCCGTGGGCATTGTCGTCAAGACGCGCGCCGTCAAGAAGGGTGTGGCCCCCGAGCAGGGTGGCCCCATCAAGACGGTCGTCTCCGTGGAGGCCTTTCAAGGCGACGCCAACAATCAGGCCGGCCCTGTCCAGGCCTCGAACCGCGTAGCTGTGGGCGACATTCTTTCGCACATCAACGGTACGAGCATGTTGGGCAAAACTGACGAGGACGTGAAGGAGGCCATTCGCAGCGCGGCGCGCCCGCTCAAGATCACCTTCATGAAGCCGGCCTTTGATCCCTCGACGCAAAAGTACGATTTGCTGAACATGACGATGCGCGAGCTTTACGCCAAGTTCGGCCTCGACGAGACGACGCAAAACTTTCTTGGTCACGCTATGGCCCTGCAGACGGACGACTCGTACCTGGACAAGCCCGCCGAGCCGACGGTGCTGGCCTGCCAGCTGTATGGCCGTTCTGTCGGCCGCTACGGCCAGGACAGCCCGTACCTGTACCCGAACTATGGTCTCTCGTCGCTGCCCGAGGGCTTTAGCCGGCTGTCTGCCATTTACGGCGGCACGGTGATGCTCCGCCATGACGTGGACGAGATCATCATGGACCCCAACACTGGCGAGGCGGTCGGTGTCCGCGTGGGCGACTGCGCCGCCAAGGCCAAGATCATTATTGGCGACGCGTCCTACTTTCCCCCGCAAATGTCCCGCAAGACTGGATCGGTCGTGCGCAGTGTCTGCCTGCTCAAGAAGCCCATCAAGAGCACGGTGGGCGACTCGTGCCAAGTCATCCTGCCTGCAAAGCACCTTCTGAACAAGAAGCAGGACGTTTACCTTTCCGAGCTCGGCGCCTCGCTGCACGTGTGCCCGAGGGGCGTCAACGTGGCGATCGCCTCGACCACGGTGGAGACCAACGAGCCCGTCGCCGAGCTCCGTCAGGCCTTTGATCTCATGGGCGACATTGCCGAGCGCTTCGACTCGGTCACCGACACCTTTGCGCCCGTCGACGATGGCACCAAGACCAAGTGCTTTATCGTTTCCAGCCTTGATGCCACCTCTCACTTTATGTCGGCGGCTGAGGACATTGAGCGCATCTACCGCGCCATCTTTGGCAAGCAGCTCAACCTCGACGAAAAGCTGGTGGAGTCGCAGCAGTAAGCAGCTTTTGTTCTATGGACGAGGGGGAGGAAGTTGACGTGGAAAGAAGAAGAGAGCAAGTCGTGAGGCGAAACGAGATTCTGACACCCTTCTTTGGCAGAATGAGTACAAGGAAAAGAAAAAGTCACAAAGAGGAAAAGGTAACAAATAAACACGATTGACTTGATCTCCTCCAATAATTTTATTGCCCATGTTGTCACGTCCCCTCTGCACATGCAATGCATACGCCTCTTTCCAAAGTTTCTTGCTCGCAGCACTAAACAAATCACATCTGCAAGCCTTTGTCTACATATTGTGCTGGTCACAGACGATCTTCCGCGACGCCCTGTGTAAACGTGAGATGATACGTATAAATATCTCGTTTCTGTGGACAACGTCCAGCATCCAACTGCATGAATGCCGAGATACGTTACGTCAACGAGAAACTGCGGTGGAACACCATTGCACAGCACCGGCCGCCAACAGTGCGAACCGTCTCGCCGGCACCATCGATGCTGCGCTGATCTGCCGGCGCACCCGAGGGCCACGGCGGCAGATGCTCGCAAGAACGCAGGACGGCGCGGGGCTCGAGCGACCTTACCAGGGGCCGTAGAAGGCCCCCATCGGGGCCCACCGCGAGGCTCTTTGCGCGCCCGCAAAAACGCGCGGCAAGAACGCACGCGTCGGGACAAGGCGGGGCGCACCCCTTCCCGGCGTCGGTGCGTTCTTGTGGACCGACTCGCGTAGAGGACCTTACGGAATCGGATACAAGGCGTAATTGGAGTTTATGTACACTACAAGAATTGATGCTAGAAAATAATATTTGTATTGTGCATGTCTCGGGGTCGTGTATTTTGTTAGAGTTGCCCATCACAACTGTGCCAAGCGGTGGTGATTCCCTCACAACAAAAAAAATATGCTTGAATTTGCGTGGACTTGACACGCCACAGTGTGCTCACGGGCAAGAAAAATTCCGTCAGTGGGGTGGTAGTCGCAGTGTGCCTGTGCTCTTGGCTCATGTCGTGCGTGATTCCAGCCTTTGACGATAATGACGTGAAAAGCGAGAGAGGATGGATGGATGGATAGAAGGCTTAGGGACGATGTCTCGCGTTTCTCTCCATGCACGCTCGGCGAGCGTGCGTTTCTGTGCGAATTTGCGCGTGTCGGAAAACTTCCTAGTTAATTTTGTTCCGAGCAATGCATGACAGGATTCAATGGGATTATGGTATCATCGATTCTCGAATCTTCCTTCTCCTCCCATGCGGCATCGTCGCACTCGTGCAGTCCGCTCTTTTCGACGAAGGAGTCGAGTGACGGAGCATCGACGGAGATCGCGTGCCGTCTCATTCTGAATCGGGACAAGGGTCTGGAGGGGGAGAGCCTCGAACGGTACATTCCGTCTCTTGTTGAAGATTCTCGTGCATGTCCGTAAGAATTGAGTAAAAGGAAATCAAGAGTCGTACTCGTGTGCGAGACCAACATGACATGACATCACATTGTAAAGGTGATGAAAATAGCAAAGCAATCAAATGGTAAAAATAGGGTCGTGGCGAACATGGTTTTCGCCGGCCTGGAAAAGGTATCAAGCAAAGCAGGTAGGATCGCTACGGCGTCTGGCGAGCGTGTAGAGAGGAAAGAAGAAGAAACGGAACTAGGACTCGCGCACACCTCTTGGTTTTTTAATCGTATCCATTGTACCCCCCCTCGGATGGTTGACTTCGAGCGCTCGTGTATGCAGGTTAAAGTATCTTGACGCCCCCGCCCATCCCCAGAAGGGTTTGTCCTTGTTTTTCATAATGTCGGTAACAGTGTCGCCTCGTCTCGCCTCAGTCTCGCCTCAGTCTCTTGTCTTTATCTTTCGTTTTTATCGTTTCTTCTTCTTTTCTTCTTCTTTCTTTATTTTTTCCCCCCACTCAGGCAGTAGGTTTGTTGGGCTTATTGGGCTCGCGAGACAAGTCCGGGCATTGGAATCACATCACACTCAGAGCTTTCTAACCTTCTTGGCGTTCTTCTTCTTGCCCTTCTTGCCGTCCTTCTTCTTCATACCGTTAGCATCGACCTCATCGTCCGAGTCCTCCTCTTCCTCCTCGTCGTCCTCCTCGTCGCTGTCGCCCTTGCGCTTCTTGCCGTAGTGGCCATCCTCGTCGTCCTCGTCGCCGGGCATGCCCTCCTCGTCAGCACCAAACTGGCGCTCCTGAATGCGGCGAACGGCGATTCTGCTCAGCTCTTCCCATCGTTTGGGCGAAATGTAGTCCTTGGTGAGCACGAGCTGCTCGCTGAGGTCCTCGCGCTTGCGCTGGATCTCCGCCCGGCGGTTCTCGCGCTCCTCCTCGGTGAGCCGTGGTCCACGGGGCATTTTGCTCCAACGTTGGCGTGCTACGCTTGCGGTTTACGGCCTCTTTTCCGCGCTACGGCAGCTCGTCGCGCGCGCGCTCGCTATGCTCGACGCGCGTGCGTGAGTCGGGGTCCTCCCTCCCTCGCGACGTTCGCCTTCTCGATCCTGCCGCGGGCGCAAGACGGCACGCTGCGTGCGAGCGAGGCGAGCGTCCGGGAGAAGCGCGCGCGAGGCCGGGGCGGCGCGGGCTGGCGCTCGCGGGTGGGCGGG